>OZ023274.1:58170842-58595961 GCA_964007475.1 Hybos culiciformis | reverse complement strand
GAAAAATAAATTCCGCGGTATCAAAAATTGAAGTTTCCAGTGGTATTATTGCATCCTTTGGTTGAGGGTGGGTATTTAGATTAAATGTGAAGAATTTCATTAGTTTTTTGATTTGATAAATTTATTACTTTTGCCGAATCTGTAATATATGTTCCGGTCTATAAAATTATTTTTTTTCCATAAAAAAAATATTTCAAAAATTATTATTAATATAATTAATAATTAATTATTATTAATATAATTAATAATTAATTATTATTATTATTAATATAATTTTTATTTTTCAATTTTTAGGAGGAAGAACTATGTGAAAAATCGCACATTTCAGATATTCAAGACATCAGCGATAAAAGGTGAAGGATTAGATCAAGCCATGGATTGGCTAAGTAATGCCTTACAGTCTAGAAAATAGCCTTAAAATCTAGCCAAAAGTTAATAGAAAAAAAAAAACAAAAATAATCATAAATTTCGCCTTTTTTTTTCCTAAAAGCATATAAGAAAAAGATCAGCACTATTTTAAAAGTGAGCTCACTTTTCTGTTTATTGTCTTAACATCATAACAATACAAAAAATAATGTATTAATAAAATTTAGTAACTAAAACATGTAATTTGTAAAACAGAATCCAAATAACGGATTTTGTAGTTTTTTTTTTTACCAAAAAGCTTAAATATAAATACCATTGTTTTAAAATTTATTAGTGTTTCCAATAAAAGTTCTAGTCAAACAACTGATAATCCTGGTTTTTAATTTTTCTTTAACCCTTTATTCGATACGAGAACGATAAAATAAAATAAAAATAAAAAATCATTTGTTTCGTTCGGAAAACGTTTTTTTTTATATTTTTCCATTTCAATTCCGATACATAAATATAGTCGCAGGCATTCAGAATATTTTATTTTCTTTTTTCCACACCACCTTTGAGGTAAAGAAATAGGCGCGTTTTTTTTTTAGTGGTTTCCCCAAATAGGCCTAATCCACTTTTAAATAAAATAATAAAGGAATAATAATGATAATATTAAAGTATATAACAAATTGCACAAAACTTAATTAATTTAAACAAATAGCACAAAACTTAAAAATTTTAAATGAATATTTTATAACACATTACCTACTTATTTTTACAGTTTTTGGGGAGTTTTGATTCGGCAGGCCCCTTGCCTACTGCCTTCACTTTTCGATTACACTCACTTGTGACACTTTTAATATATTTTGGGGAGTTTTGATTTGGCAGGTCCTTTGCCTACTGCCTTCACTTTTTTATTACACTCACTTCACTTGTGACACTTTCAATATATTTTGGGGAGTTTTGATTTGGCAGGCCCCCTTGCCTACTGCCTTTACTATGAATTTCATTCACTTGCAACACTTTTAATATTTTTTTTGGGGAGTTTTGATTTGGCAGGCCCCCTTGCCTACTGCCTTCATTTTTAAATCACACTTCTTCAATATTATTATAGCCTTCAAATTCCTTAAATTGTTGGCTACAATAAAATTCAATTCCATTCGCTACTGAATTGCTGAAAACCTAAAATAAGAATATTAATTAAAATAAAAGAGTTCTATATTCAAGTTTTATGTGTTAGCGTTTAATAAGATTTATCTATATATATATAGTACTATGTTACCTGAGTCGCAAGTTTCACCCTCATTTTTGCCATATTGTCTGGTTTAACATGCCTCTCAGTGAGTTTTGGACAAACTTTCAAGTAACCCAGTACCTGGTCACGGTTGTATAAACTTGCAATAAATCTCTACTCGATCTTTTTGCCATTTATCTAAAAAATAAAGCTTAACAACTTTTAACTACAACACTTTAAAAAATTAAACATGCCATCAGCTGTTGATTATTATATAGTCGATTGCGAACACATTTAATTACATGAGGAATATCGGAGAAAATAAAAATTTTTCTATTATCATCCAATGGGTGAGTAAACCAACTCCTCTGGGTTGCGATAGATGAGTCGACTCCAAGGATGTCTCTCATTCTTCCATTACTCCAAGCACCATCGGAGATAATCCCATGAATAATAGCGCCGCACTTTTCAATATATAAAACAGCTTTGATAACAAGCTTTGCCAATTCGCTCCCGCAAACCGCATTCTTTGATTCAAAGACTGCGATTGGTTGAGTAAATTTGTCACCTATAGCTTGGAACATTATTACTAAACCATGAGAAGCCAAATCATTAATGTTCTTCGCTTGAGGTCCGTCATTTCCAAAGTCCACCAAACCTTTTGATTTAGAAAATTTTTTCAAAATACTAAAATCAAAAATTAGTTATAAGTAAATACCTGCGTAAGTAAGGTCACTTGCTGCAACTGTTAATGACTGCCTCAAGCTGATCTCATCTATTAGCAAAACACCATGTCGTTTCCATTCGGATTTGGTATCAAAATGTTTTTTTAATATTGCAGCAAAATTCTCATCAAAACCGCATTTAATATTCATTAAACGGAGATAATTTTTAATGGTTTTTCTGCATGGTAATGGCAAAATTTGGTGTTTTCGAAGAAATTCGTAATAGGAAGGTGATCGTATATTTAAAATAATACAAATCATCAACCAGTCTTCCGAATATCTTTTACCTTGTTTTTTGCATTTCGATGTTTTTGATATTTCATTAATGATAATTTTTTGAAACTCGGATGCATTAAGATTATCAAGCTTTTTGTTCAGAGATTCACTAGTTATTCTTGATACCTTTTTACATGAATTTTGTAGCTGCATTTGTAATGAAAATATTTTGTATTTGGCTCTTGAATTTTTTAATTTAATTTTCTTGCAGATCTTATTAAGAAAATTAATTCTCAATTTCACTGCTTCATTACTTCGAACTAATCTCTTAGGTTGATTTTTGAGTTTCCTTTTTAAAAAGCTTTCATAATTTTTGCATCGACTACATTTTTTTTTATTCGTGAGAAGCTCACAGTTCACATGATGCCAGTAATTTGCATTTTTTACGAGGAGTGGATTGCGTTTTTCTTCTAAATCTGGCAGTAGTAAACCGGAACAAATTTGTTTATTATTAAAATTCGAAATTATGTCTGAAATTTTGGATGGATTTACAATCGTGCCGGGCAAATCTTCGAATTCTAAATTATTCACAACACTGCCAAAAACAAAATATTTTAGTCCGTCATGATCCAACAGGATCGATTTTTCTATAAACGGAGTTTCCAAATTATCATTTTCGAAAATGTTAATTTTGCAAAATATGATCTTGATAACTCCGTTTTTATTGAAAGAAGTATAATTCCAAAATTCGGGAAGTGAAATCAGATCTATTCCTGGGGATTCAAAGAAAAAAAATGCATAATAATAAAAACACTTTTCCAAAAACAAAATAAGTATTTTGTGATATGGAAGCTTAAGGGTATTTTTCATTTTATTAATTTATTAATTTCGTTGATACCCATCATTTTGGTCGTTTAAAATATTTTGGTCGTTTAAAATATTTTTGTGTATAAAATAAACATAATTTTGATTTAAAATTCTTTTCCGGTATCCAGTATAATTTTTGGACATAATCGTAGCTAAATGGTTCTTAAAATTATTTTCATCCATTACATATATATATCGAAGGTTGAAGACTATGCGCAACTGACATGACTATGAATTTTTTTTAATTTTGATGGATTATTTAGTGTTTTTTAAGATTTCATTTCCAAAATTTAGAAAATATTGTTGAAGTAACTTCGAAGTCATAATTTTTTTTTCACTTTGGTCCATATCTAACGTAAATAACAAATTGATTTTAAATGTAAGTAAATTTGGAATCGAAGCCAAACAACCTTTTAGCTTGTATTTGCATTGTAGTTTGTAAAAACAAGACATGCATTTTTTTCTAAATTACTAATAATATATATTATGTATATATTGTAATTTGGTTTAAACTTAGCTCACATAAAACTGATTTTAAAACTATAAATATAAATGATGCACTTTTATATTTAAAATCGTCAGATTATAACAGATTATATGTTTCTGCGAATTGCATAAAGAAATTTTTGTGTAAATATAAATTTTATTTTTCACATATTAGAATTAACTACGCTTATAAATATGCAGGATGCATTAACGTACAGTAAAATTTAATTTCGATTATCAAGGAAAATTTTGTAGAATAAATGTAAAAAAAATGTTAAAAAAAATAGAATTTGGCTGACTTCGTAATTGTTTCAATCATATTCCTATATACATTTTTGTGATGGAGCAGAACTAAATTTGTACTAATCTAATACATTTAATACTTTAGTTTTAGTTTTAATAATTAGTTTTAATATATGCTGGTCAAAAATAGTTGGTTATTTCTTTTTCCTATAGGTAGTACTTAAATTGTTATAAACATTTTTTATCTCCAGGAGCAAATTAGTTATTATTAGTTCCATAGGAGAATAAATAACCTGAATCTAAAATAATTAAACAAATAACTTGTATAATGTACAAAAATTATGAATTTGAGAAAAAGTAAATAATAATATTAATACAAAGGATAATTAAAACAATGTATCTTTATTAAAATTTACTAATTAATCTTTATTTTTATTGTATTATATTCGAATCCTTATCAATTTGTTTAATTTGATTTATTTGCGAGGACTAGGATAATTGTTAAAAAAACGTCTCGTTTTTAATCATGAGCATACTTCGTGAGTGAATACTTCAAACCTGGAACCTGGAATTTAGTTTCCTTACGCTAAATAAAAGTACAATAAAGTGTTGTGTGAGCTGTGTTTTTGCTGTGTGTATTATGTTGACGGATGGACACTGATAAACATACTAAAATAAATATTAAATTTTTTTATTTAAAATAGTCTAAAAAATATAATTTTCGTGTATTATTTTATGATTATTAATCTAACTATTTACCTGTAACAACGTTTTCATTAATTTCCAATTCGTCATTCTGAGCAACTGATTCCTCTGCTTCACTTAACTCATGAATTGATAGAATTCCAGATGAATCTTAAATTAAAAGAAAATATATATATATATAAATACATTAACAAAAAAAGGGCGTTTTTAATCAAGTAACTACCAAGTATGTTATAATAAGTTAAGAGTGACTTTTCCAGAGGAGCCAAGCTAAAATTAACGAAAAGTATTGCGTAGAACCAAAAGTTATCTGAAAAAGTTTCAAATGGCTACATAATTGTTAATTTAGGATATATTTACCTGAATCAAAATTCTCGTTAATGGAAGAGATTTCATTTTGAAAACGTTGAGCATTTTGATCAATCTCACTTCCTGGGAAATTGATAAAAATTTCATCATCCGCCGAAGCCTCACTATCGCTATTGGATTCGTCGAAAATCGTCGGGACTGCTCCAGGCATCAGACGATTTCGTTTATTACCGAACTACAATAAAAAAATTTATTAATTATTTAAAGAAAATGTAAACTAAAAAAAAAAAAAATTTACCCCATAATCGATGGTGTCTTTAAATTGTTTGAAGAGTTCTGTTTTTAAATAAATTGACTCGAAGTAAAGAGCACAAACAGCGAACATTGGAGGAAATTTTTTCAATGGGATGGCATTTTCCCATTCCTTCCTTTGGGAACTCTACATTTGGGAACTCTATATTTGGTTATTTTAGAGTCCTTCCGCGATTTGCAATTTGGCACGATACAATGATAAACCATTATTTTTTTTAAATTTTAATATTGAAAAAAATATTTAATTAATTAATAATTTAAAAGTGAAAAAAAAATTAATTTAAATAATTTCACAAAACTTATTTATAAGAAAATTAGAAAAAAATATTTAATTTATTAATAATTTAAAATTTAAAAACTGAAAAACAATTATTTTTGTATTTTGGTTTTTTTGACAAAACTTTCCATTGTTTACAAAAATAAGCACCGGGCACACAGGGTGGCATTAAACTTTTGCCCGGGCTGGGCGTATTTGTGTTTTTAATACGTGCGTCTGGATGTTTTTTGTTGTTGTTTTGGATACAATAAGCAGCACATTTTTTTTTTTTGAGTTTCAAATCTTGATATATATTATTTTTGGTTTTAGGTAAGCTTAAATTTTTCGAAGATGTTTTACTGTTTGCAATGCCTTCTTGTAATCGAACCATAGCATTGCTGTAATCAATTTCAATATTTTCGTAAACATTGCTGTTTATGTACTCTTCAATTTCTTCACCGAAATTTCTGACTATTTCTAAATGTAGTTTTGTTATCGATTCGAAATATTTTTCTAATGTTTTCATTTTTTGTTGCGCTTGAATTTCAGAAATAGCAAAAATGTTTTCACGCTCGTTTCCCCGAACGAACCGTTTGCATAACCGAGTTATTTCGCGTTGAGCTTTTATGGATTCATTTTCGAAATTCAGCCCGGCAAACTCATTTTTCAAATCATCGCTATGATCCGGAATACTTTCAGTTTTATTCTCAGTGGACGTTTGCTCGCTACTAGATTTTTGAAGCTTTTTTTGTAATGTTTCCCTATTTTTTTTTGCATTCAAAAGTTCAGCTTGTTTGGCTACTTCTAGCACTTTAGCCTCGCGTAACGCTTCTAGTGCTTTGGCTCGCTCTTCGCTTTCCGCTTTTTCGATTTGGTTTAAATCATTAATTTTTGTATTAAATTCGTTTAATAAGCACAAATATGTTTTTTAGATTTTATGAAAATATTTATCTACGAAATATTTATGTTCTGCGTTTTCGTTTTTATACTTTTGAATTTCCGCGTCTAATCTTTTAATTTCGTCCCAAATCGATTGAAGTTTTGAAATCCGATTTTCAAAATATTTTTTGTTTTTCCGCGATTCGCTATCTTTACCGTAGTTTTCTTTTGCTTTACTTGCTTTACGCAATATATCAGCGTTTTGAATTAGTTCATCAATTAATGCTTCCATTTTATTTGGTAATTAATAAAAAAATGAAAAGGTAAAAAAAAAAAAAACTGTCTGTTTGAAAATTGTTGAGATGAAAACCGCCAAACACAATTTATGCTTTTTGAATTTTTCACACTTCAGTCTTAGATTTTCTTGTTTCTTTTTTTTTTTACACTGTTTTTCTTTTTTTTTTTTGAAATGTTAATGTCAGAGTTTACCAAAAAAAAATTTTAAAATTCTCAAAAATGTTTTTACGTTACACCAAAAAAAATTTTTTTAAACCAAAATTTTAAGTTAATAAATTTTTTTTTTTTTTTTTTTTACGCACTTCACTGTTTGTTGTTTGTTTTTTTTTTTTAAATGAAAATTCTGTTTTTTTTTTTTCAAAGTTTTGTTTTTTGTAAAATTTTCAATTTCTTGAAACAAAAAAAAATGATTTGCTTAATTTTTCAACTCGAAAATCACTTTTTCAAATAATAACTTTCACAATTCTTTAAACAATTATATTTTAAAATAACTTTATTTTTTTTTACTTTACTGTATTTCTCTAGGTAGGTTTTTTTTTTTTGCTTTCGAAGGACCACTTATGTTTTTTAACATAAGAAATGACCGAACGCCATGAGAGTTTAATTGAAAGTGAACATTTATTTTCTATAATAAATTTAATGTACTGTACAATTATTTTTCTATTTACAATTACAAATGCAATTATTATGAGAACAAAGAAAAGACTTTATCCAAAAACATATATTAAATTTCAGAATAAAATTCTTATCGTAAAAAGACGCTTAGTCTTCAAAAAAAGTTAAAAGCAAATTCACAAATTTAACAAGTTTAAACTACTTTAATTTTCTATTGTAAAAATGTTTACCTAGTAATAAACTTTTGTACATATTTTACATGTAAATTTTCTCCTATTGATGGGACAACTTTAGTCGATTTTTATGCACAGTTTGAGTTTTATTATTCTCATCGCTAACCGTGCAATTTGTATCTTCAATTTTTATTATGGTGAAGGGTCCTTTAAAAAGAGGATCTAACTTATGCCTTGCACCTTCTGTTACATTTAAAAGAACTTTGTCAAATAACTTAAAATTTGCTGGTTTTGAACTACTATCATAAAAATTTTTTGTACTTATTTTAGATTTTTGAACCAAATTTTGCGCTCTATTCTGGGAGACTTGCAAGCGATTTTTTACCTCTTTTTGATAAGATTTCAGATTGTATAAAGGATCTACATTTGCGTTATCCAAAAAATCAAATGTTGGTGGATTCTTTGCGAACACTAATTCAAACGGACAATAATTGTGCGTTGTAGAAGGAGTAGTGTTAAAGCAGTAGGTAAAATATTTGAGATATTCGTCCCAATTTGTCTTATTTGTATTAATAAATGAGCGTAAGTACTCGTTTAATGTTCGATGGCTTCGCTCGATCGTTCCGAGGGTCTGATGGTGGTATGCCGTCGACATTTTGTGTTCAATATTTAGTAGTATTGCTAATTCTTTTAAAGTCTCATTTTTATATTCCGTACTGTTCTTATTTGTTTCATGGCGCCGTATACTAATATAAAATTGTCCACCATTGCCTTAGCAATTGTTTTAGCTGTTTTCTCAGGAATAGGGACTGTTACTAAGTATTTTGTTAGGTCGCATATCATTGTTAAAGCGTACTCATTACCGCTTAAAGATCTTGGTAAAGGGCCTACCGTGTCTACTATGACAATATCAAAGGCTTTCTGCGGCGTAGGAGTTATAACAAGTTGTTCTTTATTATTAGTGCTAGCTTTATTCTTTTGACAACTTTCGCATTTCTTAATATACTTAATAACATCCTTTGTCATGTTAGTCCAGTGAAATTTTTGTCTAATTTTTGTTAAAGTCCTCATGATACCTGTATGACCTCCTTGAATAGGGTCGTCGTGAAATTTATTTATTATTTTCAATTTTTCTTCATTATCATAAATTTTTATAATTTTCGCAGTTAGCGCTATACTGATATTTTTAATTCTTAATTCCGCAATTTTCTTAAATTCTTGGATCCGTATTAAATGAAATATTTCATCATTCATTGATAATTGTAACTTTAAAATTTTACGATTGCCGGCCTCTTTATCTAGCCTTGAAAGAAGCTGATCTAAATCGAGCTTCCCATTAGCAATGTATTCTTTCATGCATATGCTCATAATTATTTTATTTTTATATTTTAAAATTAGTTTAGACTTATCTAAACTAAATAACAAGCAGATAAAATTTTTAGTTTCACGAATATCAGTACATTCATATATTTTTGGTATCAATAAGGTTGTATTGTCACGGCTGGTTTTGGGTTGCTTATTTTCATTATTAATTTTACGCGAGTCGGCGCGAGTTGTCATTTTCAAAATTTTATTATCCTGTAGATTTTTTATGTCTTCAAAGTCAATCCTAGATAGCGCGTCAGCTCCGTTATTGTCTTTACCTTTAATGTATTCAATCGTAAAGTCAAACTCTTCGAGATCCAATCTCATACGAGTTAATTTAGAAGATGGATTTTTCATAGAGAATAAATAGGAAAGAGGTCTATGATCGGTCTTTACTAAGAAGTGTTTTCCGTACACGTATGGCTTGAAGAAATTTATTGCCCAATGAATAGCGGCAAGTTCTTGCTCAATAACGGATTTATTTTGTTCACCTTTGGTGAATGTTCTTGAAGCGAATGCGATAGGTAACTGAAGGCCGCCACCTTCCTGGCTTAGAATTGCGCCACATGAGATTTTACTAGCATCAGTAGTGATGCAAAAAGGTCTATCAAAATTAGGATATTGTAAAATTGGCGGTTTTAAAAGAGAATTTCTTAAATATTGAAAAGATTTTTCGCATAAATCCGTCCATAAAAATGGTACATTTTTCCGTGTCAACCGAGTTAAGTGATATGAATACTCCGCGAATCTTGGTACGAAGCGTCTATAATAGTTTACGAGAGCCACAAATCTTCTTGCTGAGTCGGCGTCGTGCGGTCTAGGATAATTTACAATTTTGTAAAATTTTGAGTCGTCAGGTAGTATTCCGTGGTCTGTGCATTTATGCCCTAAGAAAGTCACGTCATGTTGGAAAAATCGACACTTGTCGGGGTGAAGTTTGAGATTTACATCTCGACAAATGGAGAAAACTTCTTCAAGATTTTTTAACATATGGTTTTCCGAACAACCAATATTAATCAGATCATCCATGTATAGGAAAGCTTTTGAGCGTGTTAAACCTGAAAAGGCCATGGACATCATTCTTTGAAATGAATTTGGGGCTATTTTAAGGCCAAAAGAGAAGCGTTTGAACCGAAAAGAGCTGTTTTCGGTGGAAAAGGAAGTTATGTCCCGTGAATTTTCGTCGAGTTCTACTTGAAGGAAACCTTGTGTAAGGTCTAAACTTGAAAAATATTTGGCTCTGCCCAATTGATCTAGGATGTCATCAATTCTAGGCAAGGGATATTTATCGGCAATTAACTTTTTGTTGACTTGTCGGAAGTCTATTACCAGTCTCCAGCGTTTGTCTTTGCTGCCAGGTAATGATTTTTTAGGAACCAATAGCACTGGGCTATTATATTCCGAAGCGGAAGGTTCAATAATGTCATGTTCCTGAAGTTTTTCTACTTCTTTACTTATTATCTCTTTATGAGTATGGGGTACACGGTAATTTTTGGTGTAAACCGGCGTTTCGTCGTTAAGACGGAGTTTTTGCTGATAAAAATTATTGAAGGTAATTTTCTCTGTCTCGGGTAAAAAGATCTCGATATATTCAGTACATAGATTTGTCAGTTTGTCTTTTATAAAATTTGGAAAGTTTTTGGATAATTTGTCTAAAATGTCTGCTTTACGTGTTCGTTTGAACCTGTAGATCTATGGATTTCATAGTCTGAAAATTTTTCCGTTTGAATTTGAGGATTGTCTAAAAAAATATTGTGAGAATTGGTATTTAAAACATTTACGTATGGGGAGGATTTTGAAATTAAGGAATTTGGTATGAATACCCCTGGGGCTATCTCTTGATTAGGAATTATTACCTCATTCTCGTCTGGGTTTACGTTTGCTATTAAAATTTTACGAAGAACTTCTGCTCTTGCGGGTAAAGATAAAAAGTTTGGAGTTAGTGAGTCTTGTAGAATAAACGACAAATGTTCAGGGTAATCGCAGGTCTAAGAATTATTTGGTCAGTATTTTTGTTAAAATCTAATAAACAATTATATTTTTTTAAAAAGTCCATCCCTATTATACCATCCGTAGGTATAGGCAAACTTGTGTCGACTATTTCAAACTGATGGGCAATACGAATATTGCGCACGTTTCTGTTATTTGGCTGATTTTGCCTATCATTTCTATTGTTCGGTCTGTTATTATAATTTTGTCTATTATTGTTATTAAAATTATTATTGTTATTGAAATTGTTATTAGGTCTGTAGTTGTCGAAATTGTTATAGGGTCTGTAGTTAGCAAAATTGTTATTATTTCTGAAATTATTTGGGCGTCTGTTATTATCGTCGTAGTCGTTATTATTGAATCTATTATTTCTGTAATTATTATTATAATTTCTATTATTGTTAAAATTAAAATTTCTAAAATTGTTATTATTATTATTAGGCCGATATTGTCTGTTGTTGTTGTGAACTCTGTTGTTGCCTGCCCTGTTTTGTTTATAGTACAAGACGTTGTTTTGAGCTGGTTGTTGCGCACTAGCGCTCAAAAATCTAGCAGTAATTTCGTTGAGGCTTTCGGGTGGAGTAGCCTCCATTAACAGTCTAAGTCTTTCGCTGGACGCATTCTGAATAAAAGATTGCCGAGCCGTTTTTGTTGCGAGAATCGACGCGTTCGTGGGATTTATCCCCTCCATAATATGTGCGTTCTCCAGTTGTTTTGTCAATGTCTCAATTTCAGTGGCATACGCGTTTGCCGTTTTTGAATTTTGTTTTGTATTAAAAATTTTCGCCATAATGACATCCGTCGACTCATGCTTGATTTTTAATCGCAGCGCATTAATTATCGCTGGGACTGTATCCTCGTTTGTAATAAGATTTCGCGCCGTCCCTTGCAGCTTTGTTTTTATTATCGCGATTAAAGCTTGTCCGTGATCTCCGACCTGTCTATTCACCAATTCTATCGCATCTATAAAGGCTGTCAAACTTTCCGCCGCGCCGTCAAATTTCGGAATGACCTGTACCGCGTATGAACAAAATTCCCTTTCCGCGTTTGCCATATTTAAATTTTCTAGTTTTATTTCTTCTGTATCTGAAATTTGAGAGCTTTGGGATTGTACGTCGTCGTTTTCAGCTTTATCTTCTTCTTAATCTGTACCGTGTGAGTTTTGTGACTGTGTGTCGTCGTAGTAGTCTGTATTACTATTATTGTTATGTTCAGACTTTTCTTCAGTTTCAAATATATCCGATATGTCTAGTTGTTTATCCTCCTCAGTAGTTGTTTCTGAACTATTAACTGATTGGTTCGCGTTATCTTCCTCCTCAAAGTTTATACGATTTTAATTCGCGCTTAAACGGCACCCTCAACAAATGGAAAACTTTAAGTATTTTCGCGTTTAACCGTTCATAAAAGGTTAAATTATTCTTATTTCCTGGGAAATTTTCCTCAAACTCGCGCAATATAGAAAGAATTCTATTGTATTCTTCAATTAGAATTCTAAGGTGTTTTTCCCTTGTTTGCCCACTTGGAGGTTTAGATATGTTAATACATTTGAAACTTTTGTCAAACGTGTCTTTGTGAACTTTGATAAAATTTCTGTAAGCTACACTAAATGACATTAAATGATACTCAGAGTGAAGTACCAGATACTATAAAAGTTTTATTAATGTAATTTCCAAAAAAAAATTCCAAAAGGGAAACTATTGTTTCCTAGTCGTGTTTATATGGGAAAAAAAAGTTTATAGTTCAAAAAAGATTTACCTATTTTATTCTTTTCTTATTAATTCATTCACTATGCCACATACGTTCTGCAGATTATATAAATAAATTTTTTTTTTTTTTTTTTTTTTTTAAGAAAAAAAAAATGATATCAACAAAACATGTGTTATTGTCATTGACCTTGACTTACGAAAAAGTAATTTTATTCCTATTTATTTAATTATATTTTTTTGTGACTTGAGTGATTTGGTCTTTTTGTGTTTTGTGACTTAAGTGATTTGGTTTTTGTGTTTTGTGACTAAAGTGATTTGGTCTTTTTGTGTTTTGTGACTTAAGTGATTTGGTCGTTTTGTGTTTTGTGACTTAAGTGATTTGGTTTTTGTGTTTTGTGACTAAAGTGATTTGGTCGTTTCAAAAAAAAAAAAAAATTGGCCATGAGTTTAGGGCGAGGCCTGTCGCCACCTTAATAATGCAATAGCTGAAAATTTATTTGAAAATAATTAAATTTTGTACAATAATTTTGTACTTAATAAAAATTATTTAACGATCTATACAGTAATAATTAATCCTCAAATTATGTATTGAGAAATTAAAACGAAATCGATTTTTTCAATTAATGTGCACGATTATTGTTTTCTTTCAATTTTTATATTTTTTTTTTACAAATATAAAATCCAAAAACACATTTCAATCCAAAAAAAAAATTTCGATTTGGTTGAATTTAATTTTTTTCAATAAAAAATTTAAATATGTCGAGAAAAAAAATTTTTGCGATTTGATTGGGGCGAGGCTTGCGCCAATTAATAATTCGCTGAAATAAAATTTAACGATATACGAATATAATATGATAATATTGTGTAAAGTAGTTAGATAAAATTTTTTTGTTGTATATAGTTATATAAAAATATAGATGTAATTAATTTTCCTTAATATTTTCTTTTATTAAATAATATCTCAAGTTTTCAAAAAAATAAACCAAGAATAGCAAATCCTTTTCGATTTGCCAACAACTATAATTTATAAACGAAGGATTTTTTCAAACCAAAAAAAATTTTGGCTGTCGCTCCTTTTTATTCTTTTTTTTTGATGATCAATTTCATATTAATTCTATTTATTGGAAAAAACCGAATCAATTATTTTTTTTGTTGAATATTTTACGTAATTTGGAAAAACTTATTCCATAATAATTTTTTCTTTTTTAAAATTCACTAATATTTTTGTTTTTAATATTACTAATATTTTTTCTTTATTTTAAATAAGTCTTATCATTTACGATATTTATTTATGAGAAAAATTTTCTGCCCAAAATAAAATTATTTTTTTCGAAATAGATTGATTATCGATTATATTGCAAATCGTTTTGAATTGAGGCAAATTAAAATAATGACGTAAAAAAACAAAAACTACTCACTACTTGACGCAATTTACTTCCCTGTTGAAACCAATATCTGGATACTTTGCTGGTGTTGACCTAGATGCTCGCTTTTGTTGATTGTTGAATGATGGTGATGTTGAAAGTTGACTGTTGCATCAATTAATTAATTTTTATTTTTATTTATTGATTATTACTAAACTTTCTTTCTCTTTAAAATTTTTTTTGTTTTATTTTTCTGTGTTTTTTTCAAAATATCTTTTTATTTTATATTTTATTTTTTTTTTGAATTTGGGATTTTTATTTTCAAGTTATTTGTTTGTTTTTTTTTTTTTTAATTTTTGAGTTAAAAAAATTTATTTTTCTCACTTTTTCTGTTTTTATTTTTTTGATGGAAAATTCTTTTGTTATTGTTCCAATAAGGGGTCTACGCCAATGTGACCATAGACTGACCCTTATTGAAATATTTCTTTTTCGTGGCACTGTGCCACATTTTGTAAATTTTATACGCCGTTGACAATACCGACAGTTGTAGCATGGTTGGTTGCTATCTTTTTATATTTTAAATAAAACACAATATACTTATTTAGGAAGACACAACTTTATTGACTGAAAATTAAACTATTAATGAGCTCTCATTAATTATCCTAATTAATTTATATTATCTTTTTCTATGCATGCAAATTGCATGCATAGATCATAAAGAGAGAAACATAATGGAATGGAATGACGACGAAATATTTAAGAGAATTTTAGTGGGTGTATTGGTATGCACAAGTGCATTCCATAGAAATCGTGTGTGGGAAAATATTTGGCTTGTTATCTGAGATCCACTTGAATTAAATATATTAGGACAGATAATAATGATAAAATATGTTTATGCAAACATATTTTATCATTAGAAAATAAATTAAAGTCAAGTTTTTATACTTGGACATTTTTGGGTTTTTAATTTGAGACTTATTTAGAATTTTAAGTACAGTTGCGTTTTGCTGCAACATGTACAAAATACTGGGTGTGAAAGGTAAGTATGTAATATTCGGTACAAATGTACCACACCTACCCCCTTTAGAAGAATGGACTTTAGGACATTCTAAAAAGTTGCCGTATTTAAAATTTTCTATGTTTCTTTCTCTATCTTTTATTACAAAATTTCGTTGTATAAAAGAAAATTAATATGTTTATTTAGAAATATGAAATGTATCTATATTTTTGAGAAAAATTGTTTACCTAAAAATAATATTTTTCCTTAACACTAAACAAATTTGTTTCTTTTTCTCTTATTTTTATAAAAGTTACCTTATTATTATTTAGAAAAAATTTGTATTATATTAAAAGTTTTCTATAAAAAAAAATTAAATTTCCATTAATTACAAAATGGACAAAATAAAATTTGTACTATGTTATAAAGTTTTATAAAAATTAAATTTGCATTAATTAGTAAATAACCAAAATACAATTTGTACTATATTATAAAGTTTTATATATGCATTAATTATTTAATTACGTCATTATTAAAATTTTCGTAAATGATATATTTTTCTTAGTATGTAGCTATAAAAAAGGTATTTTTTTTTTGTTTTTATTTTTCAAAATTTTTTTTTGTTTTTTTTTTCTAATGTGATTTTCTTATAGTTTCAAGCTTAAATATTATTATTATATTTTCAAAAGAATTTATACATATTTCTTAATGGAAGTAGAAAAATAATTTCTAAATTATGTCTAACTTATGTATATACAAAATAATTATTTATTATTTGTAAAAAAAAATATGTTTTTCTTTTTCTTGTTAATTTTTTTTCTGAACATGAACTATAATAAGTTTTACGTAGTGCTATTTGTTTTTATTTTTAAATTATCTCAAAAAAAAATAGTTAAAAAAAAAATATGAAAGGATAAAAATTAAACCTAATATTTAGCATCAATATTAAAAAAATGTTTTTCCCTAAAAATAGACTTAATATAAGATTATCATATGGATATCCACACACACACACATACCTTATAGCAAAATTTTTGTACATATTTTACATTAGAATATTTTTTTTTTTTTTTATTGATGGAACAATTTTAGACGATTTTTGTGCACAGTTTGAGTTTTATTATTCTCATCAACTATCGTGCAATTTGTATCTTCAATTTTTATTATGGTGAAGGGTCCTTTAAAAAACGGATCTAACTTATGCCTTACACCATCTGTTACATTTAAAAGAACTTTATCATTTAATTTGAAATTTGCGGGTCTTGAACTACTATCATAAAATTTTTTTGTATCAACTTTAGATTTTTGCACTAAGTTTTGCGCTCTATTTTGGGAGACTTGCAATCGATATTTTACCTCTTTTTGATAGGAATCCAAATTGTACAAAGGGTCTACATTTGCGCTTTCTAAAAAGTCGAATGTAGGTGGATTCTTGGCGAACACTAATTCAAAAGGACAATAGTTGTGGGTTGTCGATGGAGTAGTGTTTATTTATTTATTTTATTTTTATTTATTTATTCATTAAGTAGCTAACAGTTATAAAAACTAATTACAAGCTACATGTAATTTACATAAAGTTAATTATTATATAAGTAAGCTAAAGAAATAATTCAAATGGATAGCAATGATTTAAAAAAAAATAAAATAAAATAAAAAACAATATATTAACAAAACTAATGAAAATTAAAACTAAAAAAAGAAACTAAAACCTAAACCTAAGCCATGAAATTCAAAAAAAGAAAAGGTGATTCGTTGGATTTTTGATCACACATGAACGGGGAGTTGAGAAACGGTGCGAATAATTACTCTTCTAAGTTTAAACATATTTTGATCAAAAACATCAATCGAATTAAAAAATTCGTTATGGTTCGATTGAATTCTTACGAGTGGGCTTTTAGATAATAAATTTGTCCTCTGTTGTGGAATGGAAAAAGTTAAATTTAGTCTAGTAGGCCTAGAAGGAGTGTAAAAATTAAGGTTTTGGCGAAGTACAGGGACAGAAATGGAATAAGACACAATTTTAATTAGAAAAAATTCATCTAGAAGAAGTCTTCTTTGGGAAAGTGACCTCATGTTTAAAGTATGAAGTCTGGCGCTGTACCCGTCGTCCACCAAACCAAATTTGAAAAATAAGTACCTAGTAAATTTTCTTTGAATGCGTTCGATTTTACTTCTATATACTTCATATTGTGGGTTCCAGATTACTGAACCATATTCTAGGATACTACGAATTAAGGAGTTATATAAGCAAATAAAAGTAGATTCAGATTTAAATCTTTTTCCAATACGGAAGAGAAAGCCTAAAAGACGGCTGGCTTTACTAAAGATATGACATATGTGAGAATTAAATATAAATTTAGAATCAAAAATAATCCCAAGGTCCTTTTGTTCATCCACTCTTTTCAGAATACGAGATTGAAGGCAATAGTCAAAAATTATAGGAGATCTTTTTCTACTTATGCTAAGAACGGTACATTTACTGATATTTAATGGTAATCCAAACTCGCAGCACCAGGCAATAAGCCATTCAATATCTTTTTGTAACAGAGTACAGTCACGAATATTTTCTATCTTACGGAATATTTTAAGATCATCGGCAAATTGTAGTGAAGGTGAGGAAAAGTTGTTGCAAAGATTATTAACAAAAATGGAAAATATAATAGGTCCAAGAATAGATCCTTGAGGAACTCCAGAAGAAGGAAAAATAGGTGAGGATATACATCCATTAAGGACCACTGAAGAACGTCTATCGGTTAAGTAGGAATGAAACCATGAGATTAACTCTACATCGATTCCCAAAGTAGACATTTGTGACAAAATTGAGTAGTGCCCAATTTTATCAAAAGCTTTGGTGAAATCAGTAAAAATACAATCTACTTGTGCGGAATCATCCAGAGTTTTAGCTACATAATCAGTGAATATAGTCAGATTAGTAATGGTAGATCGACCGGGGAGGAATCCATGTTGGGTTGTATTGATTAAAGGTTTAATTAGTGGCATAATCTCTAAATAGATGGCCTTTTCAAAAATTAGTGCTAATGAATTAAGTATTGAAATGGGTCGATAATTAGTCACTTTCGTAGGGTCACCACTTTTAAATACGGGAATAATGTGGGAAACTTTTAAAACTTGAGGAAATGAATTTTCAAATATGGAACGATTAAATAAGTTTGAAATAGGTATAGAAAGAACATGGGCACAGTTCTTGTAAAAAACATTGGGAATACCATCAGGACCAGAGTTCTTGTAAATATCTAGGCCAATTAAAATTTTTTTTATTAAGTCAGGCGAGAAGTAAGGTTTTGAAACAAAAATTGAAGATGAATTAGTAGAAAAAGATGGATTATTACCTGGAGGGGAAAAATTCGTGTTGAAGAATTCAGCAAAAAGTTGACAGATATCGTATGCTGTTTCTGCGACTTTGTCGTCATACTTAAGAAGCTTAGGAAATTTATTAGAGGCTTTCAGTTGCTTAGAATAAGCCCAAAAGTATTTTACATTCGATTTAACGTTATTTTCAACAGAAGTAATATAATTATTATAACAAAGATTCATCTCACTATTTGCTAATGACCTAAGGTATTTGAAAGTTGCTATATCGTGCGAAAGATTCTGTCTTTTCAGCCTGTTATGGACCCTTGATTTTTCTTTTAAGATGTTTATAAGGCGATGAGAATACCAATTGGGATAATTTGCACTTTTAGATTTAGAAACGGGCACATGATCTTTAATTATTAAATTTAGATTTAAGTAGAATTGATCAAAGGCAGAAGTAATATTATTACAACTACTGAAATCAAAAAGAGAGGACTCTAACTTTGAATTTATAATATTATAATTAGCTTTATGAAAATTGAGTTTACGGTTATCACCCTCACCAAGGTACCTCACAGCTTTTTTTTCAAGAGAAATTTCTAACGGTGGATGGTGTCTATCGATACGCGAAAGAGGATTAGGACTTTCAATGACTTTAATATTATCAGACGGCAAATCAGACCAAACTAAATCCAAGAATCTATTCAAGTAATTGTTAACTCCATTAAATTGGTGTAAATTGGCAATCGAAGTATTTAATAATAACGTTTCAGCTGGGATTCCAGAGAAAGAATGGGCTAATAAATAGTTGGATGAAATATTCCTTTGCCAATTTATAGAGGGAATATTAAAATCACCCACATACAGCAAATTGGATGATGGGGAAATATTATGTGACACAAAGGCCAAATTATTGAACACTACTTCGTACGTATCACTACCAGAATCAGGAGGTAAATAAACACAACATAAGTATATAGAAGCATTATTATGAAGTTTCAAAGAAATCCAAATCTCCTCATGTACAGTTTCAAAATTTAATAGTCGATTACTCACGTAGTGTTTCTTCACTGCTACTAGGCAGCCACCACCACTGAGTTTGTTCGAGAGATCAAGATTGCGGTCTTTTCGAAATACTTCGTATCTGTTATCGATGAATTCATTATTCCTTATAGAATCATTAAGATTAGTTTCTGTTAGACAGATTATATCGTAATCAGAGCTACTTATGTTTAACTGTAATTCGGTAGTCTTGGATCTAATTCCATTGATGTTCTGATAATAAATATTTAGAAACATACCTAAAAAGAAATGAAAAATTAAAATTTTAAAAATTAATGAGAAAAAAAAAAAAATATATAGAAAATAACAAACCAAAAAAATTATTAACGCAATATGTATTCTATTAAAAGACAGAAAATAAAAAATTAAATTAAATTAAAAGTATCAACTATAATGCACCGCAAAATGTAACTTGAAACAAAAAATTAAGAGAATTAATCAAGAGTAGGAGATATTATTTTGTCTAGATCAGATTCTAGACGAATATTAAAAATTTTTGAATCTTCCCGTTCACGTAAAAGTATTTTAGAGTTTTTAATCCACAAAAATTTGAATTTATTATCTTCTTTGAATTTCATAGCTTTTTTGTACAACATTCGATCTGAGGAAGTTAAAGATTTACTTAATCTAATAGAATTTTCATTAGTAACAATAAAATTAAAATTAAAAGAGATCAATTTAATTTCAGTTTTTCTAAGTTCATAAGCATTAATCATTCTGTTACATACTAATTCATTACAAAAACTAACAACAAGAAAATTATTGCCCCCATCAGATTTGGCTTTGGGTCTACGAACAGATGTTATGTCGTCAGATGTTAATGGCAGCTTATTTAGGTGATGTGCGAGATCCAAAACAAATTGTTTAAGAATATCAGGCGACTCAGAAGAAATAATTGGAACATTTGAAATTATCATAATATTACGAACCGCCTGTTGTTCAACTAAATGAAGTCGTTTTGTGACACCAAGAATTTCATTTTTTAAATTAACATTTTCTTTTTTGAGATGAGAAATATCTGAAGAATTAGCGATTACGTTTGCTTTCAATTTTTTAAGCTCGTTAATTTGATTGGAAATCAAAATTAGTGAGTTATTAGATTTAGATTGACTTTCTTTGATAGAAGTAAAAGCGGCTGAAAGTTTTTGATTATCGGACTGCATTTTGGAAAGTTCTGCCATTATGGTGTCTAAAGCATCGACATTACCTTCATCTAAATCTTCGTCCTCTCCAGTCACAATAGTTGAATTTAAATTTGGATTCGGTTTGCATTTAACACAATTCCAAGAAATATCATTTGATTTAATTTTGTCAAAAATCTCGTTAGTAATTCGGCCACAACCTTGATGAAAAACACCATTGCATTGGACGCAACAAACACCGGGCATTTTTTTGGTTATGTTACCGGAACAGGTTTCACATTTTCTAACCATTGTGTCGTATTGAGATGTATGACCTTATTAAAATATAATTTTTTTCCTTAATTCTCCCTTATCCAATTTCAATAACTTTATTTAATTTAATAAAATTAAATTAAATAAAAAATAATAATAAAAAAAAAAAATTATCAGCAGAGAAAAAAAATTCGTGTTGACAGGACCACAGCTTACTTTGACAATATGTAAAATATTTGAGGTACTCATCCCAATTTGTCTTATTTGTATTAATAAATGAGCGTAAGTATTCATTTAAAGTTCGATGGCTTCGCTCAATCGTTCCTAGAGTCTGGTGGTGGTATGCCGTCGACATTTTGTGTTCAATATTTAGTAGTATTGCTAGTTCTTTTAACGTTTCATTCTTATATTCCGTACCCAAATCTGTTCTAATTTTTTTCATGGGTCCGTATACTAATATAAAATTGTCCACCATTGCCTTAGCAATTGTTTTAGCTGTTTTATCAGGAATAGGAACCGTTACTAAGTATTTTGTTAGGTCGCAGATCATTGTTAATGCGTACTCATTACCGCTTAACGATATTGGTAAAGGTCCTACCGTGTCTACTATGACAATATCAAAGGCTTTCTGCGGCGTAGGAGTCATAACAAGTTGTTCTTTATTATTAGTGCTAGCTTTATTCATTTGACAACTTTTGCATTTCTTAATATACTTTATAACGTCCCTTGTCATGTTAGTCCAGTGAAATTTTTGTCTAATTTTTGTTAAAGTCCTCATGATACCTGTATGACCTCCTTGAATAGGGTCGTCGTGAAATTTCTTTATAATTTTTAATTTTTCTTCATAATCATATATTTTCATAATTTTAGGTGTTAGCGCTATATTTATATTTTTTATTTTTAATTCCGCAATTTTCTTAAATTCTTGGATCCTTATTACATGAAATATTTCATCATTCATTGATAATTGTAATTTCAAAATTTTACGATTGCCGGCCTCTTTATCTAGCCTTGAAAGAAGCTGATTTAGATCGAGCTTCCCATTAGCAATGTATTCTTTCATGCATATGCTCATAATTATTTTATTTTTATATTTTAAAATTAGTTTAGACTTATCCAAACTAAATATCAAGCGGATAAAACTTTTAGTTTCACTAATATCAGTACATTCATATATTTTTGGTATCAATGAGGTTGTATTGTCACGGCTGGGTTTGGGTTGCTTATTTTTATCACTAACTTTACGCGATTCTGCGCGCGTTGTCATTTTCAAAATTTTATTTTTCTGTAAATTTTTTATGTCTTCAAAGTCTATTCTAGATAGCGCGTCAGCTCCGTTATTGTCTTTACCTTTAATGTATTCAATCGTAAAGTCAAACTCTTCGAGATCCAATCGCATACGAGTTAATTTAGAAGATGGATTTTTCATAGAGAATAAATAGGAAAGAGGTCTATGATCGGTCTTTACTAAGAAGTGTTTTCCATACACGTATGGCTTGAAAAAATTTATTGCCCAATGAATTGCGGCAAGCTCTTGCTCAATCACGGATTTATTTTGTTCACCTTTGGTGAAAGTTCTGGAAGCGAATGCGATGGGTAATTGAAGGCCGCCACCTTCCTGGCTTGAAATTGCGCCACATGAGATTTTACTGGCATCAGTAGTGATGCAAAAAGGTTTATCAAAATTAGGATATTGTAAAATTGGCGGTTTTAAAAGAGAATTTTTTAAGTATTGGAAGGATTTTTCGCATAAATCCGTCCATAGAAAAGTAACGTTTTTCCGTGTTAACCGAGTGAGGTGATATGAATATTCTGCGAATTTTGGTACGAAGCGTCTATAATAGTTTACGAACGCCACAAATCTTCTTGCTGAGTCGGCGTCGTGCGGTCTAGGATAATTTACAATTTTGTCAAATTTTGAGTCATCAGGTAGTATACCGTGGTCTGTGCATTTATGCCCTAAGAAAGTCACGTCATGTTGGAAAAATCGACACTTGTCGGGGTGAAGTTTGAGATTTACATCTCGACAAATGGAGAAAACTTCTTCAAGATTTTTAAGCATATGGTTTTCCGAACAACCAATTATAATCAGATCATCCATGTATAGGAAAGCTTTCGAGGGTGTTAAACCTGAAAAAGCCATGGACATCATTCTTTGAAATGAATTTGGGGCTATTTTAAGCCCAAAAGGGAGGCGTTTGAACCGAAAAGAGCCGTTTTCGGTGGAAAAGGAAGTTATGTCCCGTGAATTTTCGTCGAGTTCTACTTGAAGAAAACCTTGTGTAAGGTCTAAACTTGAAAAATATTTGGCTCTGCCCAATTGATCTAGGATGTCATCAATTCTTGGCAAGGGATATTTATCGGCAATTAACTTTTTGTTAACTTGCCGGAAGTCTATTACCAATCTCCAGCGTTTGTCTTTGCTGCCTGGTAATGATTTTTTAGGAACCAATAGCACTGGGCTATTATATTCCGAAGCGGAAGGCTCAATAATGTCATGTTCCAGAAGTTTTTCAACTTCTTTAATTATTATTTCCTTATGAGTATGGGGTACACGGTAATTTTTGATGTAAACCGGCGTTTCGTCGTTAAGACGGAGTTTTTGCTGATAGAAATTATTGAAGGTAATTTTCTCTGTTTCGGGTGAAAAAATGTCGATATATTCAGTACATAGATTTGTTAGTTTGTCTTTTATAAAATTTGGAAAGTTTTTGGACAATTTGTCTAAAATGTCTGCCTTACGTGTTCGTTTAGAACCTGTAGATCTATGGATATCATAGTCCGAAAAATTTTCAGTTTTTATTTGGGGATTTTCCAAAAAGATATTGTTAGGATTTGTGTTTAAAATGTATATGTATGGAGAAGATTTAGAAATTGAGGCATTGGGTATAAATACCCCTGGAGCTATCTCCTGATTTGGGATTACAATTTCGTTTTCGTCATTGTTTATGTTGGCTATGAAAATTTTACGAAGAACCTCTGCTCTTGCGGGTAAAGATAAAAAGTTTGGAGTTAGTGAGTCTTGTAGGATAAATGACAAATCTTCATGGTAATCGTCAGGTCTAAGAATTAGTTGGTCAGTATTTTTGTTAAAATCTAATAAACAATTATATTTTTTTAGAAAGTCCATCCCTATTATACCATCCGTAGGTATAGGAAAACTTGGATCGACTATTTCAAACTGATGGGCAATATGAATGTGAAAATCAGCCCCTTTGCAAATTATATCTGTATCTACAGTTCCCTGGGTATTTATCGAATTCCCCCCTACTCCACTTATCGTGGATACTTTACTATTATTTATTTTAGCTGTTTTAAGAAGCTTGTCCGACTTAAATACGGAAATATCCGCTCCTGTGTCTACTAAGTAGGTATTAAAAACACCGCTCATTTCAGTTTTTAACTTTAAAAAACTAGTTAGATTTAAATTCATCTTAAAAACATTATTTTGGGGTACTTCGGGAACGTTGTTAATTTGTTTATTTTTCTGTTTGTTTATTCGTCCTGGTCCCCCCCTTGCTGTAATTGGGGACCGTTGTAGTTTCCCTGCTCGGGTCGATCTTGCAAAATCATATTACGCACGTTTCTGTTATTTGGCTGATTTTGCCTATCATTTCTATTGTTCGGTCTGTTGTTATAATTTTGTCTATTATTGTTATTAAAATTATTATTGTTATTGAAATTGTTATTAGGTCTGTAGTTATCAAAATTGTTATTGGGTCTGTAGTTAGCAAAATTGTTATTATATCTGAAATTATTTGGGCGTCTGTTATTATCGTCGTAGTCGTTATTATTGAATCTATTATTTCTGTAGTTATTATTATAATTTCTATTATTGTTAAAATTAAAATTCCTAAAATTGTTATTATTATTATTAGGCCGATTTTGTCTGTTGTTGTTTTGATTTCTGTTGTTGCCTGCCCTGTTTTGTCTATAGTACAAGACGTTATTTTGGACTGGTTGTTGCGCACTTGCGCTCAAAAATCTTGCAGTAATTTCGTTGAGGCTTTCGGGTGGAGTAGCCTCCATTAAAAGTCTAAGTCTTTCGCTAGACGCATTCTGAATAAAAGATTGCCGGGCCGTTTTTGTTGCGAGAATCGATGCGTTGGTGGGATTTATCCCCTCCATAATATGTGCGTTCTCCAGTTGTTTTGTCAATGTCTCAATTTCAGTGGCATATTCATTTGCCGTTTTTGAATTTTGTTTTGTATTAAAAATTTTCGCCATAATAACATCCGTCGACTCATGCTTGATTTTTAATCGCAGCGCGTTTATGATTGCTGGGACCGTATCCTCGTTTGTAATAAGGTTTCGCGCTGTCCCTTGCAACTTTGTTTTTATTATCGCGATTAAAGCCTGTATGTGTTCTCCGACCTGTCTATTTACCAATTCTATCGCGTCTATAAAAGCTGTCAAGCTTTCCGCCGCGCCGTCAAATTTCGGAATGACCTGTACCGCGTATGTGCAAAATTCTCTTTCTGGGTTTGCCATAGTTAAATTTTCGGGTTTTACCTCTTCAGTATCTGAAATTTGAGAGCTTTGGGACTGTGCGTCGTCGTAATATTCTGTATTACTATTATTGTTATCCTCAAGCTTTTCTTCAGTTTCAAATATATCCGATAAGTCTAGTTGTTTATCCTCTTCAGTAATTGTTTCTGAACTATTTACTGATGCGTTATCTTCCTCCTCAAAGTTTATATCTATTATTGCTTTAAAAGATTTTAATTCACGATTAAACGGTACCTTTAATAAATGGAAAACTTTAAGTATTTTCGCGTTTAACCGTTCATAAAAGGTTAAATTATTTTTATTACTTGGGAAATTTTTCTCAAACTCGCGCAATATAGCAAGAATACTATTGTATTCTTCAATTAGAATTTTAAGGTGTTTTTCCCTTGTTTGCCCACTTGGAGGTTTAGATATATTAATACATTTGAAACTTTTGTCAAAAGTGTCTTTGTGAGATTTGATAAATTTTCTGTAAGCTACACTAAATGACATTAAATGATACCGAAATTTATTAACCAGATCAAATATTAATCAAAAAATAATTTGTAGTAATAAAATTTTTCAAAAAAAAAAATTAAAAAACAATGAGTCTATTGTATCATAGGCAAGTTTCAAAAAAAATTTTCCCTAAAAAACCAATTAACTTTATCTTTTTCCTTTTAATATCTTTCATTAAACATTCAAACATATGTTTACCATAAAAAAAATCGTTTGCCAAAAGAAATATACTAAAACAATGAACTGTGGTTGTCATTGATCTTGACCTTATATAAAAAACGTATTCCTTTTATTTTTAATTTAACTGAAGTTCAATATATTCTATGTTTTTTACCGTAAAATACCGTAAAAAAAAATTGGCCATGAGTTTAGGGCGAGGCTTGCGCCGTCTAACAATTAAATTACTTAAATATATTCAAAATGTTCTAAAGTTTGTACTATTATTTAGTACTTCTTATTATTTTTTTTTTTTTTTATACTAAACAAATTTATTAATCAATCTATTATTAGATCATTAATACAAAAATCTCCCCCTTTATCACGTTCTATTAATGTTCGTGAATAATAGCACCAAAAAAAAAATTTTTTTTTTTTACATTTTCAATTTTGTAAATTTGCAATTATTGAACAAAAATTTTAATTTTTGTCAACCAATAAAAATTCGATATGGTTGGAGCGAATCCTTTCGCCACTCCAGTATTCGCTGCAATATATGTTTTTTTTTCAAAAAAAAAATTTCGATGCGACTTAATTTGATTTATTTTAATAATATTTTCATTCTTATTTTTCCCAAAAAAAATTTATTTTTCTAGTCGCTTTAACAAAATTTTACTATATTGCGTAATTTACTATAACTTCAAAAAAAAAAAAATTAGAAGTTTTATTTTCGAAAAAAAATTTTGCGATTTGGTAGGGGCGAGGCTTGCGCCACTTAAAATTTTGTTTCGCTTTTATAAAAGAATCTTGTAATCTAATATTGGATATATATTTTATTTATTATTTATATATTTTTATTATTTTAAAATAAAGTACGTAAAAATTAATCTCTTGTTTTTCTTTTTTCAAAACGAATTATTTCAATGATAAAATTTCAAAGAAAAAATTTCCCAAAAAAAATTTTGACTAATTATCAAATAGCGTGGAAAATGAAATTTTTATGATCAATAAAATTGATTTTAATTATCGAAGGAAAGAAAACATATTTAATTTAAAAAAAAATCTCTTCTTTTTTTTTGTTTAATTTTTTTTTTCTCACAAATTTAAATACTTTCTACAGAAATCAATAGTTTGGTTTTAAAATATTATTTAATCATTTACGAAAATTATTCCAGAGAAAAAAAAATTTTCAGCAAACAATATTTTGCTTTCTTTATATATATTTTTTATTTTTTATTTTTTTTAATAAAATGATTAATTGATCGATTTTAAAATCGTTATAAATACAGAAAAATTTAAAATAATGACGTAAAAAATAATAATGCAACTCACTACTTTACACAGTTTTTCAAGGTGTTTCATACGGTGCTGGTTCCGATGTTGTCTTCGTTGATTTCTGCTTCCACTATCGCTGATGATGTTGAATGTTGATTGATTGAGTTGGATGTTGATAGATGATCTCCGTTTTTCATAATAAAATTTTTTTTTTATTAAGGTTTTTTTCATTTTTATTTTTTTTTTTTTATTTTTTTTTTTTTTAAATAATTTTCTAATTTTTATTTTGGGATCTATTGTTTTTTTTCTTTTCGTTTTTGTCTAATAATTTATATATAATTTTTTTTTTTATTTTTATATATTAAAAAAAATTCTTGTAATTATAGTTTTTTCCTTTCAGTTTTTATTTCAAAATAAATTATTACACTATTTCATTTGTTTCTAGGTTTTCACTATTTTTTTTTTCTAGGTTTTCACTATTTTTTTTCTCTAGGTTTTCACTATTTTTTTTTGAATAAGAAATTCTATATATTATTTCTTTTACATGTTCAACAAAGTCTGCAGTATCTTCTTCTTCGATACTTTGGAACCCTTTAGACATTTCCGTATACAACGGAGTAAACGATGAAGTTGGTAAATCTTCAACTTCATTTTGAACATTCTCTTCAGGTAGCATACTGATTTTATGAGATAGAAAGAAACAAAATTCATTTATTTCCTCTTTTTTTTTTGAATAATTAAAAAAAGGTCTAAAAAGTATTGATTTTATTTTTTTTTGAAAATTTAAATTGATTTCACTGCTTTTGTTAGTTTATTTCATTTTGAGAAAAAATGTTTACAACTTTATTATATTTATAAATTATGTGTTTCAAATAAGGGATCTATGCCAATGCGACTAGGGATTGCACATTCGAAATTCGAAATTCGAGAATTCCGGAATTCGTTTTCATAATATAGTTTCGAATTCCGAAAATTTCCCAGCGAATTCCGAAATTAAAATTTATTTTTTCGTGCTCTCACCAACTTTTAAATAATGTTTTCGTTTATATTCTATATTCTAATTCTATATTCTAATTCTATAAAAATTAAATCTGAAATGAAATTCTTTGAAGAGAACGGCTTTCGTGGCAAAATATTAGAGTCCGCCTACTCATTTTTGATTTTGATTCCGCCATCGAGCATGGAGTCTGAGCGAGCTTTCTCAATTGCAGGTAACTTTTGTACAAAAGTTCGTTCGAGACTCGGAGACGCAGCTTTAAATAATCTCTGCTTCCTCGAAGCATATTTTAGGCAAATAAAACAATAATTTTATATTTTTTATTGTTAAATGATATGCCAAATTAGAATGTTTCTGTACAATAATTTTATGTTTATATTTCGTTTTAAATAATATAGTTTTTTAACTATTATTGTTATTTAATAATTGAATTTGGTATAATTTTACAGTATGTTCCATTTTTATTTTTAAAAAAAGTATTTTTTAGTCAATAAATAACAATGAATTATCTCAAATAAGTTATTTTTATTATTTGTATAGACATAAAAAAAATTAATAATATTTCGGAATTCGACCGAATTCCGAAAATATTTAATTTCGAATTCCGAATTCCGATTTTTTTATTATCGTCAAAATTTGCAATCCCTAAATGCGACCATAGATTGACCCTTATTGAAGTATTTTTTCTTCGTGGAATTATGCCACATTTTATATATTCGATATGCGGCCGATAGTACTGAAAGTATAGTTAGTATATATAGAAGAATAATGATATCATTATTAACTATCGACGCTTGGTGTACCTCGACGGTATTCACCACAGTGCCCGAATTGGAAGGGGCTATGTGCTTAGATTCTGTTTTACCCATAAGTGTTAATCACAAGGTATTTTTTTTTTATTTTATTTTTACGACGCAATATTCAAATAAAATTTTAATGGTGCAATATTTTAATGCAATATTTGAGTAATATTACTGAATTTGTGCAATTATAAAATTAACTGTAAACTCATAACCATATACCCTCCTCTAGTAGCAACAGTAGCCCCAACAATGCGCATTTTTAACCATGAAGACATGCAAATGCAATACTTCTGATCAGCTTTAATAGACTCAAACCAAAACATGATCCTTTAAATGTTAATAGAACACTAAAGTTATTTAAACAAAAATTCTCTATTTATTGCATTTGAGCTTATCCTTTATTTATTAAGCTATATCCTCCTTATACTGAATTTAATACTAATACTAATAAAAGACTGATTACCTTGATAAAAATTTATTTATTTATATTTATTTAAACATTATTGCATTTGCGCTAAATGTTTTTGAGAATTAGGAGTATGCTCCAAATTCATAATGTAGCTTAAATCATCTTCTGTTTTCCCTTGATTAATTAAGCTAAATCCTCCTGCATTAATTTCATTAAGTTGCGCTTGATTTAATTTTCTCCCATATCTCTCTGGAATAATTATTTTATAATTCGTTGTGGTTACAACCCATTTCAATCCAAAATTTGTATTCTCATGCTCAAGTTTTATAATTTGATAGCAATGTCCGATTTCCATTGCTCCCATACTCAAAAACTTCTTCTCTTGAATATCTTCATTGAAAAAATTGACTGTGTCAGGCTTCTGAACATCATTTAATTCTAAATAATAAGGCACTTGATGTCCTGGATAAAAATTTTCTTTATTGTTGTATCGATCCATGATTTCTTCTTCGCTGTTTGAATTTAATATAATTTAATATTAAATTTCACTCGATAATTATACTAACATTTTACTCTGTTTCTGCTGATTAAAATAATGACATCAGCTTGATCTTGCTGATAAAAATAATAACATCTGCAGGAAATGATAATTATTATTCTTTATACATATTCATTTCCGGCGGACGTTATTTTTGCCTATAAGAAGCTCATTTTTAACAATAATAACACCTGCCGGAAATGATAATTATTATTCTTTATACATATTCATTTCCGGCGGATGTTATTTTTACCTATAAGAAGCTCATTTTAACATGAAACTCACTTCCGGCGGATGTTATTGTTTTGCTTCAGCTAATTATGATTGTTTTGGATGAAGTACGTTTTGACGATTTATTTATTTCCAGTTATAGGTTTTTTCTTTTTATTGAAAACTTTATTATTTAATTTTAAAAGCAAAACATAAATTTACCATTTTCGTATTACGAGCGCAGTTTCGTTTATATTATACTGCTGGCTCTCGTTTATATTATGCAGCGTTTTTTGTTTAAAGGATAGAATTGCTCATTTGTTTATTTAAAGGGTTCTGTCATATTTAATTAAAAATTTCGCAATGACGCTATATTTAATTCATTTTTTTAAAAAATGCAATTCAATTATATAACATTTACCTACATTTTGCTTTCTTTTTTATGCACTTAAATTTTTGTGGATACGTTTTTTAGAAATTTTTATCTGGCAAGCCTAATTCCAATAGACGTCTCTTCTCTATACTTTTTCTCTATACCTATTAATATTATGATTAACAATAAAAAACTTTAAAATAAACTAAAATTTTTTTATTTCTTTTAATTTTTCTATTTTTAATATAATTTTTTTATTCTATTTTTTATTTTATTTTTTTACTTCTTTTGATCTGCAACCACCTCAACCAGCAAATCTTTATGCTGCTGGAGAGCGTTCTGAAGGTTGTGAATTTCCTCTTGCATCTCCTCTCTCTCGTTCAGCATCTCGCTGATCCTACTCCTCCTGTCTGAGAAGCTCATTTGTTTGCTGGCGCACCCGCTCTTGGGCGACTCGCAGGAATGAGTGCATCATATCAAAGTCGACGCTGGCCCCCGCCTCTTGTATGGATATATGGCGGTGGTGTCTCAGAAGGTTTTATTTTATATAAGCAGATTCTGCTGCTTAATTATTAATTAACCACTACCAATTTTTAGTTCACTCCTTTTTATTTCTTTTTATATATTTTTATATTATAATCTTAATTAATTATTTCTTATTAAACTTATATTAAACTTAGAATTAATTTTTGGGAAATTGTCCCACACAAAAAATATTTTTATTTTTGTAGAAATTAATTTATAAAAAAATTAAACTATTAATTAATTTTTTCTGTTCGCTAGAATATATCCTCGTATGATTGATATTAAATTGAAACAAATTTTTGATTCCGTTTTTTAATATTTTCTATCGAATCTTAATAAAAATTTATTTTTTCTTTTAACTTTAGACTTTTCACGTTCAACCTTCGGCAAGAACTCTTCTTACTTTTTTATTCTTCCTTTTATCAAAGTTAATGTGTGTTTTTGGAATTGGAGTGGGCGCCGGTTTTATTGTTGGCTTCACATCCCTAAGTCGTGCACTACTTTAGGCTGCACAGCCAACTCAAAAAGGCTACCTAGTAGAATGTAGTGTTGCCACTACATCACCCTTCCTTGAGTGAAAATTAAAATTTGGTTATTTTTGAAATTAATTTTTCTTTTGATTAAAATAATGTATCGCTGTTACATTATTCAAAAAAAAATTTTATTTATGAACTACGAAATGAATGTAATAATGTGTTTACATTATGAAATGGTTGAATTCAAATTTTTATTTTTAAAAAAACAAGAAATATATATATTTAAGTTTTAAGTTAGGAAAAATTGCTTTTATATGGCATTTATTTATTTAATAGAATTAACTCCGAATGCTGGTTTAATTCGATCTACGTTGATTGTGACAGTTTTGTTTTTGATTTCGAGAACAAAAGCATTTCTTAAACGTCTAACTACCTTGTACGGTCCGTCATAAGTAGGTGTTAGTGAAGGTTTGATTTTATCGTTTCTAACCCAGACGAAATCGCACGAATTGAGTTCTTTTGGTACGAAAATTTCGACTTTCCTATTTGTTCTAGTTGGAGTAGGAACTAGGTTTTGCATAACATTTCTAAGATTAGTTATAATTGTATCTGTATCATTTAAATTATTGTTTGTGTTAGGTTCGACGAAAAATTCACCGGGTAGACGAATTGTCTGGCCATACACCATTTCGGCTGGTGAACACTTAAGATCTTCCTTTACTGAAGCGCGGATTCCTAACAAGACTATTGGTAGTTCTAAGCTCCAATTTAAAGAATTTTGTCGTGCTCGAAGACAATCTTTTAACTGACGATGAAACCTTTCAACTAAACCGTTCGATTGGGGATGATACGGGGTTGTTCTAGTTCTGTGGACTCCTATTAAAGAGGTAAGCTCTGTGAAGAGTTTGGATTCGAATTGGGCTCCTTGGTCTGTTGTTAAAATAGAAGGACAGCCAAATCTCGAGATCCAATTTGATACGAAGCATTTTGCTACTGTTTTTGCGGTTGTATCCGAAATGCAGTATGCTTCGGGCCATCGAGTGAAACGATCTACTATGGTAAGTATGTGTGTAAAATTGTTTGATGGGGGAAATGGTCCTACGATATCCATGTGGATATGTTCGAATCTACCTGAAGGTACTTTGAATTCGCCTGGAACTGGAGTTGTATGACGTTGAATCTTGGTCTGTTGGCACGGTTTACAAGCCTTAGTCCAATGATTGATGTCAACATTTATTCTAGGCCAAAAGTATCGCGCCGTTATTAGTTTTCTAGTTGCACGAATGCCTGGGTGGGATATATTGTGCAGTTGTAAGAAAATAGAACGTCTTAACGATAAGGGTATGTATGGCCGGAAGGTGCCAGTCGAAGTTTCACAAAAAATTGAGAGTTCAGGTAAAATGAGTTTTTCTAATTTCATTGAAGATTTATTTGAATTTGAATCTTGAAGAATTTTTTGGAGTTCTGGGTCGTTTTCTTGAAGTTCTGAAATTTTTTTAAGATCGTATTGTAAAATAAGCTCTGAATTTATTTCTTCAATGCGAGATAGACTATCGGCTACTATATTATTAGTGCCTGAAATATGTTGGATGTCTGTTGAAAATTGGGAAATAAAATCTAAGTGTCGTGTTTGACGAGGGTTTCTTTCCGTTTTTGAAGCGATTGCATTTAAAAGTGGTTTATGGTCTGTAAAAATTGTAAAATTTCTACCTTCTATTGCGTAACGAAAATGTTTGACAGCGGCATACATTGCAAGAAGTTCGCGATCAAAAGCTGAATATTTTTTCTCCGCAGGTGTTAGTTTGCGGGAGAAAAATGCTAATGGTTCCCAAAAACTTGATGCATACTGCTGTAAAACAGCGCCTAATGCTATGTCGGAAGCGTCAGTGGTGATGCTGTATTTTACATTTTCTGCTGGGAAAACTAATAATGTTGCATTGGCCAGCGCTTTTTTTGCGTTCTCAAAAGGTTCATTCAAAGTGTCGGACCATATGAAATCTTTCTTTTTGGATTTTGATTTTCCGAAGTGAGTAAGATGTTCATATATAGGTGCAACTATCTTAGCGATATTCGGGATAAAACGATGGTAAAAGTTAATCATCCCTAAGAATCTTTGGGCTGATTTTAAAGAGTTGGGTACCGGGAAATCTAAAATAGTTTTTACTCTGTCTTCTGAGGGTATAATGCCTTTTTGTGTGATCGTGTGTCCAAGAAATTTTAAACTGTCTACACCGAAAACACACTTAGCTAAATTAACTGTTATGCCGTATTCGTGTAGGCGTGAAAATAATAATCTAAGTTGTTTTGTGTGTGTGGTTGAGTCTTTTGATGCTACTAATATATCGTCTATATAGACAAATGAAAAATCTAACCCTTTGCAAACTTCGTTAATAAAGCGTTGAAATGTCTGTGCGGCGTTGCGAAGACCAAAAGGCATACGTCTGAATTCAAACAAGCCCATCGGTGTAGTCACTGCCGTTTCCTCTTTCGCTACTGGTATTAAATGGAATGCACGAACTAAATCAATTTTAGAAAAGATTTTGCATCCATTTAGGTTTGTAGCGAAGTTTTGCAGGTGTGGAATTGGGTACCTATCTGGTATGGTGACTGTATTTAGTTGACGGTAATCACCACATGGTCTCCAGTCGGGGCTATCTCTCTTTTTCACCATGTGAAGAGGAGATGAGACTGGCGAGGATGATGGTTGGCAAATTCCAATTTCAGTCATTAACTCAAATTCTTTCTTAGCTACGTTTAGGCGAGTAACGTCTAGTCGTCTAGCACGAGATATAGGAAGAGAACCTGTTGTGTTAATGTGGTGAGTGACATTGTGTAAAACGGGTTTGAAATAATTAGGAGCTTCGATTATTGAAGGGAATTCTCTAATTATTTGCGAAAATTCGTTATCTAACAAAAGTATTTTTGGTGTTGGAGTTTTGCTCTGAATTGAAATGGTTTTTATGTATAAGCTAGTTAAGGGGTCGATTAATCTTTTATTTTTTATGTCTACTACTAAACCGTATTTATTTAAGAAATCGGCACCGATAATTGCGCGGTCTATGTCTGCTTGGACGAATTGGTGTATAAAGTTTCTTCTTAGCCCTAGGTTAAGTTTTAACATTTTGGAACCGAACGTTCTAATGTTTGAACCATTGGCTGCAGAAAGTATTAAGTTATCGGGTCTAGAATTTTTATTGATAGTAGGGATGACCGATAGGTCGGCACCCGTATCAATTAGAAATTTGATGTTATTGATATTATCTAAAATGAAGAGACGACTATTGATATTGCCACCGCTGCTCGTCGCTAAAGCAGGTTGGCATGTTAGTTTGGGGTCGCGTTATCTGTGTTGTCGCAAGTGCATTTCTTTGCTTTGTTACCGAAGGTACGATGATACCAACAAGCGCGGCTTACATTAGAATTTGACGAAGATCTATTCCTGTTACGATTCTTATTTGGTTTAGTGTTGGATTGAGATTGATTATTTTCGTCATTAAGATTAGATCTTGAACCTTTATGATCTGTGTTGGTTCTATTACGATCTCTACTTGGATTATGATCTCTATTTGGATTTCTAAAATTTTTAAATTTGATGTCTATTCTTTCTATCATTGCTTCTAACCGAGATAATCTCTGACCGACATCAGGATTAGGGTTTGAAATTTGAAAAATTGCAGAAGTGTGATGAGCTTCGAAGATATTGTCTGCTATAGAAGTAAGTTGATCCAAAGTTTTGTCACCAACCGAAATGATAGCTATTTTGACGACTTGAGGAAGTTTGCGAATCCAAAGATTTTTGATAATATCTTCAGTAAACGAATTGCCAGCTAATTGACGTATGGATCTTAAGATCTCTGAAGGTTTTCGATCGCCTGTGTCTTGATTGGCAAACAAAGTTTCTAAACGTTTAGTTTCTGAAACTGAATTTCTCTCTATAAGAGCGTTTTTAATCTGTGCATATTTATTTATGGTGGGGGGATTTGATAACAAGTCAATAATTGATTCACAAGCTTCAACTGGTAAAGCTGCTACCGTGAGTGAATATTTAGTGTTATCATTAAAAATTCGATTTGCACTAAACTGTGCTTCCGTTTGGATGAACCATGTAGAAGGGTTTTGTGTCCAGAATTGGGGTAATCGGATGTTGATTGCGTTGATACTAGTGTTGTCATTCGAATTTTCAGCATTTGGAGTTGGATTCGAAGAATTTGAATTAGAATTCGAAGAATTTGAATTAGAATTCGAAGAATTTGAATTAGAATTTGAAGTATTTGAATTTGAATTAGAATCCGAAGAATTTGAAGAATTTGAATTAGAATTTGAAGAATTTGGATTTGAATTTGAATTAGAATCCGAAGAATTTGGATTTGAATTTGAATTCGAAGAATTTGACTTTGGATTTGAGTCCGAATTAGTATTTGAGCCTGCCATTTAAAATCAATATTCAATAGTTTCAATAAAAATTAAAAAAAATTTTATTGCAACTTTATCGATTTAAAGTAGTTACGAATTTTGTTGAACGTTGAAAAGAATTTATTAAAAAATAATATTCAAGTGTTGATAGAGTATTAATGATTAAATGATATTTAATAATGTCTTAATGTGAATGTTAATTATGAATATTTAATTGTTTCTACGCTTAATATGTTATTCATACGAGAATTTATTGAATTGTAATGTGTAGCTATACAAAAAAATTTAATTGCTATAAATTTATGTATGTATATTATAATATAATGTTTAATTGAAAGTATATTTCAAAAATAAAATATATAAAAAAAATTTTTTATTGTTAAAATTATTGTTTCTAAAAAAAATTTTTATTTGGCTTTTATTATAAAATTGTATTGTATTACGTTTTCCAGAGAGGAAGAAAAAAAAAAAAATTTTTTATTTTTTTTTTTTTTTTTTTATTTTCTTTTTTGTTTTGTAAAAATTTTCTTTCCTCTTTTTGGTGTTTGCAATAAATTTGTATTGAGAGTTTTTATGCTTACCGAAAAAAAAAACTTTTGTATTGGAAGCCCAAAAAAAATATTTGGCGTTTATAACGATTTTAAATTGTGAATTTCTATATTCAAAACACAAAATTATGCAAAAAAAAAAAATTTATTCCAAAATGTTTCTAGATTTACTTAAAAAAAATTTTTGTATTGGGAACAAAAAATAAAATTTTGTCGTTTATAACAAATTTATATTGGGCAGTTTTATGCTCCCAAAAATATTTTATGTTGTAAAAAAAAAAACTTTATGTTGTAAACAAAATTATTCTACTCGTTCCTTAATTTTTATTAAAAATCCTATGATTTTTGATCAAAAAAAAAAATTAAGTATGAATTTATATAAAAAATAAATTTTTTAAATATAAAAAAAATTTTCTTTTTTACAATATAATAATTTAATAAACAAAAAAAAATGTTTACGATACTTGTCAAAAACTGATGTTGTAACTAGTATGATGTTGTTGAAGTATGATATTGAAGTATGATGTTGTTGATCTGCAATGTGATTAGACAGTTAAGTTGTTATGTGCAGATGTTGTTGATATAATAATTTGTTGCGCTGCTAATTTTGTATACGTGACCTGTTGTTTCTTTGATGATTTCTGTTAAAAATTTTTGATGCTCTGTTAACAAAATTTTGGCGCTATTATTGGGAACAATGGTAATCCAACAAAGAATAATTTTTTTTTTTTTATATAAAATAGAGAAAAAAAAAATGGATGATAATTTCTTTCTTCTATTTTTTTATTATTTTTTTTTTTTATTTTATGAAGTTCGACGAGGTTCTGTACCTACGTCGCTTTTTGAATTTTATATTTTATTTTTTGATGGTTTTTTAGTGAGTTCGAAAAGAGTGAGAGATCCCTGCACTCGATTCGCTTTTTGATTTGATAATTTTTGAACTTGTGTTGTAGCTGCAATTTTATTATGGATGGTCGGTTTCCTATTATGGGTTGACCGATACCAAAAAATTATTGTTGAGATTTGTGTTCTTATCGCACTGTGTGCGACAGTGGGGGTCACCAATATGGCGGTGGTGTCTCAGAAGGTTTTATTTTATATAAGCAGATTCTGCTGCTTAATTATTAATTAACCACTACCAATTTTTAGTTCACTCCTTTTTATTTCTTTTTATATATTTTTATATTATAATCTTAATTAATTATTTCTTATTAAACTTATATTAAACTTAGAATTAATTTTTGGGAAATTGTCCCACACAAAAAATATTTTTATTTTTGTAGAAATTAATTTATAAAAAAATTAAACTATTAATTAATTTTTTCTGTTCGCTAGAATATATCCTCGTATGATTGATATTAAATTGAAACAAATTTTTGATTCCGTTTTTTAATATTTTCTATCGAATCTTAATAAAAATTTATTTTTTCTTTTAACTTTAGACTTTTCACGTTCAACCTTCGGCAAGAACTCTTCTTACTTTTTTATTCTTCCTTTTATCAAAGTTAATGTGTGTTTTTGGAATTGGAGTGGGCGCCGGTTTTATTGTTGGCTTCACATCCCTAAGTCGTGCACTACTTTAGGCTGCACAGCCAACTCAAAAAGGCTACCTAGTAGAATGTAGTGTTGCCACTACAGATATCTGCCTTGTTATAGACTCGTTTTGCTTCGTCTGCTCGGCAATTGCTTGCTGCAGCAGCTCAATTCTCCTTAGTAAATAATGAATTGAGTAGTCGTCGTCGGACATTTTTTAAGTTTTTACTGATGAAAGTATTTAAAATTTTCTCTATTTATGCAAAAATTAGGGTATGATAACAAATTATATTCTTTTATCAAATAATTTAAGAAATTCTTTTACTATTAAATGCAATATGGACCATGTAGATAACATAATTAGAACCTCGAAAATATACGAAACATAATTACAGCCTTGAAATTATATAAAGCAAATTATTTTATTTTACTAATAACATAAGAAAAATTTCTTATCTACGCAAAACATATTGCATTTAATAGTAAATGCTCAAAAATATTAATTACAAGCAAATTTTTTTCTTTTATCAAATAATTTAAGAAATTCTTTTACTATTAAATACCATATGGATCATGTAGATAACATAATTAGAACCTCGAAAATATACGAAACATAATTACAGCCTTGAAATTATATAAAGCAAATTATTTTATTTTACTAATAACATAAGAAAAATTTCTTATCTACGCAAAACATATTGCATTTAATAGTAAATGCTCAAAAATATTAATTACAAGCAAATTTTTTCTTTTATCAAATATTTTGAGCATTTACTATTAAATACAATATGTTTTGCGTAGATAAGAAATTTTTCTTATGTTATTAGTAAAATAGAATAATTTGCTTTATATAATTTCAAGGTTGTAATTATGCTTCGTATATTTTCAAGGTTCTAATTATGTTATCTACATGGATCATATTGCATTTAGTAGTAAAAGAATTTCTTAAATTATTCGATAAAAGAATATAATTTGTTATCATACCCTAATTTTTGCATAAATAGAGAAAATTTTAAATACTTTCATCAGTAAAACTTAAAATTTAAAATTAAAATAATATTTGAAGTTATGTGCTATCCTAAATTATCTAGTGAAGATGAGATTAAAAATGAAGAGGATTTGGAGTTGGAGGATTTATTCATAAATTATGACGATGATGAAGAATATGAATTTGATGATGATGATGATGATGATGATGACGCATTTTCAGCTCATATTATTCTAAATGAAGAGGCATTTCAGGAATGGGTTGATGCGCTTGCGAGGGCCGGATTTATCGAATCATTTCAACAATAAAAATTATAAAATAAGTAAATTGCGCATATAATAATATAAATAAAAAATAAAATTTGATATTAAATAAAAGTTGAAATAGCAATTATAATTAGTATTGAATTATTTTATTTTATTTTATTTAATTTTCTTGCTAAAAAAAGACGGCATATTTACAGCCTAATTGCTCTTAAACTAAAAGATATGATATTTACTATTGGAAACATAAACAGATATAAAAATTAAAAAAGAAGATAAGCCCTACTAATCTCCATATGACGTCATAAATCTTTTCATCATACTCCGGACCGATGGCGTCATAGGACTTTTCAGCTAACTCTCCACACCTATGACGTCATGCTTAGAGCTTTTCCCTAACTCACCTATGATGTCATAGAGCTTTTCATCTAATTCCCCTATGACTCCATAAAGCTTTTCATCTAATTCCCGCCTATGGATCCATAAAGCTTTTCACCTATGACGTCATAAAGCTTTTCCCCTAACTCTCCGGACCGATGAGGTCATGCTTAGAGCTTTTCACCTAACTCCTCACACCTATGACGTCATGCTTAGAGCTTTTCCCCTAACTCCTCACACCTATGACGTCATGCTTAGAGCTTTTCACCTAACTCCCCACACCTATGACGTCATGCTTAGAGCTTTTCACCTAACTCCCCACACCTATGACGTCATGGAGCCACTTTGGATTAGAACCCTCATATCCTACCTACTTTTAATTAATTTTGTTGAACGCTTTCTAAATGTCTTTTAAATTTTTGTTATTGATAAATAGTCGACAAATTTCACATAATTTCATCATTTTTTATCATTTATTCTTTATTTATAAGTTTAAATAATACAAATAATAATTCAAATAACTTGATTAAGTTATAAAAATTTATTTAAATAAACTTTTTAACTTTTTTAAGAAATGTATTATTTTATGTGTGTAATATCTACAATAGACTACAGTACTTTATTTATTTTGAATTATATTTATAGAAAATTTTATCAAGTTCACGAACAACACTTATTACCTATTTATTTTTTCAAGAAAAATATATTTCTCAATTTTGTAATGATATACATTTTTGAGATTGTGAAATTATATAAAAATATAAATAAAATAAAAAACTTCTAACTTTTTTTGTTATTGTTTTCTTCACTTTTTCTTTTTTTCAATTTATTTCATTCACTTTTATTTTAAAAAACAAAGTTGCATTTGCCACTGATAAGAAAGCAATTTTATATGTATATTATATATATACATGTGGCGGTCGCAACAAAATCACATCAAAATCAAATAATCTACCTAACTGTTGAACAAAAAAACCCAATACAATTGTTAAACATCGTATGATTTTTGATACCCTTTTAAATTATATTTTTTCTGCTAAGAATAATTTGCTAAGAATAATTTTTATAATTTTTATAATTTTACCAATTTTTATCAAAATAAAATCAGTGTTAATCAGAATTGCAAACTATCAACATCGTTTTATTTAACAAGAAATAAAACTTTAACTTCACAAAATCTGGATATCATTTTTGGTAAGAATACACGCAGAACACTCACACTCAATCACATAAGGCCCATGTGGCCAACACATGAGGCCTACATTGGTGACCCCGACGAGCCACATGAGGTCTATATACATATACAACTTTGATAAGACGAAAAGGTTGCTCTAAGCTTTTTTAAATCATTTTCAAAGAAGATGAAAAATGGATAACTTAACGAAATTTTTTTTTCGTAATTTTGCCAGTTTCTTTTATGGTTAATTTTTTCCCATTTTTATTTCAGGTTTCGTTTCTTTAATTTAATAAAAATAATTTTTTTTCTCAATAATTTTTTTTCAAAAGGATTTGAATTATTTTTTCTTTTTTTTTTCATTCATTTCAATTTTTTTTTTCAAGTACAGGCTATTTTTGTTCTTTTTTTTTCATTCTTTATATTTATTATTTTATCTATGATCTTTATTTGAAATTAATTCCTTCTAACGATTTTTAATTTAATTTTTTTTCATTTTCTATTTAATTTTTGCTTTACTTTTTGCCAAAAAAAATTTTATTTTTGAAATAGGTAAATTTTTTTTCAAATTTAATTAAAAAAAAAATTTTTTTTCTTTTTATGAACTAACCACCATTTAAGAAAAGATCACTTAACAAAAAAATTTTTTCTTTTTTCTTTTCATTTTAAATTTTTTTTTCAAACTTCTTTTTTTTGTATTTAAAAAAAAATTAATAATTAGTTTTATTATTATTTTATTTTTTCAATTTCTAATAATTAATTAATTTGATTAAAAAAAATTTTATTTAAATTTCTAATAATTTTTGTATTTTTTTTTTCCTTTATACTTTTTTTCTAAGCGCGTCACGGTCGCCATGTGATACCTCTACGGTATCGTTTAATAAAAAAAAGATCTGGTTATAATTAGAATTTAATATTATTTTTCTTGTTTATTCTTTAAGAGTTGATTATATAAGTTCAGTTTAGTAACTACCTAGATATATCTTATACTGCCTTAGAAACTAATACTAGGATAACTTAACGAAAGAAAGTATATAACGTATATATACTAATATGTATATAATAATATATATATAATAATATATATATATATATATATATATATATATATATGTGGGGTTGTATGTGTTTAGGATGTACCTGTTGATTTCTTTTGTAGAAGTGAAAAATAAAATTCCCACTTATTCCTTTTTCACAGTTATTAATCACTTTATTAATCTCTTTCTTTTTCTTAAACTTAAATAATATCGATCGTGTTATAACCTTAATTATAATAGGTTTAAAGTTTTTTTTTTTTTATTTTTTATTAAATAAATTCGTAGTTAAATTTATTTTAATTCCTACGTAATAATTCCACTTGAGTTTGAATTCTTCTTTTTATTTTAATTCAATTCTTTTGAATTAATTGAATATTTTATGTAGATAAAATCCTTTAGATTTTAGTTAATACAATTTATTTGTTTGATAAAAATAAAATCAATTACTTTGATAAAACTAAAGTTAATTACTTTGATAAAAACTAAAGTTAATTACTTTGATACAAAAATAAAATTAGTTAAATTTTATGACTTGTCGTTTCTAAAACTGGAATCAGAAGAAGGAGTTTTTTCTTTTTCTGACGTTTCCTGATCAATTTTGTGTGGCGTGTCAAGTGAACACTCTGCCAGCTTCGTTAACAACTGCGCAGTTGTTGACTGTGCGTTGTTAGCTTGGCTGAGGTTTACTTGACACGGCCGAAAGTAAAACTTGTAGTGTTGCCACTACATATATATATATATAATAATATATATATAATAATATATATATAATAATATATATATAAGTTAATTTTTTCTTTCCTTCCTTTTAGTTTTATTAGTAAAACACTTATTTATTTAAATTTTTTGTCTTTATTATTCGAGTTCAAGTTTACAACTGATTTTAATTTTCTATTCACAAATTTTACTTAACTAAAAATTAACAATTTTTTAATCGTGAGAAACAAAGTAGAAAAAGTTATAATTTTGCTGACAACAGAAATTTGCATTTATTTTTAAGAACGATAAGAACGATCTTACAAATTTTATTTTATTCTAAGAATCAAGAATTGCGATAAAAAAGAGATATTAGAATAATAAAATTGCAACGTAATTTTATTTAGTAATTTTATTCTCAAGTTAACTTTGTTGTTAACTCTTCCCCTCTTAAATGCAATGCCCTCATTGATTAGAAGTGAAATTAAATGAAACATCGTTTTTTGAGGTTTCCTCAACTTTTCCTGCAGCTTGACTGGAGCTGTCTTTAACTGAATATAATTCTTCTTTACTGGGAATAGTTTGAATCTTTATGCTTTGTTTATTCCTATTTTTAATTAGGAAAAAGAATAGAATGACGCATATGATAATTATGAGTAAAGTGTAATTAATAGTTTGATGGATTATTTTATCATTTTGAATTTCATTAATCTGATTAGTGTTATTAATGTTGAGTTCTTTCATTGATTCAAGTGATAAAATTTCTTGGAAATCTTTTTTGAATGAAGGGGGTTGAAGTATTGCAGGCAGTGGTTGCATTGTGGATTTTTCTTTGGAAACAAATATTTTGCTATTAATTTGGACCGAAACATTATGAAATTTGATCAGGAATGTGCCATTAAGCGAAAAGAATTTATTATTGATTTTAACATTACCACTGAATCCGTTAAGGAATAAAAGGTCTTCTGAAATTTCTGTAATTACTGAAATATGATGGGAATTTACTTTGTTGCAAGTTGATTCTAAGCTTTTTAAGAGGTTCGGAATACAAGTTGAGTTATTAATGTTTTCTAAGCTATTTTCATCACAAATAGTTATTTCCTTGATCGTTTTACAATTATTTTTAATTCCAAAAATATTATTATTGTTTTTCAAAATACTGTGAAAATTTACATCATTAATTACATTATTTTTTTTCACAGGATACAATGATAATTTGTTGTATGTTTCTTTAGTTGTAACAGGAATCGTTATTATATAAAGCAAACAAACATTATTGGTAGAAATTTTTATATCGGCAAAATCTAAAGCTTCTTCAGGATTAATAAAAGGTAGATTTTCTGAATCCAAAACTTGGGTGGCTAATTCTAATTCGGATTTTGATAAAATTATTGAATTTACTATACCGGTTTTTGCCCAATGAATTGCGTACGCAACATTGGTTAATTCTTCCTTTATAATTTTTATTTTGTATTGAAATTGATTAATAAATTGATTATCGAGAATATTTGATTTTTTAATAGCGTTAGAAATTAAATTTGTTATTTTTGTTATATTGTTAATACGTTCGTTATAAAGTTTGTTTATGATTACCTGTTTGTTGTTATTATCTAAAACATTATTTATTTTATCATTTATTATTTGCAAGTCATCATGATCTGGACTTCCTGCAATCCATTTCCAGGCGCTGCCGATAAAGTCTAACGACCTTTTTTTAACATTGTGCAATTTTAGATTATACAACAAGTCTTGGATTTGCGATGCTTCATGTTGAAGAAATGGGAAAAGTGGGTGATTTCTTGAAATATTTTTTAATACATCTTGAATTTCTGTCGAAACCTTGAAATAATTGTTTAGCTCGATTACGTGAATAAGTTTAAAGTTTCCTTCCTTTATTTTGGCCATGCCAGTGTTAATAGTTATAATTTGTGAATTTGAATAATCTAATATTTCAGCATCACCGGCGGCGGTACGAAGGAAAAACCTGAAACATTATTTTATATTAATTTTTTATGTGACTTTTGTGAATAGTTCGACCTGATTCAGTTATGACAAGGGTATTCCTATCTTCTTTCACAATTTCTTTTTTATATCGAGGTGTTAATTTCGAACCTAATCGTTTGTTTATTTTTACAAAAATAAGCTGACCTTTCTCATATTCTTTAATTGGCTGTCGAGCTTTATTGTGAAATTCCAAATTTCTGTTTTGCGTCTCAATTAATTTTTCAATGTTTTCGGATCGAATTCTCTTTATATCACCAATTGTTACCTTGGGGTACCTTCCGTAAAAAAGTTCGATGGGTTTTTTTACCAGTTACAGAATGGATGGTGTGATTGTATTCATTGATCGACCTTTCCAAAAGTTCGTTAAAATTCCGCGAGACTCCGTCAGTATTTAAACACCGCATGATTTCAGATAATGTAGAGTGAAATCGTTCTATCTGACCATTAACTTCACTCTTATAGGCTGGGGTCTTGTAAACTGAAATTTTAAGTTCATCTTCCAACGTCGAAGTAATACTAGCCGAACTAAGAGAGGGTTCATTGTCTACGACAACTGAATTGGGAACTCCAAGTGCAAAAAGTAACTCCCTAAGAGGTTTCCTAATATGTTCAATGGCTCGTGACTTAATTATTTTTACTTGAACGAATTTTGTGAATTTGTCTATTGCGGTTAGAACAAGTTTCCTTTCAGTTGAAAAAATGTCGATATGAACTATGTGACCAGGATATTCAGGAATAGGAGTAGGCTTAATAATTGGATTATGAGGATGTCTGTCATATTTATTTTCTCTACAAACTGCACAAATTTTAATAAATCGTTTAATTTTTTTCGTCATTTTTGGAAAATAAAATTTTTCCAAAATTTGTAATTTATTTTCTTGTGCATGCCTATGCGCTCGTTGGTGTGTCGCCAATATTATTTCGTCCTGTTCAGTTTCATTGATAATGTCTTTTACTAAAGTTTGGGTATAACGAATTTTGTAATTTTTGAAATGGAGAGGATAAATTTTTTGAATTTCTGCCATGATTCTTTCTTCAGTTAAAATACCATTTATTATATTCGGGTTAAGATAATTTTTCAAAATATTTAATAACTCTTTTTCTGGGAAGCTAGGTCGTACTATAATGTGTCTATTAAAGGAAATAAAGGGGTTTGAGAACTCATAAGCGCTTGGTCCAATTTTTAAAATTAATTGAGTTTTGATGACATTAATAGGAGTTTCGACTGTGGGAATTAGGTTATGGGAAGAACTGTCGGCGCTATGTTGTGATATTGTCATGGAGTTTGTCGCTGTTGGAATCTTGGAAAGTGCATCGGCCACGACATTGGTTTTACCGGGCTTGAAGAAGAGTTCATAGTTATACTCTTCCAAAATTGCTTTCCACCTTTTCATCTTGTTGTTAGAATTTTTGTTACTCAAGGCGTAGGTCAGGGGCTGATGGTCGGTTATTATTTTCACCTTTTTGGACCCATAAAGATAATTTCGCAAAGAATTTAAAGCCCAAATTATGGCAAGCATTTCCTTCTCATTTGTCGCGTAATTTTCCTCTGTTTTTGTCAAAGTCCGTGATAGGAACATGATCGGTTTTTTACTTTGGGAAAGAACTGCACCAACGGCGTAATTTGAAGCATCAGTGGTAAGTTCAAAATCTTGTTTAAAATCAGGATAAATAAGCATCACGTCCTGAGAAGTAAGGGAGTTTTTTATTTTATTAAATGCATCAATCGCTTCTTCACCCAACTCTATTTTTTTATTTTTTGAGATGTTCTTGGACACACGTCCATCTTCCCCTCTTAAAAGGAAAGTTAGTGGTTTAACTAACTTTGCATAGTCTCGAATAAAGCGTCGATAATAACCTGACATGCCAATAAATGACCTAAGGTCTTTTAATGTCTTAGGAATTGGAAAAGTAGCTATACTTTCTACCTTTTTAGGATTGGTTTTAATTCCCTCAGTAGACACCAGAAAACCTAAAAATTCGACCTCGGTTTTCAAGAATTCGCATTTGTCCAATTGGACTTTCATATTAGACGCTTCAAGAGTGTTGAAGATTATTTGAAGATTTTTTAGATGGTCTTGTTCGTCTTTGCCTAGAATAATGATATCATCTATATAGACATAACAGATTTTCCCTATGTGATCTCGCAAAATGTCATCCAAAGCTCGTTGAAAAATTGAAGGAGCATTTTTGAGACCGAATGGAAGGCGCGTGAATTCGTATTTCCCGTTGTTGACAGAAAAAGCAGTCTTCTCAATGTCAGATTCTTTCAAAGGAATCTGATGAAACCCACTTTTTAAATCCAGAATAGAAAAAAATCTGTTTCCTCCTAAGTTTGCTAGAACTTCGTTTATTTCGGGAATGGGGTATCTGTCAGGGATGGTAACTGTATTTAACTTCCTGTAATCGATAACCATTCTATATTTCTTCTCGCCTGAGGCGTCTAATTTTTTTGGCACAATCCACACCGGTGAATTGTAGGGTGATCGTGACGGTCGAATAATTCCGTCATTTAGAAGGATAGAAAGTTGTTTTTCGACTTCATCTTTTAGACACATCGGGTATGGGTATGCCTTCGAATAAACGGGCTCTTGCGTCGTAGTTCTAATTTCTCCCTTTATCGTAGTTGCGTAAGTCAGTTTTTCGTCAGGATCTGCAAATAGTTTAGGAAATTTCTTAATAATATCGAAGAGATTTTCTTTTTGTCGCGAATTTAAATGTGTAGTTCTAATGTCGACAGCATTTACAGATTGACTAGAACGTTGCTTTAGAGGTACTACGATATTGTGATTTAGAATCATACAATTTTTACTAGTATAAATTACGGTATTGAGCTCCTTAAGGGAATCATTCCCTATGATTCCATCGAAGGAATTTAAATTGGGTAAAATAAAAAATTTCAATTTTGGAGTGTTTGGACCGAAAAGGTTAATAAAGGAGTGGTGAGAAATTTTGGTATTTGCACCTACAGAGTGTGCGCAGAATATTTTTTTGTTTGGGAGGGGGTTTTTGATGTAACGTGGTTGAACGTAATTTTTATTGGAACCTGTATCTACTAAGAATTTTAAGATTATCCCGCTCTTCGTCCTATATTCAATATACGGGAACGAAGAGCTCATAAGCCTAAAAAATAAAAATCATCAGAATTTTCAAGTTGGTCAGAGGGAATGTCGTCTTGAGTTCGAACATAATTTTCAAGAGTCTCATCGTGATGAACAATTTCTTCTTCATGTTTCACGATTTCATCAGCTTTATCCTCTTCGATTCCCGATTCGGTAAGAAAAACTTTTTGATTATTTTTAGGATAATATCCTTGAGGAGTGAAAGAATTTTTATTGAATTGAATGGAATGTCGTTGTGGTCGATTTGCATAATTTACGAATCGTGAATTTAAGGAATGGTCCACATCCATTGGTTCAGGAGTTGGAAGTGGTTTTGGAGGAAGGGGGTAATAATTTCTAGGGGCAGGTGTCGGCTGAAAAGTAGGATTGGGTTTCATAAAAAAAGGTTTTGAAATTTTTTTAGGGTCATTCAGAAATTCGGGATTAAAATTAGTCTTATGAATTTGTGGTGCTGTTCTCGAAGCAATCATTGGAGGTACGGGGTGAGTTTTTTGTTGTTGAAGGAATCTAGTATTGTTGTGGCTATGTTGGATTCTGTAATCGACATTCTGAAGTTTAAGGCACAGATGCAGAGCCTGGGGCAAATCATTTGGTTCTTTCATGCTTAACAACCTAGGTAAGTCTCCTTTTAGGCCTCGAATAAAAGTGTCTAAAGCCTTATCACGATATGATTTCGTGATAACATTTAAGGATTCTTGACTCATTTCCAGACCGGAGAGTTTATTTAATATTAACGATAAATGGTAATAAACAGACTGATAATATTCCTGGATGGTTTCGTTCCTTTGCACAAGTGTTGTCATCTGGTATTCTAATGTACCCAAATCTCTTTTATCCGCGTAATGCGAGATAAGGCACTGAGAAATACGATTCCAGTTCAAGGGAGTATTGTACGATTCAAGAACTGTGTCCGCTTCTCCTACTATTTTATTTCGAACGACGTTTAAGATTCCAAAATATTTAGGAGTCCCTTGTAGATGTTCGTACGTAGTTAGAATCCTGTCTACGCTTTTTTTCCAGGAAGAGAATTGTCCGGCTTGTCCTGAAAATTCCCGTAAGCTCTTTACAATATCTGGAATCCTGTCTAAATCTTCAAGATTTTGCCCTATTTCAAACTGTTGTTCTTCTTCAACATGTGGCTGAGGTTGTGGTTGGGGTTGGAGTTGGGGTTGGGGTTGAGGTTGGGGTTGGGGTTGGGGTTGTGGAATAGCAGCGCGAACAATATTCGGAATTTCAGCTCTGACTATGTCTGTAATTAAAGCTCTAAGTTCTTCAAGACCGACATTATGATGTGGTCTAGTCGGTGTATTTTGTTGCTGTGTTGTGTTTCGTCTAGGCTAAGGTTACTCATATCAATGTTTAGGTTATGAAATGCCATATTTTTTATTACAAAGTTGTAATAAAATTAATTCAAATTAAATAATATAAAAAGTTCAGTTTTTTTTAATATTTGTTTGCTTTTCAAATTCCGATTTAAAAAAATTACAATTTTATATTAGGAAAATTTTCAGAACTTTCTCCCTTTACAAAATTTTATTTCAAAACATTTTTTTATTAAAATTTAATTTCCTTTTTAATTCTCGCAGATTATTTGTAAATAACTACAGATTTATTTATTTTTTTTTTTTTTTTTTTTTAAATTGTAATAGTTTAAAAATTTTATTTTATCTTTTCCTTTAATTAAGGAATTTTTCAAGAAAATTTTTTTTTGTAAAAATTTTTTCCCAATTTTAAGTATTATTACTTATTGTAAATTTTTCCTTAGGAATTAAAAAATGTTTTTTTTTTCAATTTTTATAATATGATTTTTCAATATTTAAATTCAAGAGATTTTCATTAGAAATAAAAAAAAAATTTTAAATTCTTATAATTTTTCAATAATTGATTTCAATAAATTTTCGAATCAAGAAAAAAAAATTTCTATTATAATAATTTCATATAATAATAATTTTTTTGTGAAAAAATTTTCGTTGCAATATTTAAAATTTGTTGTCTGATAAATATTTTTTTTTTTTTTTTTTTTTTTATAAAATTTTTTATGATTAATTTATTTATTTTCCTTTACTTACAAAACCAGGAACACAATTAACATTTTATAATTACGGCTGTTGACTCCTTTTCTCAAGCTAAGCGGCTGCTGGACAGTACTTCAATCTACTGGACAGCTCCTTTTTATCTATTGATTACTCGGGGGCCTCGTTTCTTAACTCTTGTTGCAAAAAAAGGTTGTTCAACAATTGCTAGCGGATTTTGCTGGTTGCACAAATTATTTGTAGTCTTTCTGATTTTTTTTTTTTTTTTTAAATTTCGTTATCTAGTTATATAGATTTTTTTGAAATTTTATTTATTGTTTTTATTAATTAAATATCAATTATTTATTAATTAAATAATTATTTTTTTGTTATTTAATTATTAAAAGATTCAAAAAGATTTTTTTCTACAAAAATTGTTCAACAATTTATTTATTTTTTTTTTTTCAAACTTTTTATTTATTAAATAATTGTTTCTTTGTTATTTAATTATTTAAATTCAAAAAGTTTTTTTCTTAAAATAAAATTTCAACAAAATATATTTTTTTTTTAAAAACTTTAAATTTCAGTTTTCTTAAAAAAAATTATTTCCGACTAACACACCGTCCCTGCTCGGGCGCCAGTTAATTTTTTCTTTCCTTCCTTTTAGTTTTATTAGTAAAACACTTATTTATTTAAATTTTTTATCTTTATTATTCGAGTTCAAGTTTACAACTGATTTTAATTTTCTATTCACAAATTTTACTTAACTAAAAATTAACAATTTTTTAATCGTGAGAAACAAAGTAGAAAAAGTTATAATTTTGCTGACAACAGAAATTTGCATTTATTTTTAAGAACGATAAGAACGATCTTACAAATTTTATTTTATTCTAAGAATCAAGAATTGCGATAAAAAAGAGATATTAGAATAATAAAATTGCAACGTAATTTTATTTAGTAATTTTATTCTCAAGTTAACTTTGTTGTTAACTTATATATATATATATATATATATATATATTAATATCTATATAATGATAATAAGGAGGCACTACCACATAAACTATTAAAATTGGGGGTTCATTGTGGTTGTAATCTTCCCCCGTATATTTATTATTTGCTTTGATATATCTAAGATTGACTGGCTCCACCCCTTATCCTATTTTTTACAAATTAAACATATTTATGTCTGTTAATAATTCTAATTCTATGTCAGTGTATTTAAGCATAGCTTGCCATGACAGACCCGGGGAAGTATAAAAGTGAGCAGGATCTAAACTAAACTATATATTTTTATACAAACTTTACGAAAGTTTTCAAATATATCTGCAAATTGTAAGTCATCAATCTTTAGATATAGCTTTAAGTAGCTCATTAAATTTTCACATTCAAACACTTGCGACACTTTTTGTGCATGATTATAATTATTGTTTGTGCAAGCAGTATTTGTCAATTGATTGTAAACAAAATTGGAAAAAACTTGCAATCGTACATTTTTAAATTGCATATTGAATGGCTTGACTTCTGTATTTACCCGAATAATGGTTATGATCCCGAACTCGTTCCGTGCCTAAAGGTTTATTACAAATATAGGAAAATTTAGTTGTTGTATGATAAAGATCCTCTTCAAGTGTTAATGGAAGCATTTCTTTTGGTTTCACCATACACTCCAAAAATAATAATTTCTTACATTCATCAGATAATGATTTAATAAATTCGTTTAAACAATTTTCACCTTGAAAAAAAAAACATTATTATTAAAATTACATTTTAATAATATATTTTTTTTTATCTATAATTTCATGATATTTGAATCAAACACTGCATATGAAAAGGCAAGTGGTTTGTATCTTTGTGTATACATTTGTTGTTGATGATTTGCAGGATTTACAGGATTCTATTGGTACTAATATTGACTCGGAATCACAATTATTCACAAAGAGGACTTCTGATTGTTGACGATAGTTTTTAAATTTAAGTATATTATTTTCTTCGCCTGGCAATTCAGTTATGATTTGATTACATGTGTTGCTCAAATTGAACCTCTGTATTGAAATGTAATAAACATGCCGGGGTTATCTAAACTCTGTTTGTGTGCTGTGTTAAAAGTCGAGATAAATGTCTAATATATAGAAATGTTTGTCGAGTACGAATTGATAAAAAAAAATTATTGTTTTCAGAAAAACCTTTATTAAAAGTACGAATTGATAAAAATTTTAATTATTTTCAGAAAAATTTTATTGTTTTCAGAAAAACTTTAAGACTTTAAATTAAACTTTAAAAAAATAATTTATTTTTACTTTAAGACTTTAATTTAAACTTTAAAAAAATAATTTATTTTTACTTTAAGACTTTAATTTAAAAAATAATTTATTTTTACTTTAAGTCTTTAATTTAAACTTTAAAAAATAAAAACTTTTTCATACAAGCAATTCACGAAGTTAATTATTAAAAAAAACCCCGTTTTGTTTGAGCGTATAAAATCAACTCTAAATTCTTAATAAAAAATTGATTCATTAAAATTAAAATTAAAACTAATTCACGAAGTTAATTAATTATTAACCCGTTTTGTTTGAGTGGAAAAAATGTGCTAAAAATTTATCAAATTTAATTTTGCATTTAAAATTATTTTACTAAAGAAATGCATGAGAATATTTTTCCAATAATAATTTTTATGCTCATCTTGCGTCTGGCATTTTCTGCTATTTCGTTTTACACAGGATACTTGTGTGGCAAAATTAAAATCATATTGAAAATATTTTTTTGAGAAATGGAATATCGTCGCGATATAACCATATATAATGGAAATTTTCATTATCTTGAATTAGTAACAAATCTATATGATATTTTTTCATATACTTTGCATGATAATATGGTCCTACTATTTTGTATTTATTTTGTAGTAATTCAAGTATATACACATTGATACTAATTCTTGGATTCATATCTTCAAATATACTAATTTCTTCTATTTTCTTTGGAAACTCTAACCCTATAAAATTAATTTCTTTTAAGGTTTCGTTTCGAATTTGTATTATTTGAGTGGCAATATTTTCAATATTGTAAGAACTAGTTCGGCATGGATTTTGTTCAACTGGTTGTAAAGCTGATATAATCGCCCACTTAAAACAAAATTTATCCTTATTTTGTATGTTAACGCAAGCTTTTTTCTATTAATATAGAAGGGTAATTTAGTGTAACTAGAACCTCGCAGTGGTTGGTATTTATGAATATTGATTTCAAGACTCAACATTTTTTTAACACCCACCCACTGTCTTTCTCTTGAAAATCTTCTGATTTGGACTCAATTATTTCAAATAAATTTGAAATAATAGGTTCTATGTTTTCTTCATTTTCAATTAACTGCATTTTTGTTGAAAATGATTTTATGTCTACAATAATATTTTCAGTTTCATCATTATTTGTTATGTAAAAATTCTTTAATATTTAACAAATTTTCATTTTTATTTTTTATAATAAAACTTTGAATATTTTTTTCAAAACAATTATTAAGCAGACTTATGTTTTCATACAGTTGTACAGCTGCTGTTTTTTTAGGGCATTTGTTCTAACATGAAAGTACCACCTTTTATTTGAAATTTGAAGATTACAAGCTAAACATAATTTTGAAGTATACTTTTTTTTTAGCACTTTTTATATGTTTTTTTAGATTTTCTTTTGTGCAGAATTTAGTGTTACACTATTTACATTGATTCCGTAATTTGTTTTTTAAATGTATTAGTTGTTCGTTTTTGTTTTTTGTTTGTACACCACAAGTTTTACTTATAAACATTTTTCTTATTTTTTTAACTTTTACGCACTATTTTTTTAATTTTTATACATAATTAAATCTTTTAGGTTTTCATTTACCAAAATACTAAGGCTCCGTTAATATTTGCTACTTTAATACCAAATATACATTTATATTTAAACTGTTCTACATTTGTGTTAAAGGAACTGAATAGACCAGTGGTAGCCAGTAATGATTTATTTTTAAAAAGTGTTATTAGTATTTTTTTCAGTGTCGCTTTCTTTTAAACCAGTGATATAATAATCTATATTTGGGTCTCTAGACAATCTAGTGTTAATTTATTGTATTTGTTAAAAAAAACTTATTTTTTTTCACTAATTTTACTAAATCCATTTAACTGATTAAATGTGAGGGGATATATTAAACTTAGAAAATGTTTTTTAAAGAGTTTTTTGTTAATTAAAATAATTTTTTTTTATAATGTATATTTTTTCATATAGAGTTTTATTGTTTTTATTTTTTAATTTTTTAATAATAATACACATTGTTTTTTTATTTTTATTTTTCAGTTTTTTTTTTTTTTTTACAAAAACTAAATCTTTTTAAGGTTTAATTTTATATTGATGATGGTATTTTTTACCAAAATATAAGACTTCCATCAACACTTTTTACATTAATATTGAATTTTGTCCCATCATCTTCCAATTCAGCAATTTCCATTAGGGAGTCTGAATAATCTGATGGCAACCAATATTTGTATTTTTTATCAAGCTCCACCAAGATTTTTTTGCCGATTTTTCCTTTTTTATATCAATCACTTTTAAATTTGTGATTTTATAGCTTTTACCTTCATCTAGGTTTTTTAATGTTGGTTTATTGCTATCGTTTAACAATTTAACTAATTTTTCTGAAATGTTCATTTCGAGAATACTAAAGATTTTGGTTTTGGTTTGTCTTGTATATGATTTTTGTAGAAGTGAAGGGTATTAGAATAAGAATTGTTTAATATGTTAAAATATATGTCAAGGACATTGATTTATTATCTTCTATTCTCTTATTGTTGTATGTATAATATTTATAGGTAATTATAATTGTGATGAAATATGTTAATTTTATTTGATTATATTTTTATTTTTTAGATTTTATTTTTCTTAAAAATGAAAGGATTTAGAAGGTTTTCTAGTCTCTTATTATTGCAATAATTGTAATTGTAATGAAATATAGTAAACCCTCCTAGAATGCGAAACTTCTACAATGCGTTTACGTTACAACGCGATTCATAAATAGTGGCAATTTTTCTCACAACATGATTTTTTTTCCTACAACGGGATTAAACAAAATTAATTACTAATTAAAAAAACCGCTTTTCTGGGAATGGAATGTTTAAAATTTGAAACCAAAAACGACCGCAAGAGTTAACGAACCTTGTTCAGATATGGAAAAGCACCAGCAAAACGTTTGCGGAATAATCCGCTTAGCTTAGGTGAAGAAGAATTTGCATAAATAAATAATATGCATCAACTTTTTTTTTTATATTTTAATTTTTATACAGGGGTTTCTAGTAAAATCTTTAATTTTAACTTAATAAAGTTTAATTTTATTAATTTAAATGCAGTTTTTATACCTGAAACCTTAATCCCTTTCAGACTTGATTATGTCGTACGACATAATTTTGTATTGAAAATTGTGACAAATTATCTCGATTATCTCTATCTAACTTTTTTCTGATACGATATTATAATATTAGGCCGACGATATATTGATTGTTATTTTTTGAGTGTTTTTATGAACTTTTTTGGTTCTGAACTTGAGTATGTATCGGTATTTTAAGAAAAGCTTGTTATTGATAAGTGAAGGTTTTTTGGGTTGTGAGGTTTGATTTATTGACTGTGTTGATATTGGTTTGTTGTGGGGAAAAAGCTTTGGTGGTAAAAATGTGGAATGTAAGCTCTTGTTATTGATAAAAAATTATTCCGGTTAAAAAACCGGTGCGGTTGATTTAGAACATACATATCTATACTACTTGGAATATTATCACTAGATATTACCATAGAAAGTTTATAATTTAGGTTTTCGAGTTCTTCGTCAGTTTTTATTCGTTCTATGTTTATAAATTTTATCCATAATTTGTAATCAAATATTATTTTAAAATGTTTATTAATTACATTTAAAATAATTATACTTTTTATTGTTATTGGATCAAAACCTGAAGAAATTGAAACTGAATGCTCAATATTTAAGAAATAAGTATACAATAGTAGCAAATTTGAATTTTCCATGTTGTTAACTGTGTTGCTAGAATCAAACTAAATGATTTTTATAATACTTCATTTTTTTTTATCCAAGAATTATGTTTATTGTTAAAACCTAGCCATATGTCACCTTTGGTTCGAATAATTTTTTCAACTAGGTAAATGTCTTTATCGGAAACCAATTGTAATTCTAATTCATAAAAACCTCCTCTAATAATATTATTTTGATAATATTAATTTCATTTTTTGTAGATTGTTTAACGAAATACCATTTCTATGTAGAAATTATTTCTAATTATCTTAATAAAAAAGTGTTACACAGATAAAAAATTGTTGTATTTATCAGAAGAAGATTGCAGTGAGCTAATAGTATCATCTGAAAAACATCTGAAAAATTATGAGAATTTTTTCTATTGTTTTAGTTTCTTATTTTTTACTTTTGTTAATTCAATATAATCATTATAATAATTAAAAACTGAAGTTGTTATGTAAGGAAGCTTTTTAGTTTTTCATACTGTTTTTAAATAGAAGAATTCATAAGGGATAAAATAGAAATATAATTTTTGATCAGTGGGCTCAGTTAAAGAAGAAATGTTAAATTAAGTCAAAGGCGTTGATTATAATTTATTTTATGGTACGAAAAAAAAATTTTTTTTAAATTGATGCAAAAAAAGTCATAATATTGTATATTAATACCAAGAATATTGAAGGACGTAAAACATAACTTATTTAACTATAATCTGAAAGCAAACAACAAATCATCTGAAAGTAAAAATTAAAGCAATGTTATCTTCAACAAATATTTTTTATTCTTTATTTTGCAATATTTTTACATTCATTTTTTACTGATTTCGTGCTTTTTCACAATTAACATTGATCAGCTCATCAATGTTCATGCTGTTCCCATCCCAAACGAAACCATACTTTTTTTCCAAAATTTCCGTTCGGAAGCTTTGATCATTGAAGATGGACTTGTATCGTTTTGGAATGTAAACGATGCTGTTACCCATCTCAAATGCCCATTGGTGGGTTTTTCAAAAACAAATGACATTTGTTTGATGTTGATGATGATGTATAGCTTATTCTTCTCCAATTCAGTTAATTTCAATATGTTCTTGTAGCTCCCTTTTTCAGCATTCACTGATTCTACAATTTTGATTTTTTTGTTGCTGGACCTTCTGAATAATAGTGTTGCTGTTGTAGTTGTTGCTGTTATTGCTGTTGTTGCTGTTGTTGTTGTTGCTGTTGTTGCTGTTGTTGCTGTTGTTGCTGCTGTTGCTGCTGTTGTTGTTGTTGCTGTTGTTGATAAGTGACTCCGTTTCCTTTTGGGAATCACTTACCATATACTTAATTTAACAATCATCGGGGGGTCTGGGTATATTTGTTTGATGTTGATGATGATGTATAGCTTATTCTTTTCCAATTCAGTTAATTTCAATATGTTCTTGTAGCTCCCTTTTTCAGCATTCACTGATTCGACAATTTTGATTTTTTTTGTTGCTGGACCTTCTGAATAATAGTGTTGCTGTTGTAGTTGTTGCTGTTGTTGTTGTTGCTGTTGTTGATAATGGTGACTCCGCTTACTTTTGGGAATCACTTACCATATACTTAATTTAACAATCATCGGGGGGTCTGGGTATGTACTGATTCAAATTTGAATCTTTTTTATATGCTAAGTATCATTTATTTGATGACATATCGCGTTTTGCTGATGGACTTAATAATGACATGTCTGTAGTTGATTTGAATTTTTTCGCTTCCAAATCCGTCATCAAGATCGATATTGTGTTGTCGGCATCAAGTAGCTCTGCATTCAAGTAGTATAAATATGTATGTTCGAAATCAACCGGACCGGTTTTTAACCGGATTCAAATCAACCGGACCGGTTTTTTAACCGGAATCTTTACACTTATATCAACCGGATTCAAAAGCTCAACGATAAGTTTTTTCACCACAGCTGCAAAAGCTTTATAGTAAAGTTTATAACCACTTTTTTTTCTTCCTAAGTTTAAAACCAACCAGTATCTCTATAAAATAATAATATTTATAGCATACACATAAAAAGCACGATTATTATTCTATATTAAGATCAGTTTTTGTTGAACTTTTTATAATCGCTTCTAACTGCTTTTTTTTCTTAACAACATATGAATATTTAAAAAAAAATATATTCATCTTTAATTTATTTATTTTTATTAATCAAGTTATTTTAATTTAACCCAGTTAAACCAAAACCAGTATCACCTCAAATAGTTTCGTTCAAGAATTTTTATTCTTTCAATAATGAATAAAAAAATTTATCTACAAATCAGCAATTCTACCCCCACACTTTAATTCAAAATCAATATTGGAATGATTGTAAAATACTACACTAATATTTCCACGATAATCTTCATCTACAACGCCAACACAAATATCAATAAAATTTTTGATAACTAAAACTGATCTTGATGCTATTCTACCATAACACACTTCTAGAACTTCAATTTGAAGATCAATTTTTAATAAACGATTACCTTTAATTAATAAAACAGTTTTTATCTGACTGGAACAATAGAATCATAAGAGTTTTTTTTAAATCAAAACCAAATGCGTTTGTTGAACCTCGCACAAGATCAAAAGCATATTCAATTAATTTAATATACCACAAAATAATGAAATTTTTCATTTTCATTCTATAAAAAGAAAAAAATATAAAAAAAACAAAAAATTATTTTTAAATTTATTTCATTTATTTTTTTTAATATTTTTTATACTATAATTATTTTTTTAAATTAATTTTTTTAATTTATTTCATTTAATTTTTTTTTAATATTTTTATACTATGATTATTTTTTTAAATTATTTTTTTAACTATAATTTTTTTAAAGCTATGGATAGCTCAAGATAATTTCTTTCATCCTCATCCCAATCAATATCGAAACATCTGCATCGTTTTACAGGTAATAACTCTACTGACCATGAACGTCTCTTTTTTTTTGCAATACACATGTTAATCGGTTCTGAAAAAAAAAAAACAAAAAAATATGTTATAAAACAAATTACAAAAATATATTACAAAATATATTATAAAAAAACTTACCATTCAATTGATGTTCATTTGGTTCCTTTTGTTTTATTGGTTCCATTGGTTCTATTGTTTCATTTGTTGCCGACATGTTTGCTCGTATTTTTAAAGAATTAATTTGATAATATTCAGAAAACATTTTTTCATTTATATACTAAAAAAATCTCCTACCTTTACATATTCCAACAATAAATATAAAGAAACAACTTTATAATTCTTAATTATCATATTACTTACTTTATAATATATAATTGCAATGTTTATTAATATCAACAATCAATAACCCTTTCATTTTTTATTAATATAAACAAATATTATTAACTTATTAAAAACAAATCTTTATTATAATGAAAAGTTACAATAAAAAAATAAAAAATAAAATATTACATATATTTATTTTATTAAAAAAATCATGTAGAGTATTTAATTCATTTCTTTATTTATTTATGTATAAAAGTAAACTATTTTTTTTCTATCCTAGAAATAGCATTTATAGAAATCTCATAAAGGGAACGTATATTCTCTAAATCACCATCAGCATCTAATATTAAAACTGGTACATTGTTCATATATTTTTTATGAACTAACCAATCTTCATGTAATTTGTGGATAGCTTTCAAATATTCCAATGATATCTCTTTCTCTGCTGTCCGACCACGTTTCTTTATTCGTTCATAAACAATTTCAGGAGTTGTTTTTAAATATATTATTAAATCAACACGTGTGTGAATAGAATTCTCAATAAACGTATACCAATCCTGTAATATACGATACATTCCTTCACATAAGATATTGGTGTTGACCATATTTTCTACAAAACAATACCTCGAACTAAACAATGACCGCTCCATTACTTTAACCGATTGATCAATTTGACGAGTATGTGACTGCAACATCGATAGAATAACTAACATCTGGAAGGATATAGCCCAAGTATTTGGTTCTTTGTACATTAAATCTAAGATATCTAGACCATAATAATTACACCATTTATCTAACGGTTCTTCAATTATATAAATATCATTGGATCTATTTAAATATTGAAGAAACGTTGTCTTACCAGATCCAATATTTCCTTCCACTAATATTGTGATCGGCTGATCGTTTGCACCATACTTTGATGATTCTGTCATAGCGAATTTTTAAACTTTATAAAGAAAAAACTTTGAATTGAAATTATTTTCATAAAATACTTATGGTTTATATACTAAATTTTATTAGTTTTTTTTCTTGTTTTTTTTCTTTTTTTTTTTTTTATTATTAATTAAATAATAAATTATTTATTTGTTATTTAATTTTTTTTTTAAACAAAAAAAAAACAAAACACTTTCAATAATTATCATAATATATTATTGCATTTACAATAAACGATTACCTTTAATTAATATTAACATTGTTATCATAACACTCTGTTGCATTTCCTTTTAAATTATATTAATAAAAATTAATTAATTAATTAATTAATTTTTATTTTTATTTATTGAAAATTTTCTTTACTAAACTTTCTTTCTCTTTAAAATTTTTTTTGTTTTATTTTTCTGTGTTTTTTTCAAAATATCTTTTTATTTTATATTTTTTTTTTTTTTTGAATTTGGGATTTTTATTTTCAAGTTATTTGTTTGTTTTTTTTTTTTTTTTTAAATTGTTTAATTTTAAATTTTTGAGTTAAAAAAATTTATTTTTCTGTTTTTATTTTTTTGATGGAAAATTCTTTTGTTATTGTTCCAATAAGGGGTCTACGCCAATGTGACCATAGACTGACCCTTTTTGAAATATTTCTTTTTCGTGGCACTGTGCCACATTTTGTAAATTTTATACGCCGTTGACAATACCGACAATATTGTCAAAATATAAAGCAATATTATAATGTCACTGTTTACGATAGAGGCACCTCGAGTGTATTTAAATTTTTGAAGGTTTTATTCTATTTTACCATAATTAATTTAAACTTACGATTTTCTTGAATTCTATGATAAAATTTCACTTTTTCAATTTATTTTAATTTTTTTTATAAAATTTTTCTTACTTTTTTCTTATTTCATTTTGCTTTATTTTTACATTATTTTATTAAAAATTTTATTTTTCTTCCAATGTTTTCAATATTTCGCTGTTCTATTTTTTTTTTTATATTTTTTTTTCAAAAAAAAATTTTATTTTATTTTTTTTTTCGGTCTTTGGTATTCTTTTTTTTCGGTCTATTTTTACCACTCACTTTCTTTTTTTTTCTATTATTGTTCCAAAAAAAACTTTACTTTATTTTAATTTTTTTCCAAAAAAAAAACCTTATTTATTTCAAAAAAACTTTAAATTATTTTTAATTCCAAAAAAACTTTATTTTATTTTTACTTTATTTTTTTAAAAACACTTTAATTTATTTTTAATTAAAAAAAACTTTATTTTATTTTTACTTTATTTTAAAAAAACACTTTATTTTTATTTTTTTAATTCAAAAAAAAAACTTTATTTTTAAAAAAACTTTATTTTTAAAAAAAGACTTTATTATTTTCACAAAAAATAATAAAGGCTGTCACGGTCGCCATGTGATGCCTTTACTTGGAGGCATTTCTTGTAAATAAAAAAACTATTTATTTTAATTTTATGATCTTTATTGTCTGACGTTAAAACTTAGAATGATCTTAATTAATTATGCTAATTAGTTTATATGTTATTTTTCTATGCATGCAAATTGCATGCATAGATCATAAAGAGAGAAACATAATGGAAAATGGACTGGAATATAAAATATTTAAGAGAGTTTTTAAGAGAGTGTTGGTATGCACAAGTGCATACCAGAAAATTCGTGTGTGGGAAAATATTTGGCTTGTTATATGAGATCCACTTGAATTAAATATTAACATAGATAATAATGATAAAATATGTTTATGCAAACATATTTTATCGTTAGAAAATAAATTATAGTCAAGTTTTAATACTTGGAAATATTTGGATTTATAATTTGAAACTTTGTTCGGAATTTAAAGTACAGTTGCGTTTAATGCAACATGTACAAAGTAATGGGTGTGTCAGGTAAGTATAAGACGTAAGTAGCAAGGATTAGGTACAAATGTACCACGGGGTGTACAAGGTAAGTAAGATTCGGTACGAATGTGCCACACCTAGTTCCTAGGAACCGCTTCAATTCTGTTATGTTGGTTGGAGTTGAGAAATCTTTCACAGCATCAACCTTTTTTCATCCAGGGGTAACACCATTTCCATCAATTTCATGCACAAGATAGCTTGCCTGCTTTGCGAAAAAAACACACTTTGATAAATTAAGTACCTTCTTCGTTTAATAATTGTAAAAATGATTCTATACTTTTTAAACTTTCTTCGATATCAACAGCTGGAAGCATAGCATCATATAAATACTGCATTTTTTTGGTTTCATTTAACTTGATAATTTCGACATCATTCGCATAAAAACAGCCGGAGCTGGAGTTCTTTTTAATAATATGTGTTCAAGTAAAGCATTATGTAATTCATTAATAGGTAACCAATTCGTTAAAGTTCTACTGGGTTGTTACTTACTACCAAGGGTATTTTGTTTGCCTGTCATACGATCATAGAGGGTATATTTTCTCTATAGTGAAATAATCGTTTAACACCTATCAATTTTTATTTTTTTTTTAAATCTTCACCGGTTGCGCCAATAAAAAAACAAATAATTTGTTTGAATTCCTCGTCAGAACTAACTTTTATTTGTATTCCAGAATTAAATTTTAAGTATAGTTTTACATTTTTTAGTTTCGCAATACGATCTTCTTATTTTTATCTAGTTTTCTTTCTTTTAGTTCACACAGAACTTATAACATTGAAAAAGATAAGAGAAAGCTTAATTGGCATTTTATTACTTCATAATTAATTCAATTTGAATTAATTTTGTTCTTAAACAATTTAGTTAGTTTTATCTAGTTTTCTTTCTTTTAGTTCACACAGAACTTATAACATTGAAAAAGATAAGAGAAAGCTTAATTGGCATTTTATTACTTCATAATTAATTCAATTTGAATTAATTTTGTTCTTAAACAATTTATTTTATAAAACTATTTTAAATCAAATTTGATTTTATGGGATTGAATCCTAATTATATAACAATATTCTTTTAATATTTTTGTGTTTAAAGATAGTTGTTTGTTGGCTGTTTCTATTATATTATTTTGGTTATTGGCTAATTTTTGTATTATGTTATCATATCTTTTCCCATCATTAGCATCTTAATTTCCGGTAATGAATTTGACTATTGTCCCTACTCCGTCAACAAGTTAAAATGAGGTAACATGGAATTTAATTTCTCTCTTGTATTATTGATTTGAATGTCTATTATTTTTTGTAAGCTCTTAACTTCAGATAAGTACGTTGGATTTAGATAAATAATTGTCTTAATTAATAGATGTTTTACAATTTGTTAGTTCAGTTTCTAGTTTATTCCAAATCGTAGTAATGTATGTTCAGTTCTTTTTACTTTGGCTTTCTTAGGTTAAATGGTAATATTCCAAGATTGGTGTTTGAGTTGTTGAATTTTATTTCCTAGTCATAACTGATTGGCAACAGGATTATTAGACTGAAAGGTTTTGATTATAATTATAATGGTCGTTTTAGATTATTTTTATGGTAATTTTTAAAAGGAGTAATTTCGTTATCCTATGTGGCTAGATGAGTTTTAAATCTTGGATTAATTTTGTCACGTGTTCTGGTTTTATGATATATTAAGGTTTCATGCTGGTAATGGGTTATGACTATTTTCCTTATGTTTAACAGTGGTTTTAAATTTTGATTTTTATAAATTCCTTGTGTGATGTTTTTGTGTTCAATTAAATAATTGTTATATAAGTTTTGAGTTATATCTGTGGGATTTGTTGGAAGTGTTGTTATGGGTCCTGTGGATTGTTGATTAAGAAATAAAATTCCCACCGATTCTAATTCTTAAGACTTACATTTGTTTCCTTAACCTTATTTAAATTAATTCTAAATTTAGTTTCTGTTTAATAATTTTAGTAAATTTTAATTAATTAATTCAAGTATTAATTAAATTATGAAATTTGTTTATTAATTTTAGTTTTATAATATTAATTAGGTTTGATATTTTTTGAAATATTTTAATTTATTTCGGTGCGGACAAGAAATTAAATTCTTTTTGAATTTCTTGTTCCAAGAACACGTTTTACGATTTTAGATTTGTATTTAATTGTTTTAAGTAATTTTAAGAAATTTTGTGACTTTATTGGTTGACTCCTAAATTCTAACTCCTGGTTTCAATTCTTTCTCTCTCAGAAAAGTTCCTCCGACCGTGTCGAGTAAACGTTTTGATAGCTGTAATGCTATTCGCACAGCTGTAGGCTGTGCGATGTTAGCTTGTTCAGAGTTTACTCGACACGGCCGGATGACGCTTGTAGTGTTGTCACTACATATCTATATCAAGAGGAATATTTAAATTTAAGTGGTCATTAATTATTAGGGCTATATTTAGTCGTTGAATGTTGAGAATGATTGTATCCAAGAATAGCGTAAGGCATAAAGTCCAAAATGTCAATTATTTACGCTTTAGCTACGTGCATAGCTGTGAGGAGGTAAGCTTGGGCATTCTTGGAAAATTAGTCTTTTACTGTTAGAAAATGTTTATGTTTTTTATTGGGCATAAAAGCATATATTATTTCAAACGGTTATGAAGGAGTTGGAGTGATTTCAAATTTTTGTTTAGGTGGGTTTCTGTCGTATTTAAATTTTGACAAAAGTTGTTTTCATAATTAGTAACGTCGTTTTTTATATTTGGCCAATAATATATTGCTTTAATTTCTCTTTCCACTTCAATTATTCTTCTATGGTTAGTTTTTGAGTCGTGGAATTTTTTACTAATTTCTTTGTTCTGAAGACTACATCACTTACGATTTTATTGCAACGTATAAGTTGCAAAGTTGAGTTTTTGAAGATGTGTAGTTTGCGACGAAGTTTGGGATAAAATTCTATTTTATAAATTTGAAATGCATGTTTTTTGTTTGAAAGTGAAAGTTCTTTAAAAATATTTATAACATCATTTTCAAAATCAGTTGTAGATATTTCAATAATAGTTCTTGTCCGATCTCCGACGAGGCGAATTAATTTAGGCGATGTTGGAAGATACCATCAATTTTTAAAATTAATTGGTTTTTAAAGTAATTGATTGGGGTTTCTGAAATAGGTATTTTTAAAATTGGATCTTCAAGATTTGTGTGAATTGTGTCGCAATCTTCTATATAAGAATTTTCTGAAATATTTGCTACTATGGATTCATTGTCACTAATTTCTTCGTTAACTGTGTTCAGATTTAGTTCGATTATTTTTTATTTGAGACAACGCATTACTGTTTAAAGTGCCTTGTTTATAAATAATTGTATAATCGAACTCATTAAGTTTGAGTCTCCATCTAGTGAGTCGAGCGTTTGGGTCTTTTTTTTGAAAATAACCAATGAAGTCCGTATAAATAAGGTCGGAAATATTTAGTAGCCCATACAATGGCTAAAATTTTCCTTTCAATTGTGCTGTGATTTTGCTCAACTTGCTTTAGAGTTCGCGAAGCGCATACGATTGGTTTGTCTGAGCCTATGGTGTGATGCCTTTATTATCTGCAATGGTTAAATGATAAAACCTTTTTATTTGTTAAAGATAACTTTATTGTCTGACTTTAAAACCGAGAATTATTACAATTAATTATGCTAATTAAATTATATATTATTTTTCTATGCATGCAAATTGCATGCATAGATCATAAAGAGAAAAAAATAATGGAAATGGACTGGCCCATAAAATATTTAAGGGAGTTTTTTATGCGAGTGTTGGTATACACAAGTGCTTACCAGAAAAATCGTCTGTGGGAAAATATTTGACGTGTTATATGAGATCCACTTGAATTAAATATATTAGGATAGATAAATGTTAAAATATGTTTATGCAAACATATTTTATGATTAGAAAATAAATTAAAGTCTTTTCCTCGTTGAGTCACTTGAATTAAATATTAACATAGATAATAATGATAAAATATGTTTATGCAAACATATTTTATCGTTAGAAAATAAATTATAGTCAAGTTTTAATACTTGGAAATATTTAGGTTTATAATTTGAAACTTTGTTCAGAATTTTAAGTACAGTCGCGTTCAATGCAACATGTTCAAAGTAATGAGTGTGCCAGGTAATTACAAGAACGTAAGTAACATAGGATAAGGTGCGAATGTACCACGGGGTGCACGAGGTAAGTAAGATTCGGTACGACTGTACGGCTCCAATAGCAACTGACTTGCGGCTCCAATAGCAAATGACTTGCATCAAATGTTAGATTAAAATTGGCAAAATCGGGATATTGAAGAAGTAGCTCATTTATGTTTCAAATCATTGTACGTAATTAGCGTTTAAATAAATTTTCATTCCGTCTCTTAAGCAATTGGTCAGGGGTTTAGTAATTTTAGCGAAGTCCAAAATAGCCCAAGAGACCTAAAAACCTTTTCATTTATTGAAGCGAAGCTTCTTTACGCAGGTTATTGCATGGGGAGTGAAATGAAAAAAAAAAGGATGTGGAAGTAAAATCAAACGGAAGCAATCAAACGGAAGAGGCGCGAAAAAAAAAAACAAAAAAAAAAATTTAAATTAAAAATGATCTGCGAAAAAAAAATGTAAACAAAAAAAACGGCGAAACAGCCGTTTCCTTGAACCACTTAAAATGGGCTGAAACTTGGAAGGGGGGGTACAGGCGGTGCCCAAACTCCCAAAACTGAAATCAGTTCTTGGGGAAAACGCCCCATTTCTGAAAAAGGGCCCGCAAAGTTTTCATACATTTTTGTAAGGAAATTTTTTTTTTGTGCCCGATTTTTTGGATAGGTGGTAGAGGCGGTTCCTAAATAGTTGAAACCGCGACGGTTTTTGCGGGAAAGACTATTTCCGAGTTATGGCTCCTCAAAATTGTCATACTTTTTTAAACAGAACTTTGACGAGAACCAAGATATATATCCTAAAATATTACCAATGTAAAGTTTAATATTTTTAAATTTTCTCTACTTTTCTGTAATTATTTTTTAATAAAAAAAATTAAAATGTTAGTATTATGTTTTATTTTATTTATTTATTTTTTTCTACATAATTAAGATAATTTCCTTTCTATATTTTCTAAAAACCATTAATTCCTTTTTGATTTTTGATTACTTTTTTAGACATTTTTCTTTTCCTTTTATTTTGTAAGTTTTAATCACACTTGATCACACTTGAAAATTGAAAATTAACTGTCCTTAAAAATAACCTATCCCAACATTTATATAATTATTTTCTTTCCTTAAAATATACATAAAATAATATTTGGAATATAAACAAAGTAATAATATAAACAAAGTATAATATTTTGTTCTACATATTATTACCTAACATGTGGCATAGATTAAAGCGATACTTGAAATATATTATATTGCTTTCTATATTAACAAAGAAACAAAGACTGACTGGGTCACATTATATTTTAAGAACTTTTAATTTGATATGAATTTGGAAGGTTTTATTAGAAATCTTATTTTATATTCTACAATTTAAGTTTTCTTCAATATCTTCTTCGGAAGAAGATGAGGTATATTTATCAGTTTTATCACCTTTCGATTCTGAATCAGTTTCAGAATCACTACTTTGAGCTTCCTTATCAATTCTGGCCATGTTTTTTTTCTTTTTGAAAATCATATAAACAAATTTTTGTATTCAATAAATGGAGATCTTCTGCTGTCTTGATCGGTTTTCTAATTGGTAGGTAAACCCAGCATTTCTCATCTTCTTCTTTTATTTTTGCTATTAATGTTTTACCGTATTTGGTTTTAGTAATTTTAAAACGGTAAACTTTATATTTCTTTTTTACAGTTAAATTATCCACGGTTTTAAATGAATTACCGCCAACTGCTGTTTGTAAAAAAAGTTTTAAAACTTTATTTTCTGATGCCATTTTTTAAAAACTTTTATCTAAAAAAAATTATTAAAAAAAAAATCTGACATTGATTTTTGCACATGATGCATTTTATTGTAACTAGGTAGCATCTATAACTTTTGTAAATAATTAAGAGAAGAAAGCTGCTTATTTAACAAAAATTAAGATTAAATTTATTTGCAACCACAAACATAAGTATTTTGAATATATTCTGTATGGCACACCTTTTAATTGTAATATTTTTATGAATTGTACAGTACAAGGTGCTTGTTTTAAAATTTAAGATATCATTCGTATGTATTATTTGAGATGAAATATATAGGAAAGTCTTCTTCTGTTTTCACACATAATAATGGTATTTCCATCTAAGTGTTTGAGAAAAGATGGTAACCTAGAATAATCAACTATTCCATCTGTCCATTTTAATCCATTAATATGATTAAAATTATATTCATTTTGTTGCTTTGCTTTCTCATTTAATTCTTCTTTTGGGTATGATATGGTGGTTTAAATAATATTTGTGTTGGAATTACAGAAGTTACATATAACACAATTCCTTCACAAATACTTGATTATTATTTCCAATTACATATTGGAAATCAACAATAACAGTTGTATTTCGTTATACTTTCATTTGTAATAGTTAAATGTACACTAAATTAATTTTAAAAATTTAACACAATTTGAAAAAATTTCTGTTTTTATTTTTTCAGCCATGTTATGATAAGCGGTTTTAATGTCTGATTCATTTCTAATAATTGTCATCTTCGAGTTAAAACATTTAACGCTATAAATATTTTCTATTTCATCATTTTCTAAATTATGTTGTTTAATAAAGCGTCTGTAAAATTCCATGTTAAACTTTATTGATTTGAACTCTACTAAATGCTTTTCCAATAGTTTAAAAACATCTTCGTTTATGTTATCAAAAAATATTTCAAATAACAGTAACTTGTCATTTTTGTTTTCTATAATAAATGTTGTTTAATAAAACTACTTTTACTTTGTTTAAATTTTACTTTATTCTTTTAACTCTAAACACAAACTGACTTGTCTAAAACTAAATCAATATCATTATATATTGTTTCTTAATCTATTACAATTATGGTTTATATTTTGAATATTGGTCATTTGGTATATATCTCATATTACAAGATTGCATTCATATAGAATGATATTAGAATAAATGAGGTGACGATGATTAGGGTCATCATCCTATGAATATTGTGCAATTGAAATTAGAACGATAAACTAAGTTATATGCAATATGTTATGGAAATCATATCGTATGATTGAATTAAGAATGTTAAGTGGTTTGGAACTAAAGAAGTACAGTTGTGATCGAATTATGATCACAGTACAGTTGCAATTCTACCTTCGAATCCTTGTTTCAAACATTTAATATTTTCGTCATATTAAACTGCTGCATTAGACTTGTGAGAGTTAGTTCTTATGTGATAGTTCCAATATTTCTCATCTATTTCAATTTCGTAATGAGTACAATATTTTTTATTTGAACTTGTTGTATTTGTAGTATTTACATCATTCTTTTGTTTTTTATTAGGTGCTTCGTCTGTTGTTAATTTTCGTTTAATACCATGGGTTTAATTATTTTTTGAATATGAGTCGGTCTGTTTACACTTAATTTTAGGTGATTTATTTATTTTTATTTCATTATGAATTTTCAAATGAGTTTGCATTACATCTTTTCTTTAAAAACTTTTTTTACAAATACTACACTCATATTTAATTAATTTTGTTGAACGCTTTCTAAATGTCTTTTAAATTTTTGTTATTGATAAATAATCCACAAATTTCACATAATTTCATCATTTTTTATCATTTATTCTTTATTTATAAGTTCAAATAATACAAATAATAATTCAAATAATTTAAGTAAGTTATAAAAATTTATTTAAATAAACTTTTTAACTTTTTTAAGAAATGTATTATTTTATGTGTGTAATATCTACAATAGACTACAGTACTTTATTTATTTTTAATTATATTTATAGAAAATTTTATCAAGTTCACGAACAACACTTATTACCTATTTATTTTTTCAAGAAAAATAAATTTCTCAATTTTGTAATGATATACATTTTTGAGATTGTGAAATTATATAAAAATATAAATAAAATAAAAAACTTCTAACTTTTTTTGTTATTGTTTTCTACACTTTTTCTTTTTTTCAATTTATTTCATTCACTTTTATTTTAAAAAACAAAGTTGCATTTGCCACTGATAAGAAAGCAATTTTATATGTATATTATATATATACATGTGGCGGTCGCAACAAAATCACATCAAAATCAAATAATCTACCTAACTGTTGAACAAAAAAACCCAATACAATTGTTAAACATCGTATGATTTTTGATACCCTTTTAAATTATATTTTTTCTGCTAAGAATAATTTTTATAATTTTACATTTTTGATAAAATAAAATCAGTGTTAATCAGAATTGCAAACTATTAACATCGTTTTATTTAACAAGAAATAAAACTTTAACTTCACAAAATCTGGATATCATTTTTGGTAAGAATACACGCAGAACACTCACACTCAATCACATAAGGCCCATGTGGCCAACACATGAGGCCTACATTGGTGACCCCGACGAGCCACATGAGGTCTATATACATATACAACTTTGATAAGACGAAAAGGTTGCTCTAAGCTTTTTTAAATCATTTTCAAAGAAGATGAAAAATGGATAACTTAACGAAATTTTTTTTTCGTAATTTTGCCAGTTTCTTTTATGGTTAATTTTTTCCCATTTTTATTTCAGATTTCGTTTCTTTAATTTAATAAAAATAATTTTTTTTCTCAATAATTTTTTTTCAAAAGGATTTGAATTATTTTTTCTTTTTTTTTTCATTCATTTCAATTTTTTTTTTCAAGTACAGGCTATTTTTGTTCTTTTTTTTTCATTCTTTATATTTATTATTTTATCTATGATCTTTATTTGAAATTAATTCCTTCTAACGATTTTTAATTTAATTTTTTTTCATTTTCTATTTAATTTTTGCTTTACTTTTTGCCAAAAAAAATTTTATTTTTGAAATAGGTAAATTTTTTTTCAAATTTAATTAAAAAAAAATTTTTTTTCTTTTTATGAACTAACCACCATTTAAGAAAAGATCACTTAACAAAAAAATTTTTTCTTTTTTCTTTTCATTTTAAATTTTTTTTTCAAACTTCTTTTTTTTGTATTTAAAAAAAATTTAATAGTTAGTTTTATTATTATTTTATTTTTTCAATTTCTAATAATTAATTAATTTGATTAAAAAAAAATTTATTTAAATTTCTAATAATTTTTGTATTTTTTTTTTCCTTTATACTTTTTTTCTAAGCGCGTCACGGTCGCCATGTGATACCTCTAGGGCAGGGATGCTTAACCGAAACGAACTATTGAGCCGCTTTAGAAAAAAATAATAAAAAAAGAGCCAAACCCATATTTTTGCATAACAAATAAAAATTTATTTTCAAAAACAAAAACGTTCTACGTTCATCATAAAAAAATTGTAATATTACATATATAAAATTAAATTAAAATTATTATTAATATAAAAATAATTATTAAATCATATTTATTTGAATTTTTTAAATTAAAAATAATTTTTGGCAATCAGTTTTCTTGATAGTAGCTTAATGAGAATTTTGCTTTTCCTTTTTTTTTGATAATTTGAATTTTAGTTGAAGCTATACGCAGCTGATTTTCCATATTTTTATCGAGTATTCTCGTTCTACATTTATTTTTACATAATTTCATTTTGGAGAAAAAGGATTCACAAAGGTAGGAACTACCAAAAGCACTTATAATTTTTATTGCATGTTTTTTTAAATTTGGCCATTTTTCTTCACATATATATTTTTTATAAAATTCGATTTTACAATTGTATTCTGAAAATAAAATTTTTAATTCGTCATGGCACTGTAAATCAATAACTTCCATTTGAAGTTTAATTGGCACTGTTGTAACGTCGACAGTAAATGACGAACAAAAAATTTCGAAATCTTTATCATATTTTGATATTTCTTTAAATCTCGAATCGAATTCTTTAGTTAAATTTTCAATAAAATATGCATTTTTTTGAACAGTTTTATCTTTAATATAAAAATTCTGAAGCTCATGAAAATGAGTAGCATTATTTTCTATCAACTGGTTCTTCCACAAGCATAATTTTAATTTAAAAGCTTTTATAGCGCGGCAAGAGCATAAATCTAATAACCAGTTTGGATCAGCTAATTCTGGAAATATTTGATTTTCAAGTTTTAAAAATAAATCTATTTCTTCTTTAAGCTCAAGAAATCTTCTTAAGCACTTACCGCGACTCAACCACCTGACGTAATAAACTACATCACCATATTCGCTATCTAATTCTATTAAATATTGTTGAAATTTGCGATGACATGTTGCATGAGATCGTATTATATTTACTAATTTGATGACAACATCCATCACATGATCCATTTGCAATATTTTTGAACACAGATTTTCCTGGTGAATCAAGCAATGAAAAATATACAAACTTGGTAAATCGATATTTAATTCTGACATTTTTTGGTTTAATAAACCTAAAAAACCCTTTTTATTGCCTACCATAGCTTTTGCTCCGTCTGTAGCTATTCCACATAATAATGATGGTGATAATTTAAAATCCGTAAAGCTTCGCCAAAAAGCATCAAATATGTCAGACCCCTTCGTAGTATGATGAAGGGTTTGTAGATTCAACAATTCTTCAGTAATCTGTAGATTTTTATCTGCACCTCTAATAAAAATTGCTAGCTGTGCATTGTCTGTCATATCAGTACTTTCATCAAGACACAATGAAAATGCTTCAAATTTTATAATTTTTTCAGTCAATAATTCAACTATATTTTCAGCAATGTCACTAATTCGGTTGACTACAGTGTGACGTGATAAACTTACATTTTCTATTAATTTTTGTTTTTCTGGCAAAAGCTCTCTGATAATACATACTGCCGCTTCTTTTATTTTTTTTTTAGTTTTTGAGTTGTATTGTAGTTTTGTTTATAAAGTTGTAGTTCATATCGTGAAATTGTATATTATGTGACGTATATTATGAAATACAATATACAATAGTATATATTCCAGAAAATTTAATGAGCCGCACAAAATTATCGTTAGAGCCGCATGCGGCTCATGAGCCGCGGGTTAAGCATGCCTGCTCTAGGGTATCGTTTAATAAAAAAGATCTGGTTATAATTAGAATTTAATATTATTTTTCTTGTTTATTCTTTAAGAGTTGATTATATAAGTTCAGTTTAGTAACTACCTAGATATATCTTATACTGCCTTAGAAACTAATACTAGGATAACTTAACGAAAGAAAGTATATAACGTATATATACTAATATATATATAATAATATATATATAATAATATATATATAATAATATATATATAATAATATATATATAATAATATATATATAATAATATATATATAATAATATATATTTAATAATATATATATAATAATATATATCGCGATTTCCATAAAAAAAGTACTTTTTTTGTACACCGTACGTAATCCATATTTTGATAGGAAAACTTTTTTATTTTTTACTAGATTTCAAAAATGTTTGTGTTTTTGCAAAGTAGAGGAAAATTATGCCCAACCATAGTTTAAGTTGGTTCCGAATCTAGTAAAAATAAAAAAAATTTCCTAACAAAATATGCATTACGTACGGGTTACAAACGGCTTACTTTTTTTATGGAAATCGCGATATATAATAATATATATATATTAATATCTATATAATGATAATAAGGAGGCACTACCACATAAACTATTAAAATTGGGGGTTCATTGTGGTTGTAATCTTCCCCCGTATATTTATTATTTGCTTTGATATATCTAAGATTGACAGGCTCCACCCCTTATCCTATTTTTTACAAATTAAACATATTTATGTCTGTTAATAATTCTAATTCTATGTCAGTGTATTTAAGCATAGCTTGCCATGACAGACCCGGGGAAGTATAAAAGTGAGCAGGATCTAAACTATATATTTTTATACAAACTTTACGAAAGTTTTCAAATATATCTGCAAGTAGTAGTACATCAATCTTTAGATATAGCTTTAAGTAGCTCATTAAATTTTCACATTCAAACACTTGCGACACTTTTTGTGCATGATTATAATTATTGTTTGTGCAAGCAGTATTTGTCAATTGATTGTAAACAAAATTGGAAAAAACTTGCAATCGTACATTTTTAAATTGCATATTGAATGGCTTGACTTCTGTATTTACCCGAATAATGATTATAATCCCGAACTCGTTCCGTGCCTAAAGGTTTATTACAAATATAGGAAAATTTAGTTGTTGTATGATAAAGATCCTCTTCAAGTGTTAATGGAAGCATTTCTTTTGGTTTCACCATACACTCCAAAAATAATAATTTCTTACATTCATCAGATAATGATTTAATAAATTCGTTTAAACAATTTTCACCTTGAAAAAAAAAAACATTATTATTAAAATTACATTTTAATAATATATTTTTTTGGGAGTGTCACGAAATCCCAAGAATAAAAATCCCAACGTTACAAAATCCCAAAAAAAAAAAAAATCCCAAAATCGAAAATCCCAAGAAAAAAAATCCCAAATTAAAAATCCCAAAAAAAAAAAATCCCAAATTCAAAATCCCAAAAAATTTAAATCCCAAATTCAAAATCCCAAAAAACTAAAATCTCAAAAAATGCATTCCAAATTTTTTAAGAAAAATCGAAATAATTTTTGAAAATAAAAAATAAACAAATTCTTTTTATTTGTAACTAAATTTTTTAAAATTTCAACATTTTTTTAATTGTTAGTTAATGAGATGAATATTCTGAGCTATTCTTTTCAAATATTCTAATTTCTGTATGGAAATTCGTCTTTTAATAACTCGTTTAATGTTTTTGTATTTTTTAATATTTTTTTTGTTCTTTGGAAATCGTTCACCAGCATTAATTTTTTCTATGTTTGATTTTGAAACAATGAATTCCTTTCCTAAATGAGATATAATATTGTAAAGTCCACTATTATTCTTCCCAACAATAACTTTTAAACGACGGTGCCACGCCTCTACGCTGTTTTGAGTACCGGGGAAATTGCCTTTTGCTGCGTCTTCAACAGACCAGTAACTGGGCTCATAACGTGGTTTTTTATTATCTCCAATGCCGCTAATGTAATTTTTCTTTACCCATCTTGCAATATTTTTTGCATCATCATCAAGATTATTATACAATTCGTTGTAATAAAATGGAATTTCATCTGGAGGAACAAAAGCAAGACTTTTTATCATCCTGATTTGGAGATTAAAATCTTCGTTTTTTCCGTATTTAGAACCCAGCTTACTCTTTTGAACTTGACGCCAAATAATTTGCCCGAAATGAAATAGGCAGCCTTTGAATTCCGTAACAGGAAAAAATACTTTTGCTGCTGAAAAAATGGCTTTTTCAAAATCAGTAATGATTCTCTCGGGCTTTAACTTAATGTCGTGTTCAATTGCTATGCGATGTAGTTCAAAAAAAAAATCTGAGTAACAATTTTTACTTTTTTTTGTCATCAAGCAAAACACAAGAGGAACTACTTCATTTGCAATTTGCCCATGTACACTGAAGAGTTGAGACATAATAGATGGAACCACATAAAATGTGCCATCCATTAACCAGCAGGAACACTCAGACAATATTTTTAATCCAGGTATGGTTCCAAGAATAAAAATTTTTTCATTACCGACATCCTTTTCCACTAGAACGAAAAGTTCATTTTCTAAAAATCGTAAATTGTGTGGTATGTCGATTTCCGATAAGTTTTCTGGCTCTTTGGTTTTGGTGGAACGTATTCTATTAATTTTGCTTTTTTGTGCAGCCTTATAAGGTAGATACGCCCGTGAACTGCTTGGACATCCTACAATTACTTCTCGAACAATTTGTGATGGTTGTGCGGAGCTATCTATTGCTGAATCTTTAAGCTTCGCATTACTTTCAGCAATATTAACATCTGAAGCTCGAGGATCATGGGAATGTTCAGAGCAAATATTTATAATCTTGTGCTTATTATTTTCTGAAAATGTTGTTAATTTTACTTGACAAGAAAATTTTTTTCTGTCTGCACATCTCCATTTAAACAAATCGTTTTTTTCGGAATCTAGGTGGTATCCGAATCCTATATGGAAAAGTTTTATTCCACCTTTGTTATTTTTAACAATTTTCATTTTTTAATAAAATTAATATTCTTTTTTTTTTTTTTTTAAATATTATTTTTGTTTTTTTAACTTAAAATACTAATCTAATTTGATTAATTTTTCAATGCGTTGCTTAGAATAATAATCTAATTTGACAAATTTTTCTAAGCAAGGCATTAAAATACTAATCTAATTTGATTAATTTTTCAATGCGTTGCTTAGAATAATAATCTAATTTGACAAATTTTTCTAAGCAAGGCATTAAAATAGAATCCCAAAAATGAAAATCCCAAAATTTAAAATCCCAATAAAATAAATCTCATTGTTAAAAATAAAATTTTATTTATTAAAAAATGCGCGCGCATTTTTTAATAAATAAAATTTTATTTTTAACAATGAGATTTATTTTATTGGGATTTTAAATTTTGGGATTTTCATTTTTGGGATTCTAATTTTTGGGATTTTCATTTTTGGGATTTTAATTTTTGGGATTTTAATTTTTGGATTTCAGTTTTTGGGATTTTTGTTTTTGGGATTTTTTTATTTGGGATTTTAATTTTGGGATTTTCGATTTGGTATTTTCAAAATTGGGATTACGTACCCAACCCATTTTTTTTTATCTATAATTTCATGATATTTGAATCAAACACTGCATATGAAAAGGCAAGTGGTTTGTGTATTTGTGTATACATTTGTTGTTGATGATTTGCAGGATTTACAGGATTCTATTGGTACTAATATTGACTCGGAATCACAATTATTCACAAAGAGGACTTCTGATTGTTGACGATAGTTTTTAAATTTAAGTATATTATTTTCTTCGCCTGGCAATTCAGTTATGATTTGATTACATGTGTTGCTTAAATTGAACCTCTGTATTGAAATGTAATAAACATGCCGGGGTTATCTAAACTCTGTTTGTGTGCTGTGTTAAAAGTCGAGATAAATGTCTAATATATAGAAATGTTTGTCGAGTACGAATTGATAAAAAAAAATTATTGTTTTCAGAAAAACCTTTATTAAAAGTACGAATTGATAAAAATTTTAATTATTTTCAGAAAAATTTTATTGTTTTCAGAAAAACTTTAAGACTTTAAATTAAACTTTAAAAAATAATTTATTTTTACTTTAAGACTTTAAAGACTTTAAATTAAACTTTAAAAAAATAATTTATTTTTACTTTAAGACTTAATTAAACTTTAAAAATAATTATTTTACTTAAGACTTTAATTTAAACTTTAAAAAATAAAACTTTTCATACAAGCAATTCACGAAGTTAATTATTAAAAAAACCCCGTTTTGTTTGAGCGTATAAAATCAACTCTAAATTCTTAATTAAAATTGATTCATTAAAATTAAAATTAAAACTAATTGACGAAGTTAATTAATTATTAACCCGTTTTGTTTGAGTGGAAAAAATGTACTAAAAATTTATCAAATTTAATTTTGCATTTAAAATTATTTTACTAAAGAAATGCATGAGAATATTTTTCCAATAATAATTTTTATGCTCATCTTGCGTCTGGCATTTTCTGCGATTTCGTTTTACACAGGATACTTGTGTGGCAAAATTAAAATCATATTGAAAATATTTTTTTGAGAAATGGAATATCGTCGCGATATAACCATATATAATGGAAATTTTCATTATCTTGAATTAGTAACAAATCTATATGATATTTTTTCATATATTTTGCATGATAATATGGTCCTACTATTTTGTATTTATTTTGTAGTAATTCAAGTATATACACATTGATACTAATTCTTGGATTCATATCTTCAAATATACTAATTTCTTCTATTTTCTTTGGAAACTCTAACCTTATAAAATTAATTTCTTTTAAGGTTTCGTTTCAAATTTGTATTATTTGAGTGGCAATATTTTCAATATTGTAAGAACTAGTTCGGCATAGATTTTGTTCAACTGGTTGTAAAGCTGATATAATGGCCCACTTAAAATAAAATTTATCCTTATTTTGTATGTTAACGCAAGCTTTTTTTTCTATTAATATAGGTGGGTAATTTAACGTAACTAGAACCTCGCATTGGTTGGTATTTATGAATATTGATTTCAAGACTCAAAATTTTTTAAACACCCACCTACCGTCTTTCTCTTGAAAATCTTCTGATTTGGACTCAATTATTTCAAATAAATTTGAAATAATAGGTTCTATGTTTTCTTCATTTTCAATTAACTGCATTTTTGTTGAAAATGATTTTATGTTTACAATAATGTTTTCAGTTTCATCATTATTTGTTATGTAAAAATTCTTTAATATTTAACAAATTTTCATTTTTATTTTCTATAATAAAATTTTGAATATTTTTTTCAAAACAATTATTAAGCAGACTTATGTTTTCATACAGTTGTACAGCTGCTGTTTTTTTAGGGCATTTGTTCTAACATGAAAGTACCACCTTTTATTTGAAATTTGAAAATTACAAGCTAAACATAATTTTGAAGTATACTTTTTTTTTTTAGCACTTTCAATATGTTTTTTTAGATTTTCTTTTGTGCAGAATTTAGTGTTACACTATTTACATTGATTCCGTAATTTGTTTTTTAAATGTATTAGTTGTTCGTTTTTGTTTTTTGTTTGTACACCACAAGTTTTACTTATATACATTTTTCTTATTTTTTTAACTTTTACGCACTATTTTTTTAATTTTTATACATAATTAAATCTTTTAGGTTTTCATTTACCAAAATACTAAGGCTCCGTTAATATTTGCTACTTTAATACCAAATATACATTTATATTTAAACTGTTCTACATTTGTGTTAAAGGAACTGAATAGACCAGTGGTAGCCAGTAATGATTTATTTTTAAAAAGTGTTATTAGTATTTTTTTCAGTGTCGCTTTCTTTTAAACCAGTGATATAATAATCTATATTTGGGTCTCTAGACAATCTAGTGTTAATTTATTGTATTTGTTAAAAAAACTTATTTTTTTTCACTAATTTTACTAAATCCATTTAACTGATTAAATGTGAGGGGATATATTAAACTTAGAAAATGTTTTTTAAGAGTTTTTTGTTAATTAAAATAATTTTTTCTTATAATGTATATTTTTTCATATAGAGTTTTATTGTTTTTTTTTTTTAATTTTTTAATAATAATACACATTGTTTTTTTATTTTTATTTTTCAGTTTTTTTTTTTTTTTTACAAAAACTAAATCTTTTTAAGGTTTAATTTTATATTGATGATGGTATTTTTTACCAAAATATAAGACTTCCTTCAACACTTTTTACATTGTTATTGAATTTTGTCCCATCATCTTCCAATTCAGCAATTTCCATTAGGGAGTCTGAATAATCTGATGGCAACCAATATTTGTATTTTTTATCAAGCTCCACCAAGATTTTTTTGCCGATTTTTCCTTTTTTATATCAATCACTTTTAAATTTGTGATTTTATAGCTTTTACCTTCATCTAGGTGTTTTAATGTTGGTTTATTGCTATCGTTTAACACTTTAACTAATTTTTCTGAAATGTTCATTTCGAGAATACTAAAGGTTTTGGTTTTGGTTTGTCTTTTATATGATTTTTGTAGAAGTGAAGGGTATTAGAATAAGAATTGTTTAATATGCTAAAATATATGTCAAGGATATTGATTTATTATCTTCTATTCTCTTATTGTTGTATGTATAATATTTATAGGTAATTATAATTGTGATGAAATATGTTAATTTTATATGATTATTTTTATTTTTTAGATTTTATTTTTCTTAAAAATGAAAGGATTTAGAAGGTTTTCTAGTCTCTTATTATTGCAATAATTGTAATTGTAATGAAATATAGTAAACCCTCCTAGAATGCGAAACTTCTACAATGCGTTTTCGTTACAACGCGATTCATAAATAGTGGCAATTTTTCTCACAACATGATTTTTTTTCCTACAACGGGATTAAACAAAATTAATTATTAATTAAAAAAACCGCTTTTCTGGGAATGGAATGTTTAAAATTTGAAACCAAAAACGACCGCAAGAGTTAACGAACCTTGTTCAGATATGGAAAAGCACCAGCAAAACGTTTGCGGAATAATCCGCTTAGCTTAGGTGAAGAAGAATTTGCATAAATAAATAATATGCATCAACTTTTTTTTTTATATTTTAATTTTTATACAGGGGTTTCTAGTAAAATCTTTAATATTAACTTAATAAAGTTTAATTTTATTAATTTAAATGCAGTTTTTTATACCTGAAACCTTAATCCCTTTCAGACTTGATTATGTCGTACGACATAATTTTGTATTGAAAATTGTGACAAATTATCTCGATTATCTCGGAACTAACTTTTTTCTGATACGATATTATAATATTAGGCCGACGATATATTGATTGTTATTTTTTGAGTGTTTTTATGAACTTTTTTGGTTCTGGACTTGAGTATGTATCGGTATTTTAAGAAAAGCTTGTTATTGATAAGTGAAGGTTTTTTGGGTTGTGAGGTTTGATTTATTGACTGTGTTGATATTGGTTTGTAGTGGTGAAAAAGCTTTGGTGGTAAAAATGTGGAATGTAAGCTCTTGTTATTGATAAAAAATTATTCCGGTTAAAAAACCGGTGCGGTTGATTTAGAACATACATATCTATACTACTTGGAATATTATCACTAGATATTACCATAGAAAGTTTACCTAGTTCTTCGTCAGTTTTTATTCGTTCTATGTTTATAAATTTTATCCATAATTTGTAATCAAATATTATTTTAAAATGTTTATTAATTACATTTAAAATAATTATACTTTTTATTGTTATTGGATCAAAACCTGAAGAAATTGAAACTGAATGCTCAATATTTAAGAAATAAGTATACAATAGTAGCAAATTTGAATTTTCCATGTTGTTAACTGTGTTGCTAGAATCAAACTAAATGATTTTTATAATACTTCATTTTTTTTTATCCAAGAATTATGTTTATTGTTAAAACCTAGCCATATGTCACCTTTGGTTCGAATAATTTTTTCAACTAGGTAAATGTCTTTATCGGAAACCAATTGTAATTCTAATTCATAAAAACCTCCTCTAATAATATTATTTTGATAATATTAATTTCATTTTTTGTAGATTGTTTAACGAAATACCATTTCTATGTAGAAATTATTTCTAATTATCTTAATAAAAAAGTGTTACACAGATAAAAAATTGTTGTATTTATCAGAAGAAGATTGCAGTGAGCTAATAGTATCATCTGAAAAACATCTGAAAAATTATGAGAATTTTTTCTATTGTTTTAGTTTCTTATTTTTTATTTTTGTTAATTCAATATAATCATTATAATAATTAAAAACTGAAGTTGTTATGTAAGGAAGCTTTTTAGTTTTTCATACTGTAAATAGAAGAATTCATAAGGGATAAAATAGAAATATAATTTCTGATCAGTGAGCTCAGTTAAAGAAGAAATGTTAAATTAAGTCAAAGGCGTTGATTATAATTTATTTTATGGTACGAAAAAAAAAATTATTTAAATTGATGCAAAAAAAGTCATAATATTGTATATTAATACCAAGAATATTGAAGGACGTAAAACATAACTTATTTAACTATAATCTGAAAGCAAACAACAAATCATCTGAAAGTAAAAATTAAAGCAATGTTATCTTCAACAAATATTTTTTATTCTTTATTTTGCAATATTTTTACATTAATTTTTTACTGATTTCGTGCTTTTTCACAATTAACATTGATCAGCTCATCAATGTTCATGCTGTTCCCATCCCAAACGAAACCATACTTTTTTTCCAAAATTTCCGTTCGGAAGCTTTGATCATTGAAGATGGACTTGTATCGTTTTGGAATGTAAACGATGCTGTTACCCATCTCAAATGCCCATTGGTGGGTTTTTCAAAAATAAATGACATTTGTTTGATGTTGATGATGATGTATAGCTTATTCTTCTCCAATTCAGTTAATTTCAATATGTTCTTGTAGCTCCCTTTTTCAGCATTCACTGATTCGACAATTTTGATTTTTTTGTTGCTGGACCTTCTGAATAATAGTGTTGCTGTTGTAGTTGTTGCTGTTATTGCTGTTGTTGCTGTTGTTGTTGTTGCTGTTGTTGCTGTTGTTGCTGCTGTTGCTGCTGTTGTTGTTGTTGCTGTTGTTGATAATGGTGACTCCGTTTCCTTTTGGGAATCACTTACCATATACTTAATTTAACAATCATCGGAGGGTCTGGGTATATTTGTTTGATGTTGATGATGATGTATAGCTTATTCTTCTCCAATTCAGTTAATTTCAATATGTTCTTGTAGCTCCCTTTTTCAGCATTCACTGATTCGACAATTTTGATTTTTTTTGTTGCTGGACCTTCTGAATAATAGTGTTGCTTCTGTTGTAGTTGTTGCTGTTGTTGTTGTTGCTATTGTTGCTGTTGTTGTTGTTGCTGTTGTTGTTGTTGCTGTTGTTGATAATGGTGACTCCGCTTACTTTTGGGAATCACTTACCATATACCTAATTTAACAATCATCGGGGGGTCTGGGTATGTACTGATTCAAATTTGAATCTATTTTATATGCTAAGTATCATTTATTTGATGACATATCGCGTTTTGCTGATGGACTTAATAATGACATGTCTGTAGTTGATTTGAATTTTTTCGCTTCCAAATCCGTCATCAAGATCGATATTGTGTTGTCGGCATCAAGTAGCTCTGCATTCAGTTCAGAAATTTTTCTACTTTTATCCCGGTATTCATCTTTCAACATATCAATATATTCGGCTACATTACCAGCCACTTGGTTAACTTTTAGTTTTTGATTTTCCACCAACAATTCAGCTACTTGTTGTTTGTACTTTTTGTGCCGGTATGCTCAGCTTGATATGTTATTGCGGATTTCACAATATTAGTCTTTGGTTAGCGTATCGCGGGCAACGTGTTACATTGATCTAAAGGTTCATAAACTATTTTCGACATTGACATTACCTTTCATACAGCTAATACAATAATAAGAAGTAAATATATAATTTTTAAGGGAAATATCCTTTATTTTGTATCTTAAAAAAGGTGACTGAACGGCGACGTGAGTGAAGTGTGTATACACAAGCCAAGATTTAGACGGACACTTGACGATGACGGACCGGTGACAAAACTGTGATGTGACTGATATGTGTCAATCAACTTTAAAACTTCGTTTTTTAATTGTTCAATAATTCTCGTTTTATAATTTCACCTTTTAAAACTGCAATATACATTTGCATCTTATTCACTTTATTTGACAGTTCTCTTATATTGAGAAAAGACATTGTTGGAACAAATTTTTATTACTGAATAAAATTTATTATTTTATAAATCTTATACATATGCGTCATGATTATATGTAATATTAAATCCTTAGTAATTTTTTATATCAGCTATTGGTTGCAAACTTCCAAAACTATCGAAAATTGCAATTTTAATGTTAATATGCTACCCAATGTGTGCCAGCACCATAAGATGTGTCTAAGTTAACTAGTCCTGATTCTATTGGGTTTTGAGGGTAAAGTATCAGGCATAAATACTTCTCTAAAATATGGTACATCCATCATATAATCTCTAATGACTACATCAGTTGAAGCTTTTTTGGATAAAGTTTTAATTAGTTTTTTGATTTTAAATAAAATCCATTGTATAGTTTAAGATAAATACCATTTCCTATTAAAGTTGATTTATTCTCCATAGCTTTATTGTGACGCACATTTTCATCAAATTGTTTAACAGATTTTCCAACACCTGCATCTTCTCCAGCGACTGCTCCTAATGCTGATAAGCCGGCAAAAGTAGGTATTAGCGGCCGAAAACCTTCTGTTTTAGGAATAGGAATTATTCGAGGTTTGTTAGCTTTAGAGATTTTATTTTTTGAGAAAACATTTTTAGCAGCATTTAATGCCATTTCAATAGCTTCAACATTATTGCCACGCTTAACATTTTTCATCGATTTTTTAACTCCACTAATTGCTTTCTTGAAAATTTTATAACTTTTTTTTGTTTTTTGAGATTGCTATTAAAATTATCTGCGTGTGAAAAAAAAATGAACTAATAAAAACTTCCCACTTAATTTTCATTTATTTTTATTTAGATTTTATTAATTACACTTTTCACTAATCCTAACTATTAATAATTAATTATTAATTTATATTAATTATTAATTAATTAAATTTTATATTGCATTAAATTTTATTGAATCCTTTTGGAATGATTTTTAATTAAATTTGAGGACGTAATTACTTCAGAATTCTGCGTTGCTTCTAGCAATTTATTTTCGAATTCAATTTTATTGTTTCCTTTCTTGCGTAATTGTTGAAGAAATTAAAATTTAGAATTAATTTAAAATTTTTGGTTTCTTTTTAAAATGTGGTACTGTTTTTAAGCTTGGATTCCAACTCTCTGGTTTTTCGTTTTTTTCTTTTTGCTTATTTCCTATTTGCCTTTAAAGAAGACAAGTGCTCTTTTATGTTATTTTAGAAAGCTGAAATCATAAGGGCAATATGGCTGAGTGGATAGAATATCGGATTACAATTCTGAAGGTGCCAATTTCGATCCCCCGATACTGAGAATTTTATGAAATTTTTTTTTTTTTTTTAATTTTTTTAACATAATAATGTAGTTACGCCAAATACAAATAGGGAGAGACAATAAATTGGTCAATTAATTTTTGCAGATTGATCTAATTAATTTCCGTAAAGCGTCATAATTTTTAAAGTTTAAATTTTTCTCTTAATTTAAGTATCTGTACTTCGTTTTGGTAAAAAAAAATTACTTAATATATACAACTTTAATATTTAATTCATTATTCGTTATGATTTTGGAATTATTAGCTAATAATTAATTAAAAAAATATTTACACCGTATTTAACATTATAAATTATAATAAAATTATGATTTTTGAACATTTTTTTAATCTTAATAGTATTAAAAATTAAATTTTATTTTAAAAAAATTTTTTGACATTGGCATTGCGCCTATAATTAGGTACTTACTAAAAAATATTGATATTACATATATATATATGGCTTTAATAAAATAATTGCATTAATACACAAAACTTATATTCTAAATTTCCTTATTTGAATATAGATTTTCTTAAAAACAATTTTAAAATCTAAGTATAAATTTTGTGTAAAAATTTAAGATGTGGGCAAATGCAAAATAATTAATTTTTTTTCCACATATTTATTTTACTTATATTTCAATGACTTTATTATTAAATCATCCAGTTTTCCTTCAATGACATTGATAAGTTGGTTATTTTGAGAAAACTGACCAAAAACTAATATTTATTTGAGCAACAAAGTGTAACATTGTATGGAATTATTATTTTTCTAAATATATATCAAGAAATTATAATTATTTTAGAATATTTAATTTTTGAAAAAAAAAAGTCTGAAGGTGCCAGGTTCGAACCCAATTATGATTTGTTTTTTTTTTTAATATTTGAAATTTTTTTTACATAATAAAATGATTTCTACAAGTAATAAGACAAATATTGTTTTTTTTGTTAGTGGGTACCGGTATGACCTAAAAGACGAGGGCGAGCGGGGTCCCCTTACTCCCCCCGTCCCTAAAATTTATTGTTACTGAGAGATGGAGAAAATTAATAGTTTTTCTTGTTCCAAATAAATAAAAAAAAAAAAAAATGAATGGTTTATTAGAATTTTTTTATTATATTTTAGAAATCCAAAATCATATGGGCTATATGGCTTGGTGGCTAGAACATCGGACTATAAGGTGTCAGGTTCGATTCCCCCCAATGAAAACATTTTTTTTTTTATTTTTTTGAACATAATAATTTTTAATTTTTTTGAACATAATTTTTTTATTGGTAGAATATGTAATTTTTTTGCTTGTAATATTGGGCCCTATATATACATATATTTGAAATTAAAAAAGTGTACGATAATTATGAATTCCTACCCAAAATTTTTGGTCTGGTAATCTTTATTTCACCAGAGCTACCTATTTTAAAAAATTTTTTTTTGTGCATATTTTGAGCCGGGAAAACCTATAATGATAAATTACTTGATCGATATCTATACTATCAATGCCAAAATATACCTATGTTGTTTCTCAAGGCTTTAATAAAATTATTTGTAACGAGTTTAGTGCGTCCAATATTATAAATTTGTTTTATAGGATATAATGTTTATAACTTTAGTGGTTACATGATCTCTGTAAAAAAAAACACACGAAGCAGTCATAGAACTGCCTACAGAAGTTTATACTTAATATTTAAACTATGAAATAACAGTGGCTACAAATAATGGACTGCTTTTGGACTGATGGACTGATTTTTATTTTAATTTACATTTTGTAGTGAGCAGCCCATCATTTGTAGCCACTGTTATTCATAGTTTTTAAATCTTTAAGTATAAACTTCTGTCGGCAGTTCTATGACTGCTTCGTGTTTTTTTTTTTTTTTTAAATAGTTTACCGTCGTACGTCTTTTTCGATTAATATTTCAAAATGGACTGAAAATAAATTTGAACAGACCGTTTTTTTTTTTACAAAATTGACATTGAGAAATAGAAATTTTTTTTTCTACGAAAATTACGGGCAAGAAACGAGTAAAACATACTCTATAAACGTCCTGCTATTATTAACCGGAAACATTCTTTTTACTAGCTGTGCGCACCTTAGTCGAAGCTGACTCTACAAGGCTAGGTGATCCTTGTAGTGTTGCCACTTCATCACCCTTCCCTGAGTGAAGGTTAAATTGAAATTGTATTAAAATTTAAACTTGGAGAGTTGTTTTAAAGCAATGTATCGCTGTTACATTGTGCAAATTTGAATTTTCAGATTAAGAATGTTTGAAGTTAGTCAAAGTATCGCTGTTACTTTGTATAACTTGAATTGAAAACAGAAAAATTTCTAGTAATCCTACAACGTATCGCGGTTACTTTGGATGGTGGAAATTAAAAAAAAATTGAAATCTCTTGAATTAAAATGTTTTTTTTTATAGACGAGGAAGAACCAAAAAAATAATAATTGTATATGCAAACACTGATTCACTCTGAAAAATGTTAGATTTTATATAGTTATATTGTGGGGAGATTTAATGTTGAAATCAGCCACAATATTCCGATAAAATAAAACTAATTATTTTCTCTAATTTATAATTTTTATTTTATTTGAAAAAAAAAAGACTTTTTAAAAATTACAAAAAAAACTTTAATTTTAATTAATTTTAATTTTCGATGTTTTCTATTTGACGATCACGAAACTTATCAAAATTAAATTACATTAATGAAGTTTTTATAATTTAGAACAGAAAGCGAAACGAAACATAAAATTAGTGCAACCTAATTTCCTTTCTCATGAATTTTAAGTTATTTTACTCTTTTCGCAAGTGTTCGAAATAAGCGTCTTTTTAAATTATTATTTTAAGATAAGAAATTCGTGAGAAATATTTATATATGACAGGTCCCCCCTATTGGGAGTTCTGCGTCCTCGCGAACGGATCTAAATCTGAAGGATTTACGTTAACGTTTGGAGTGGTAGTTGTAATATTTATGTTTCTTTTCTTTGATAAACAACTTATAATTCCAACTATAATAATAATTATAAAAATTATCGAACTTAATGATAAACTAAAGAAATTTATAGCATTGCTTTTATAATGCACATAATCAATTGTTTCTCTATTTTGAATGTTATCTGCATGCAATTTTTGTAAAGTTATATTGTTAATAATTTTAGTAAAATTTTCGTGTGCAATTGGAATTATAATGCTGTTTGTATAGTTTTGGATTCTATTTTCAAATATATAATCTTTAATTTTTAGTCTACATTTACTAAATTTTACAATATTGTTTTTTTTTATAAAAATATTTTGATCTATACAATTTTGAAGTATTTTTACAGTAGGATAATTTTTTATCAAAATCACATCGTCAAATAGTTTTTCAATAGATGTTAAATTATTTATTCTTAGTTTACAAATGTTATTTTTTTGCAATATATTCCTAATACAATCATTTTCATGTATCCTAAGATCTTTCTTTTGTATATTTTTATCTTCCGTATTATGGTATATTATATTACCTTGAACAATTACTGATTCTATTCTATTATCTAATTCTTCAGATAAATTATTTGGAGTCGGAATAACTAGCGAGCTATAATATTTTTCTACAGTAAAATTAGGTATACTTAAAACTATTATTAAATTTGTATTCTGAAATAATATACTGGTTTTAATGAACGGTAAATCTTTTGCTGAAATTTTAAAATCTTTGATTTCTTCTTCGGTTAATATATCGTGAGCCAAGACTATGGCTTCTTTTGATCAACTTTCGGTCAGTGATTACTTTCAAACTTGTATTGATCGAAAGTTTCATTTCTAAATGAAAGTACTTTCATTTGAAACGATCACTTTCATTTATTTCATTCTATTTTGTTCGAAATAATCGAAAGTTTCGAATTTTAGTTGGAAGGAATATTTTCAATATAAGCAAAAAAATAATAATATGAAATTAAAAACATAACACAACATTTTTTTATTATTCACAACATAACACAACATTTTTTTGTACTATTTCAAAAATAATACAACGGATTTTTATTGTACTTTCTTATTATAAATAAAAACACAACATGATTGAACTTATTAAAATTTCGAAAAGACTGTCAAGCGTTAACTTGTTTTAAGCGACGAAGATAACTTTTTTTTAATCCTTAGAGGTCCAAAATTTTTTTCGCTAAACAACATTAAATTAACGCTTTACTTCAATAATCAAAATCAAAATTCGTAAGTGGATAGATAGATGTCGATTATGAGAACCAAAAATCTTTCGGACAGCGTATTAAATTCATTTAACCAAAAAAGGTTCCGTAGTATTAATTTTTTTTTTTTTTTTAATTTTTCTTTCGTATATATAAACGTTATGTATATATAAACGTTATATTGTTAAACTAAAGTCAGACAAACCCGCGAATAAACTAGTTTCGAGTATTAAATCTAAAAAAAAATTTTTTTGATTTTGCTATATAAAATCGAAATGAAAAAAATTTGCAGTTGTAACAAGCATTTACCTGTTTGTTTTCATAAAAAAAACAAAAATTGTGTATAAGCGGTAACGAAAATATGTTGTATTTACTTTTTTTTATTTTCTGTTCGACTGCGTTTTATTTTATTTTTTTGTTCAAAATTGACTAAAATTTTAAAATTACTATTAACATACAATGATCGAAAGTGTTCGAAAGTTTCATTTGTTTCTTTCATATTGATTGATTATTTCATTCTAGAATGAAAGTAATTTCAAACATTTTTGAAAGCGATCAAATGAAATGAAATGAAAGTTATGAATGAAACTTTCGAACACTTTCGTTTCAACAGAAGCCTTAGCCAAGACATTCATTCTGCTTAACAAGATTATGTCAATTAATTTATCCAGTTGTTTGTTGACGGTACTAATGTCTGCATATATTCGTAAGGTTATTGTTGAACTCTTGAAGGCTGCCAGGTGTTTATTAAGATTGGTTCCTAACTGGTTTATAGCTGAAGCAATTTTTGTTTGTTGGGTATTTACTTGATTAACTACTTCATTGAAATTTTTGAAAAGTTTGTTGTTGATAACTACTTGTTTGTTTATCTGATTTGTAGTTTGCCTCATGTTGTAATCCAAATTCTTTAAGTGGTTTTGTATATCTATGGCATCTTCATTGTCCATTGTACCTGCAACAAATTTCAATGCAGAACCCGCGAAATTTATTAGTCCACGTTTTCTTCGATTCTGGTGTTTTAATGTTGGTGGAATAATCATATTCAGATTATGTTGAGCCAATTTCAATTCACGATTGAGAAGTTCATCTTCGCCATATATTAGTTTTGGTTTGATTGTTTCTACGGAACTCCGTAATGTTGATGATGTGTAGAACTTTGGTGTAGTTGTTTATGACCAATTTTTCGTTCATCTTAAACAAGGTGTAGCCATTATAGTCATCCAGTGGTATTATTTCAATAGCTTGTCCGAAGATAGTTACAATTTTTGCAAAAAATATGAAGAATAACATCTAAAAGTAAAAATATAAAAGAAAGATTAGTATTGTTTTAAAATAAGTATAATTAATTTTGGTATTTAAAATTGTTCAAAAAAATTTGATTTTTTCCAAATTTTTCTCAAAAAAAAATAGATTTGGAAAAAAAATGATAAGGTTCGAGTCCGACTGCGCCAGTTATATTGTGGGGAGATTTAATGTTGAAATCAGCCACAATATTCCGATAAAATAAAACTAATTATTTTCTCTAATTTATAATTTTTATTTTATTTGAAAAAAAAAAGACTTTTTAAAAATTACAAAAAAAACTTTAATTTTAATTAATTTTAATTTTCGATGTTTTCTATTTGACGATCACGAAACTTATCAAAATTAAATTACATTAATGAAGTTTTTATAATTTAGAACAGAAAGCGAAACGAAACATAAAATTAGTGCAACCTAATTTCCTTTCTCATGAATTTTAAGTTATTTGACTCTTTTCGCAAGTGTTCATGAAACTTGCGAAATAAGCGTCTTTTTAAATTATTATTTTAAGATAAGAAATTCGTGAGAAAAATTTATATATGACAATATCGAATAGTTATTCAATGAAATGATTTCGAATGTGGGTTTAAGGCGATTAATTTTAACCGTTACTTGTTTATTCTTGATCTGTAGTAAAAATGTATTCCTAGTTCTTCTGATGAGTTCCGTCGTAAGTTGGAGTTAACGATGGTTTAATCTTATCTTTTCACAGGAATCTTAATTTTTAGGAACAAAAATTTCTATTTTTTGTTTGAACGTGTTGTTGTTGGAATCTGCATTAAATCTCTGAGATTTGCTATTAACGAGTCGGCATCATTATGATTATTATTTGAATAAGAAAAATTCGCCGGGTAACCGAGTTGTCTGCCCATAAACCATTTCGGCTGGTGAGCACTTGAGATCTTCTTTGATGAAGGCTCGAATTCCTAAGAGAACTATTGGGACTCCAATTTAGGGAATTTTTTCGTGCTTTAAGACAATCTTTTAATTATTCGTGGAATCTTAGGACGAGACCGTTTCATTGCGGGTGATACGGAACTGTTCTTGTTCTATGAACTCCTATCAACGCATTTAGTTTTGTAAAAAGCTTTGAAGCAAATTGAGCTCCTTGGTCTGTCGTTAAAGCTGGACAACCAAATCGTGAGACCCAATTTGTGACAAAAACTTTTGCTTCAGTTTTAGCTGTGGTGTGGTGAATGCAAAAGGCTTAAGGCCATCTTGTGAATCGATCGACGATTGTTAAAATGTGCGTAAAATTGTTTGAATATCCATGTGGATATGCTCAAAGCGTCTTGAAGGTACGTCGAACTTGTCTGGAGCTGTAGTTCTTTGACTGTTGGCAAGATTGGCAAGATTGACAAGCTTTAGTGCAAAGATTGATGTCAGGCCAAAAATATCGCGCCGTTATTAGCTTTCTTGTTGCAAGCGTACCTGGATGAGAAATATTGTGCAGTTAAAGAAAAACTGAACGTCTTAGCGAAGAGGAAATGTATAGCCAAAAATTGCCTGTTGAAGTTTCGCATGATTCTTTTGACTTTAACAATGACTTATCTTGATTTTTCACTATGTACGTACAAATTAAGCTTTAAATAAATCCCTAATATTTTTTGTACCATCAGAAACATCTTCAAGACTTTTTGTTTTATGTTCAAATTTTCTGATGTGGTGCGTTCGTCTTTTTTCAAGCAAGAAATTTTCAGTTTTTTGACGGTTTATTTGATTTTTGACAGTTTATTTGATTTTTGACAGTTAATTTGAAGCTTTTCACCTAATATTTGGATTTTTGACAGTTAATTTGAAGCTTTTCACCTAATATTTGATTTTGAGCTTTTTCATAGGTTGAAGCTGCGGCTGCAGTGGCTCAAAGTCCCCATTTTGTACCTACTGAAGTCTTGCTTCTCCTTATCTTCAAGAAGCAATAAATTGATATGATTTGCCTTTTCTTGGTTGGTATGAAAATATGGACCGGTAATAGCACCATCTTTGAACCGCTGATCGTGCCCATATACTTTTATGCTAATGGATGGACTTAGAGACTCAAAATTTTGATGTCCTTCAAAGATATCGGGAACTGGATTTCATTAAATATAAGGGTTGGAACTTTACAATTCTTTAAACTATTTTGATGAGCTCGTATGTTTTGAATGTTGTATGATGTAGGTCGATGGGAATTATCTGGTTCTTCATTTTGTAGAGCTGATATTACATTTCATTTGAAACAAAATTCATCGTCGTTCTGGACATTAATACATGCCTCTTTTTTTTTTTTAAATATATGCGGGTGTCGCAATATAGCTAGATCCTCTTAAAGGATGGTGTTCGCAAACATTTATAATTCTGATTAAACACCAGCCACTGACTCGTTCTTGGAATTCCTGCATTAGTGCGTTTTGAAATCTTATCATCATAAACTTTTTCAATATCTTTTTGATGTAATAAAGTCTGCATTTTAACATTGAAGGATTTGATGTCAATCGCCAAGTCGCCTTTAAAGTCATCTTCGTATTTTCAATTTTTGCGGCTTAACATGTTCTGCGAATAATTCAATGTTAAATTTAATCTGGTGATGATCTAACAAAAGATTTTGTAAAAGTTCGCAAGTATCGTTTTTTATATTAGTCATAAATGCATATGGGTTTAAACATGACTCATCTGCGTTAGAGATCATATGAGATGATATTATAGATTTGAAAGCTTTTTTTTCATGTTGCCCCCAATGTTGGAAATAGCTTTACTTTTATGACTGACGGTTCTCACATGATGAAACCATTTTTTTTCCTTCGATCATAACATTGCAATTTTTGCAAAACTCACTGTCATCCACTTTTTTAATTTTAGAACTACTTTCATCCATCGAATCCATCGGTCATTCATTCATCATTGAGATGTCGTTAGATGCTCCTTTTTCTTGATTGATGTTGATGTTTTTTTAAGTTGATGGCCCCCTATACAAATTGATGTAGTAGATGCACCTTTTTCTTGATTGATGCCACTGCTTCTTGAAGTTAAGGGGTTCACCCAGTCCATTGGAAATTGATGATGAATGCTTTCTAAGCACATGCCCTTTAGAATATGCTTATAAAGCTGGAACCCACAAATATGGCAAACTGTTTTTGGCATTATATAGTTTTTTATTGTCACAAATTTTTTTTTTTTCACTTTATTTGAATTTAAAAATGTTTTTTCAATTTTTTAATGAAAATTATATTAAAAAAATTTAAATTTTTTTTTCTATATTTGCAAATGTTTTTTTTGAATTTTTTAATAATATTTTTTAGAAAGTACTGATCTTTTTTACTTTCTAATTTTTTTTTTGTTAAAAACAATTCGTATTTGTAAAAACTTTTTTATTCTCACAAATTTTATTTTTTTTATTGTTTACTTTTTTAAATTTAAAAATGTTTTTTAAATTTTTTAATGAAAATTATATTTAAACATTTTTTTTTATTAATTTGAAAAAATAACTATAACAAGTTTATTTTCATTAGTTACAGGCATATGCTATATTAATGCTTTAGTCTCATGTTCTGTTTTTCTCCTTTTTGTCTCCCGTTCTTAATATTATTATTTTTTTATCTATCAATACTTTTACCTTTTTTTTTCTTTAATAAAATTAAACGCGACTTCTGTTTTAAGAGATCTTTATTCTTCGAGTTAAGATATTACAATGAGAGACTTAATTTTATTTTCCTAAGGTTTAAAAGGGAATTTCAAATTACATTCCACAATTTTGATTTAGTAATTTAACCAATCAAAATTGGGAATGGGCGGGATCAATTTTAAATAATTATCAAAGTGCATAATTAACACTTTGATAATTATTTTAAAATTGTAATATGAGTATCGTTTATTTTATTATTCTTTATTAAAATAAACAAAAATGTTAAATTGACATTTTTGTTTATTTTAAAAAGAATTGAAAATAAAATATTAGTTTTGAAATATACAAAAATGTTAAATTGACATTTTTGTATATTTCCAAACCGATACAATTTGCACGTTAAGTGCTGCTATTTTATACAGTTGTAAATTGTTACAACTGTATAAAATGAAATTGTGGGAAAATGAATAGGGAAATAGGTAAGTATAGATGAGGTAAGTAAAAAGGGCGCTGTAATACCTACCGGTATTATTATAATTGAAACCAAGTGAATAGATTAAAAATACAACTTTATTCCTTGACTTATAATTTACAACTCTGCTGCTTAATACTAAGATGTCATATTTTATATTAATGAGAAGAGAGAGCGAGAGTACCCCACAGCCGATGTCACTCATCACTCATATTATATTTAATTAATATTCTATGAGTGAAGAGTGTCATACTCTAAGGACGCACTACACCTCCCTCCTTTTGGAAATTGAACTTACTTACAAAAAAGTAAGTTCAATTCACCAAAAGTATTTACTTTTGATTTGAATTCATATTATTAAGTTAAAATTTTATTTAATAAAAAATGTAAATTATTGTTTATACTAAAGATATATAGTTGATAATTATTCTAAGATATAAAATATAAAATTTTATTAGAATATAATATATGAAATTTTATTAAAACTATATTATATGAAATTTTATTAAAATCTAAAAAAAATTTTATTGTAATTTTATTTTATTTGGTACCAAAATAAAAGTAAAGTTTATACTACATTATAATTATAATCAAATTATATGAAATTTTGTTTAATTATTATATTTTACAATTCGATTTCTGTGCACCCTAATTGGTTTATTTTTATTATTTACAAAGGTTACGTTTAAACCATCAAGTTCTGTAATTGTATAGGGGCCAGAATATAAATTATCTAATTTTTTTCTATGTTCTTCTCTTAGAAGAATTTTATCGTTTACTTTGAATTGATTTCTCGTCGATTTCTTATCATATATTGATTTGTTTCGAATTTTTTCATTATGGAGTAACTTTTTAATAACTTTGTTTGCATTTTGTAGTTGGAATTTTACATGTTTGGTATAACTATCAAAATTGTACACGGGTTCTATTTTGTTATCTAACAAAAAATCATGAGAATTTGGTTGTTTAGCAAATATTAACTCATAGAGAATATTTGAAATTAAAGTTAGAATTTGGTGTTATATTGTAATTATACGTAAAGTATTTTAAATATTCATCCCAATTGTCATGATTTTCATTGATATATGATCTAAGATATTCGTTTAGAACACGATGGTTTCTTTCAACAGTTCCAACTGTTTCGTGGTGGTAAGGTGTCGAAAAACTATGTTTAATTTTCAGTAACTTAAATAATTCTGCTGTTACACTATTGGCATACTCAGTATCGCAATCAGTAATAATTTTTCTCATTGGGCCGTATAAAAGAACAAAGTGTTCGAAAATGGCTTGCGCGTGGTAGCTTCCTTATTAGCTACTGGTATAGTTATTAAATATTTTGTTAAGTCACATACTAATGTGACTGCATATTGATTTTTATAAATGGTTTTTTGAAGCGGGCCTATCGTGTCTATAATTATAGTATCGAACGCTTTATTAGGTGTTTTTGTGATATGAAGCGGTTCGATGTTTTTAATTTTTGCTTTGTTTACCTGACAATCTTTACAATTTCTGACGTACGTCGCCACATCTTTTTTCATACCTTTCCAATAAAAACCTGATCTCAATTTTGCGTATAGTCTTTTTTGACCTGCGTGACCTCCAAATATAGGGTCATTATGATAACGATGTAAAAGTTCTTGTTTCTCCTGGCCGTTTTGGGGGGCCTGGTCGTTTCCCGCGTATCGTACATAATTATTTTGGTTAAAATTTCTATTTATATTTCCTCTATTACCGCGATTATTATTAAAGTTCCCACGATTATTGTTATAGTTACCTCGATTATTATTAAAATAACTTCGATTATTGTTCCAATTATTACGATTATTGTTTTGAAAATTATTATTTACAAATCGTTGATTTTGGTGTCTAAAATTTCCCCTGTTATAATTTCCACGAAAATTGTTATTGGGACGGTTTCTATAAGAATTGCTAAACGAATTATTATTGTTTTTTGTTCTAAACGACAGAACCTGTTTTTCTTGCGATTGTAAATCTATTTCTATTAAAAATTTTGAGACTACCTCTCTAGGATCTTCAAATTGGGTCGATGATAAAACAGCTTTGGTCAGATCAGATCTTGCATTATTTCTGCACATTTCAACTGTTTTTTCAATACAAATTTCTTTAGCTTTTTGTGTTGGTATACCTTCTAAAACAAGTGAACGACGAAAAGCTTCAGCCAATTCGTTAGCCTTTTCTGAAAAATTTTGTAAAGTGTTCCTATCCGTTCTCAGAGCTTTTATTTTTCCTTCTATAATTTTAGAACTTTCTGGTCTTATTGAATTATTAAGATCTTGTTTAATAAGTTCTACTGTATTAGACGTATCAGCTATAGATTCGCGAGCTGTACCATCAAGCTTTGATAAAATAAAAGTAGCTAATAAATTTTTTAAGTCTTGTGTTTCTGCTAGTGTGTCTAATAAATTTATTGAATCGATGAAAGATTTAAGTGATAATGGATCACCACTATAATTTCTATTTATCTGTGAACTAGCTGTACGCAAAAATTCAACATTAGAAAGAGCCATTTTGTCAAGAGTATCGTCAAAGTTTTCTTCAGAACTATTTGATTTTACTGAACTTTGTTCTGTATCGCTTTGAATTATTTTGATCTGTATTAGAATATCTTTTGGAATTAGATCTACGCACTTTAATTGTTTGAAGCTTTCTTGTAACTTATCGTAACAATAATGACAATCTTTAGCTAATGTTAGATGATGTTCTTCGAATGTAATACAAGTTTGAAGAACTGTATGTACGTAGATGTTATATGTTTCTTCAATATTTAATTTAATTGCTTGTAATGTTTCTAAATTTTTTGGTTTAATGTCTTTCAGAATGCGTTTGTAAGCTTTACAAAAATTATCTTTAGCTGTTTTAATTTCTAGACGAGCTTCTTCCATAAAAAATTTTTTGAAATTAAAATAATTGCGGAGTGGTCACCTTGTATTGAAATTAAAAAATTTGAGGAATGGTTACCTTATGTTGATGTCCCTTTAAAATAATTGAGGAATGGTTACCTTATATTGTAGTCCCCTTAAAATAATTGAGGAATGGTTACCTTATACTGTAGTCCCCTTAAAATAATTGAAGAATGGTTACCTTGTAATGAAGTTCACTAAAAATTTGAGGAGTGGTTACTTTGTATTAAATTTTCTAAAAAAATTTAGGAGTGGTTACCTTATATTGTGGTTCATTAAGAAAAAAAAATTTAGGAGTGGTTACCTTATATTGTGGTTCACTAAGAAAAAAAAAAATTTGAGGAGTGGTTACCTTATGTTGAAGTTCCCTAAAGAAATTTTTGAGGAGTGGTTACCTTATATTACAAAATGAGATCTGCATTATATTGGAAATCATGAAGATATTCATCCTTCAGAGATAATGAAGATGTCAAGCAAACAATCAAAAATAAATTGCAAACTATAAAATTTTGTAGTAAAAAAAAATTTCGTCAACAAGAAATTGAAAGAAGTCCATTCAAAGTTTCGATAAAAATTTATAATATTTATTAATTTGTATTTATCATAATGATAATAAAAATTTATTTTATAATCGTTAATAAGAATATTTGTTAAAAAAAAATATTTTTTATATTTAATAATAATATATGTTTAAAAAAAAATTTATATGTAATGATAATATTTGTTTTATTTTGAAACAGTGTAGATCCAATTAAATTTTGTTAAATTTTTTAATTCATTTTTTTTTTTTTTTTTTTTTTTTTTTTTTTAATTTTGTAAAATTTAAATAATATAGGTAATAATATTGAAAAAAAATAAGTTTAAATAATATAATAATATTTGAATAATTAAATGAGATACTTGTTGTTGATTATGTTGTTGCTAATGATATTGCTACTGTTGCTGCTGCTAATATTTATACTGCTGTTGCTGTTGCTAATGTTACTGTTGCTCATGTTGCTGCTGTTGTTGTTTTTGTATTTAAAAAAAATTTATTTCCATTTTAGATTTGTTATAATATTTTAATTTTATATTACTTTTTATTTTTCTAATTTAAATTTTCTTTATAATTAAAATTTTATTTTTAAATTATATTGGTGGTTCGAAAAGAATTTCCAATAATTCGATTCGCTTTTGGATTTTGCATAAAATTTATTATTATTTTTTATTAAACTCCATGTTATTGTTTTTATGATGTTTTTTTTTTTTTTCATTGTGAATTGACACTGACAAATGCCAATTTATAAAAATTTGCATGTATGTGTAAAAAAAAATTTTCTATGTCCAAATAAATTATTTTTATATATATTTTTTTTTAATGGCCGCTATTGGCAAAAATTTTTATTATTTTAATTTTGTCTTTTATTCAAAAATTTTTTTTTTTTTCGTTAAGTTTTTTTTTGTTTAAAAGTTATTTCAAATTTTTTGAGGTCATTTTAAAGTTATTTTGATTTCAAAAAAAATTATTTTCTTAAAAAAAATTAATTTTCCCGTTTTATGATTTTAGGTTTTCCTTATTTTTTTTTCTAGGTAAGTAAGTATGATATTAAAAAAAATGTTTTATTTTCAGGTTTTTAGGGAAATACTAAAAAAAAATTTATTTTACTAATATTTTAACCAATTTTTTCCAAAAAAAAATATTTCAGTATTGAAATTTTATGGTTTTTAATAATTTTTTTTTTCATTTATTCAGAATTTTTTCTTTTCTTTTTCGCCATTTTTTCTTTCAAGAAAAATTTCTAATTTTATTTCAAAAAAAAATTTTAATTTTATTTTTTTTTTTTTTGATTTTCGTTGTCACAATTTGATTATAAATATTATTTTTTTTTTCATATTTTTTTTTTTGAAAATTTCGTATTTTATTTTTATTTTAATTGTTTTAAAAAAAAATTTATTTTTGAACTTATAAAAATTTTAAATTTCCACCATGGTTTTTTTTTTTCTCTTTTTTTTTGAACAATCAAAATTTTTATTTCTATTTCAACAAAAATTTTTTTTTCTTTTTCTTTGATTTAGTTATTTTTTCACTTGTATTTCAATTAAAAAATTTTATTTTACAAATTAATTTTAGTTTCAAGTTAATATTAGTTTACTAGTAATAGTTTTTTTTTTTTTTTTTTTTTGAAAAATCTGTCAAGGTCGCCATGTAATACCTACCTGTATTATTATAATTGAAACCAAGTGAATAGATTAAAAATACAACTTTATTCCTTGACTTATAATTTACAACTCTGCTGCTTAATACTAAGATGTCATATTTTATATTAATGAGAAGAGAGAGCGAGAGTACAGCCGATGTCACTCATCACTCATATTATATTTAATTAATATTCTATGAGTGAAGAGTGTCATACTCTAAGGGCGCACTACAGCGCAACACTCACCTGTTAGGCTACTGGTTAAGTAAAATAATTTTTCTGACGTAGATATATTGGAGTTGTGTTGTGTATTAGAGTTGTATGAATAAGTCACGGAATTGGACCCATTTTAAATAACTCCCATCAAATGATGGAATTTCTATATTTGGCCGTTTGAGCTTACCCGGTTGGTTACTAGTTGATGGTAATTCAAAATTATCTAACCCGACTTCGCTCTCAATGGACACAGATAATTCACAAATTTCTAAGTTAGTTTGCTCTATACTACGCCAATATTCATTAATTCTTTGAATTTGTAATTCGAAAAATTGTTTTGTTCTCAGATTTAGTGATGTTTCTTGCACCTGGGCAAGTAAACGGTTTAGATTAGTAAAGGACAAAGTTTGTCGCTTGATCAACTTTTGGGCCATTAGATTGTCTAGGTTTTGAATTGCGTTGATATCACAAGAAAAATCTAGGTCGTCACTAGAATTTCCGGATTTTTGACTACTTTCACGGGTGGCTAGGTCTGCAGTATGCGAATTTTGTTTTTGAGTATTTCTACTACACTTGAAATTATAGCATGATATTCTTTTTTAAAGTAATCTGTATGATCTGTATGAAATTCTTGCAGAGGAGCTCATGCAACAACAGAAATTGCTCATATGCTTCGTCTAAGGTAAACGTTTTTTCAAATATTCTTTATTTTTGCGTGAAGTTCAATCTTTATTAAAATTACTTATAATTGTTACACTTTATTACCATATTCCTGCAATTTTGGGGCCAATTCGTCCATTGTAGTCATGATGTATTAAATGTTTTATTAGCACAAATTTATTATAAAATGTTTTTTTTTTAAATTGATTAAAAAAAAATGTTTTTTTTTTTATAAAGAGTTCACAAAAAATATTTAATTTTTTTTTTTACTCAAAACAAAGAACAAAATCATCAAATTGTAAATAAAATTTTTTTTTTCTTTTTACGATCACGTCGGGGTCACTAAATGTTAATTTTGACACGATTCCAGTTTTTGTGAATCGTGTATCACTGATTAAATGTGGGCAGTTAATCAAATAAAACACCGCTATTCAATTTTACCAACATTTACAATTTATTCGAAGTTTTTATTATACAAAGTATTTATGCCAATATTTTAAAATATTATCTTAATTATTAGAAGAAAAAAAAAATTATACATTATACAATTTGATTGATTCAGATTTTTTTTATGAGTTAAATTTGATTTAAAACTCTAATTCCAAAATTTTTCACAATGATTTTGATTTTAAAAATTTTACACAATGATTTTTATTTTAAAAATTTCGTTTCTAAGATTTTACACGATACCGTTCTCATTTCTACTCTAATTTAAAATGCGACCGAAAACAATGAGATTTGAAAATACAATCGCTGAAATAAAGTTTTATGTCAAATATAAATGCAAAAGTTTTGTTACCGAAAATTCAACCTCAGCAAAAAGACAAATGAAAAAATGTACGATAGACAGGAAACGAACAACGTGTGAGATATTTCGCTATATAAAAAAGCGAACAAAAAACACACAACCGCGTACGTTTCGGCTTATAGTTGATAAGAAATTCTTTTTGCACAATTTAAATCAACTATAAAAATTTTATGTTGGAAAATTTTTCTTAAATTTAACAAGCTTCTTAGCTTCTTTGTACACCTGAAAGAAATTTTTCGGTCTTCAACATAAATACCTAAAAGTTTTTTTATGGTTTAGTAAAAAAATATTAATAGATATAATTCTTAAATATTAAAAATATTTAAAAATGACAATTAGTATTTTTCTTCAAATTATCTTTATTGCAATTTTGCATTTTATTACTTTAAAATATTATATTTCATTTTAAAATAACTTTTTTGAAATTTATGGCTTCACACAATTCTGTGATAGTTTTTTAAGTATTTTATTCGACTGTATATTTTATGTAAAAGCTCATTTCTCTTCCCGGAGTGAATCAGAAAGTTTCCCTTCATATTTTATATAGTGAAAGCTCGTTCCGGTGTGAAAATCCACTCCGGAGTGAGGCAGAACATACATATCTATACTACTTTTAATTGATTAATTTTTGTCTTTAATTCGTTTAGTAGGTTCGAATATGTTTTTTAGATTTTTTGAAAGTTTATGAAAATTTATGTACGAAATATTTATGTTCCGAATTTTAATTTTTATACTTGTGAATGTCATCGTCAAATTTTATTTATTTCATCCCAAATAGATTCAAGTTTTGAATAAGGTTTGTAGGGGGTAGAATTTTAGATTTTATCAAACCATTTGTGTGTTCTATATTTAGTTTACTGCAGTTTTCATTTCCAATATAAACTTCAGGGTGACCCTACAGGATACTTGCCGTATAATAGAAACAAGTGTTTCCTGTTCGGCCACCATAAAATGCATGTCTGGGATTTAGTGGTGTATTTTTTAAGAACTCATGAGTGTTGAGAAACTCCATTTCTTTATTTGTATCCATTTGCCGTAAGAATTCACATTCCCATTTTTCAATCACTTCATATGCAAAAGTGCGCAACCTCTCTGTTTTAGCCTGTGTGCCTTCATAACGACGGTTCATAGTATCTGATTATACTTCAAACAATCTGAATGTCCGTGATAGTAGCAACAGTGAAATTCAAATATCTGTTTAGTTAAGTTTCTTCACAAAACCCATCTACCTGTTCCCCCTTAATTATTGCTTCCTCTTGTTTAGCTGAGTGTACAATATTGATATTTCTTTGAGATTCTTCGCATATCAACCATTTGATTGCAGATTATCTGTGTTTCTGTAACCATTTCTAGGAATTATACCTATTGAGTTTGGTTTTAGGAAATTTCTCCTATACACTAAATTACAGGCTGAGGCAATGGTTGAGCCCTCTGTAAATGGACAATCATTACATTCCTGTATCATCATTTTTCTGAACTTCAAACAGGCATTAGTTAAAATATTAACATCACTAACACAATAATCCACTAATTCCTTTTTCATGTCAAACATATCATTTGTGTTCATTAAACCAATTTATAAATACATCTATATCTTCGATTTTCATAGCATCAGCATTGTAATACTTTAAATCGGGTAAACAACCTAAATAGTTTTGATTTTCAGCAGTATTGAACAAATAAGGAAAATAACCTTTTCATCAATATTATTTTAGTCCCTCTCATTATGAGATTGGTTTTTTGTAGTATATGATTTAAAATAAACTGATGTTCAAAAGCCTGTCCATTATGCGCTAACACCACAATTTCTTTAAAAATTGAACGTTGATTTAAAATATACTCAACAAAACGTTCAAGCGGGTTTACATGTAAAACCTGGGGTGGAATCATATAACAATTGTCACCGGTCGACAATCGACAATTGTCACAAAATTTAACAATTGTCGACTTTTTGCTTCATGTAATTTTAATAGGTGGAAATCACATTTCTCATAATATTATTCAGAAATTAACGAAAAAAAAATTTTTTAATTGTCGACTTCGATCACAAACACGACCAATTCGACTTTTTTGCTTCATGGAAAAATATCGTGAATTTTTAAATATCGTTTTACCAAAAAATATAGTGTAGAGAATTTTTTTTAAATATTAAACCACATTTTTTCTCTCTCAATAATTTCTTAATTTAGTAAACAAACTCAAAATTTTATACTGTATTTATGATTTTAAAACATACACTAACAAAAGGTTTTTAGTTGTATTCTTTATAATGGCAACGTGAAAATTGATATAGAAAATTTTTTATTTCGTATGTGGTGTGGTGTTTTATGAAATTTTTGAAAATTACGCATACTTATTTTACACTTTTTCATAATTGTGTTTTATTTATAATTCGTAAATCATAAAAATGTTTAGAACTCATCTATTTAACTTATGCTTTCATATTGATTAAAAGTACCTACTTATTTTAAAGATAAATTTTAAACAAATATTTCAATCAATTCATTAATTTTGGAAAAACAAAACCATTATTTTACTTCATTAAAATGTATTTATTTAATTAAAAAATGATTATTTTCTTAACCGATTTTATTTTATTCAGAACTAAGTACTTCTGCTTGAATCAAATATTGTGTTAATATTTAACATACTTCGTTTGTTCCGATTCATATTTCTTCCTTGACAATATTATCTAAGGGATAAATAACATAACAATAGAATGACTTATCAAACGTGCTTCTTTAGTTTTTCATCATTTAGCTGAGTCAAAGCAAATAATCTTCCTTGAATTATGTACATATTTACATTGGTATCTAATTCAAATTTTATAATTTTAATTTCTGATCATTATCTAGGAAATAATAAATTTTTATAAAAATTTAGGTTTTAGGAGCCATAACTAATTTAAATGATTTTAAGCGTTTAAAAAATTAAATTTTAATTAGAGAATAAATTATAACTATAAAACAATTGTTTAAGAATAAACAATTTATTTTAATTATTTTTATAAATAAACCAAGTATTTTCTTTCAATAATGGTCAATCAGATAAAAATATTAAACTATCAAATGGCCCAAAAATAAAAAAATTCTATAATAAATAACATTCAATAAGGCATCTTGAAAACTGCCCTTCAAGGATTAAATATTAGCCCTTCTCACCTCCTACAATTCATAAAATCGTAAATCAAAATTTTAAAATGATACATTGTAGTTTTTGTTAATTTATAATTTAGAAATTAATGGCCAAATATCTAGACTTTCTTATTATTGAAGTTTTTAATTCACTTCAAAAATAAAACGTTTTATTTTTTTAAGATGCTTATAGATGTTTATTCTTTATTCAACAACAGTTTGAACCTTCGACGAAATGGAAATAATTAAAAAAAAACAAAAAAAAAAACGTAATCCTTATCAATGGTTACGAAATAAAATCATTTGTTGAATAAAAGTAAATTGACATTTTATAAAAAAAAAATTTTGATTTATTAATTTATTGTTTTAAAATTGACGACCAAAAAATAGCTGTCGTTTTTATTTGATAGACAATTGTCTATAATTTCAGTTATGTGAAGCTAAACTTTTTTTCGACAATTGTCTATTAAAATCAAAAAAAGTAGGTACATAATTTTTTTTTCTCCGCGCTCACATTTTTTTAAATATTTTATAAATCAAAGTTCACTCTATAAATCAGTTGAAATTTTAGGTTTTTATTAAGTTTTATAACCCACACATTTACAATTTGGACTCTTCTTTTCTTGAAGTAAGCTTTACTTTGTATATATTTTCTCTTAAAGAGAGGAAATAAACTCTTTTTTTGCCAGAAACAAATATAATATACAACAGATGATGATGATTAAATACGCGAAGCAATAATTTTCATTGTCCATACAAATTGATCGTGTTTGAAATTGTCGATTGTCACAAAAACGACAAAGTTACATAATTCCACCCCTGTTTCGTTATACCACATGTCATACATAAAAGTTGGGATTTTTCCATACAATCCTGACATCGCTGTTGAAACACACATAGGTTTGGTTCATGCACCATGTACGGTCCTGAGGTTGTCTCTTCACGTGTTTCTAGATCATAAAATATAAACAATCTTCCCTCAATATGAGGTTGCCCTTTGTTGACTTGAATAAAGCATTGATGATCAGTGGGAACATGACTAGATCAAATCTTACAATATATTTCTCCGCAGACAAGTTCTCTTTTTGTAGTTATGGTTTTTAAACAATCTTTGCATCGTCTTACACTATCACATAGAGAGTTGCCGTCAATCAAATTTAAATGGTTATTATAACATTGTTCATTCCTAAATTTTCGATAACAGGTTTGACATAGTATTTCTGTCTTCCCTTTCTCACATGGAGGATACTGTTGACATAAGGGACATGTTCTACTACACCTATGTTGATTCTTCTTATTATTATAAGGTGTATGGCATGCTTCACAATAATACCCGCAACAAAATGCAGCCGTAAGGGAAGTTATTCGTTGAAATGATTTTTATGATGTAACAGGTTCAATCGAGGCCCTTCATTACCACCACTGAAAATCACATCACGACCTTTAGAATCATATTTGTAAACAACAACTTTATAATCTTTTAAATAATTTTGAAATTGCTGCAATTGAGGTATTCCACTACCCTTCTCCGGAATTTTTATGTTGCTTTTTTCTAAAAGCTGTGTAGTCAGGACATCCTGTAATTTATTTGTGTTTTTTCTTATCTTTAGAGATTCTGCATTTTTGTTAACGTAAGCCCTAGCAACTACCAAAGCTCTTGGAAGGCATAAATTATCTTTATTTTTTATAACAATAATTCCTCTTTTCTTTGCACATTCGTCATCAAATACATTGAATTTATTCAGTCGACTTGCGCCTGTGGGTAAACTAACTGCCGTTACCCCTAAACAAAATGTATCAGTGCTTAACCCTTTGGAGTTGCTCTGAAAAATCCTTGATATTAATATCCATATATCGTCAGCTGTTAATTTGGCTAGATCTTTGAAATTTAACCAACCAGGCCCTCGTTCTTTAAAACTTTCTCCACAGGAAGTTATTCTAACCAAATCAGTTGGTTTGAATTCTTTTTTAACGTGTTCGAAAACATCTTCAACAGCACCTTTAATCCAGCTAGTTGGTTCTATATTATCTGGAATCTTTTTAATTTTAAAGTCAATCTTTCTGCTTTTTAAATTAAATCTCTTAGCAGTCGTAATATAATTTTTTGAACTAACAAATCTTTCCATTTTACTTTCTATAACTTTTTCTGAATCTAAATAAATATATAGTTATATTGTGGGGAGATTTAATTTTGAAATCAGCCACAATGCTTCAAAAAAAATAAAACTATTTATTTTTTTACAATTTCTAACTTTAATTTTATTTAAGGAAAACTTTAGATACTACAAAAACTTTAGATTTGGATTTTCCATGTTTTCTATTTGACGATCACGAAACTTATAAAATTACATTAATGACGTTTTTATAATTTAAAACAGAAAGCGAAACGAAACATAAAATTAATGCAACCTAATTTCCTTTCTCATGAATTTAAAGTTATTTGACTCTTTTCGCAAGTGTTCATGAAACTTGCGAAATAAGCGTCTTTTTAAATTATTATTTTAAGATAAGAAATTCGTGAGAAATATTTATATATGACAATATATTTTTTCCCGTTATACGTTGTTTCTTTTTGGATGTCTAATGACTAATGAAAAAATAATTAGTTGCAAGATTAAAAGTATTGTAAATTTTTACTAAGAGAACAATTTTTGTGTATACATAAATGATAATAATGTGTATGACATATGTAATTATATTGTAAACTATTTTTATTTTGTAATACCGACGACAAAAACATATTTTCATTTGATTTTTAAATCAAATAATTATATATTATTAACTATAATATAATTAGTTCTAATGATCGTTGTAGGGCTGGAAAAATTTTAAAATATTTTACTAGAAGAGAATTTTTGTGTATACATTAGTGATATTTGTGAGTATAATATGATGAATATGATATATGCAAGTTTTATTTAGTTTTCTAATTCCTCTGAAAAAAAAATAAAAATCACTATTTTATAAACTCAGATTTCTTTATTTTTATTTAATATTTTTATTTTTATAATTTTTCTTTAGATCTTAATGGTTTGAATTTTAATTATGAACTAAAAAACTAAAATATGAAATATCTTTTTTTAAATCGAACATTTTCTTTGTTCGGATTTTGTTTATCTTATATTAATTTTATTCGTGTGAGGTCTTGATAAATTCCTCACATAAGAAAATTTTATTATAATTTTTATATTTTGATATTAAGTTGCTGACAATGAAATTAAAAATTAAACTATTGAATATAGAGATAAGGGTGGATATGTAACTCCCCCCACATTAAGTTGGGAACTCTCCTGAGTTTCCTCTGTTTTTACCTTTTCCTCTTTATTGGATTTTACAAAACTTTTCAATTTTTTTTGTTCTAATTTATTCTTAATGAATTTATAAATATAAAAAATTGTTATAATAATAATTATGATAGGTACTACAGAAAATATCGAAATTGAATGGATTGTTAATTTTTTATTAAAATATTCTATTTTATCTAAATTTTCTATTTGTTTTAAATGAATATCTTTAATGTTAAGTGTGAAATTTAAGTTTTCCAATTTAAGATAATTAGGGATTACAATCTGATTATAAACAATTCTTTCTCTATTTTTTAAAACAAAACCATTCAATTTTACAGTACAATTATTAAATGTTACAAAATTATTTCCTGTCAAGCTGTATTCGATATTATTACAATCATTAGAAAGTTTTACAATTTTTGCGTTTTTAATTAAAATCATATTGGTGGAAATTTCTATAATTTCAAAATTATTATTTTTTCTTTTACTACAATTTTGGTATTTATTAAATATTAAATTTTTTATACAACCATACGATTCTTTTAATTTTGATATATGATTTTGATCATTATAATTATAAATTTTTTCTTGTAACTTTAAAATAGTGGTAGGCTCAATGTCAATCTCTTCGTAGTTATCGTTTGGTATTGGCATTATTTGATATTTTACAGCAAGCTCTTTACAGAAATTAGGAATGAGAATCACGAAAATTATTTGAGAGTTGATAGAAAAAAGTGAACTTTTAATTTCCTTATATTTATAAGCATCAATTTCAAATTCGTCGATTTCTTCATTTGACAAAATTGAATGAGTCATAATACCTTGTTTCGCAAATAAAATGTTTTGTTGGATCTTGTCTATTTCAGAATTCAAAAGGTTAATGTCATTTAAAATGGTCAGAAATTGCAAATTTTTGATATTTCGGGATAAAATATTTGGTGCTAAATTAAGTAAAGCTTGGTTTTCGGTCATTCGTTTTTGTAATAATTCCATATTTTGTTGAAGCTGGTCATTAATTTTTATTTGTTTATTTAAATTTATAATTAAATTTTTATTATTAAAATCAATTTCTTTAAAATGTGATTCGATTTCGTTTCTGTCGTCTTCGTCTAAATTCCCAAAAAGAAACTTCATAATGCTACCTCCAACATTCATAAGACCTCGCTTATGTCTGTGTGGTATTAGAGTTTTAATGTTGTGACGTGTTTTATTGATCTGAACTTTTAACTGTTTTACTATCAAGAAATCAAGAGACGGGTTAAAGGTTTTATTAATATTTTCTTCTATTTGATTCAAGGTTAAATTTATTTCATCAGTATTGATTACGTGATAAATTTTCGAATTATTTTTTATAATAGGTACCTCGTTTTGTTTGATGACCTGAAATCCTCCTTGGTTTTCTGATTTTTCAATAATAATTGAGCCTAATGTAGGGTTGGCAATACTTATGAAAACTATTAACAGAACGGCTTTTAGCAATTGATTGCAATATTTTATTTTTTCTATCATTGAAGGAATTTTATATGCTGTTTGTTTGACCCGGACCTGAGGAAAATTTAAAATTTCGTTTAGTTCTACTCGGGTGAATAAATTTGCCTTTATTATCTTGTAACCTATTTTCTGAAACTTTAGTTTTAATTTTAACGTACTTTTTCTTGTGCTTGTATCGCACTGCTTCAGGGTTTTCTATTAATATCTCATTTTTATTTTGGAGAATAAAGTTTTTGCGATTTTTATTTAAATTTTCTATAATATGTTGTTTTTTCTTCTCCAGTTTTTCCCTAATAATTTGAATATTTGGCACCCGATTTAAAATGAAATCAATTGGCTTTATTTCGGTTGTAGAATGAATTGAGCTATTATATTTCTCCGTTGCAAATAAAATTTTGTCTACCGGGGATAAATTTGATTTTTGAGCATCAAGGATTCTAAGGTGTTCGATTAAAGTACCGTGGACTCTTTCAATTGTGTGACTACGGGGAGACGTAAAATGAACTTCAATTGTTAATGTTCTGAGAAAATCTTTTATATTAATATTATCGAATTGATTGTCGAAAACCATTTTTTTTGGTTTTCCAAAAATCGAAAATCTATTTCTTAATGCTTCAATTATTGTAATTGCATTGCGATCATTTAATCTCTGAACCATTAGATGCTTTGTAAATTTATCAATTAACGTAAGGAAGACTTGCTTATAACAGTAAAATGTATCACCGTGAATAATTTCGTTAGGTTCGGTGGGTGTTTCAGATATTTCGAATTTATATTTATTAGGATTTCGATCATGTTTTGCTTCATTACAAATGTCGCAGTTATTAATAAATTTATGAATAAGCTCTTTTAATTTTGGAAAAAAATATTGATCTCTAATTTCGAAATAATTTTCAATTATTCCTCTGTGATTTGATTGACAGTGAATTTTTGTTATAATTTTTATCGCTTCATCTTCATTCTCTACATCAAAAGCTTTTTTTTCGCATTTAATAAATTTAATTTTGTTATTGTTAGCAAAAAGTTGGATTATTTTATTTTGTAATATGTTAAATTTTAAATCATCTAATTCAGAGTATATTCCTGTGATACCATTTTTAATGTAGCGTCTAAGAATGTCATTTAGGTAATTGGTGTTATTTAAATCATTTTCTTCTATGAAGATCTGCCTAAATTTATCATATTTAACTATAATTTCTTCAATTTTATTTTTTACTAAATATATTTGAGTAAAATATTTGTTTATAATGGTATTTGATATGAAAATATGATCGCATTGATTTTCTACGCCGCTATGAATTGTTATTAAAGAAGAATTTTCGGTTTGGTGGTCAATCGCGTTATTTTCATTTTGTTCAGGAGATTCTGGGTTATTTAAATCATTAATTCGACTTAAGAAATCTGCTACGTTATTTTCCTTGCCCTTAACATATTCGATGTCGAATTCGTATTCATTAAGACGAATTCTCCATCTTTGCAACTTCGCGTTTTTAAGGAATTTAACCATACTAACGGACGATGGTCAGTCTTGATTAGGAATTTTGTGCCATAAAGATAGGGGCGAAAATATTTTGTGGCCCATATAATAGCTAAGAGTTCTTTTTCTATAGTCGAGTAGTTGCATTCGTGACTATTCAAAGTCCTACTTGCGAAACTAATTGGGTGGCCGTCTTGAGAGAGTACGGCTCCTATAGCGAAATTCGACGCGTCTGTGGTCAACACGAATTTTTTCTTGAAATCAGGATAACGTAGAATGGGATAACTAGTAATTAGAATTTTTAACTTTTGAAAGGCTTCCTCATATAATGGATCATTTATATTAATTTTATTATTTTTTTTTTTAGATATTTAGTCATTGGTTGTGCTACTTTTGCGTAGTCCCTAATAAATTTTCTGTAGTATCCAGTAATTCCAAGGAAACTTTTTATTTGCTTAGGAGTTTTGGGTAATTTAATTTGCCTGATTATTTCAATTTTTTTTTCATTTGGTTTAATTCCTTCAGGGGTGAGAATATGCCCTAAATAATCAGTTTCTTTTGCAAAGAATTTACATTTATCAACCTGAATTTTAAGGTTGAATTCCCTAAGCTTGTTAAGAATTTTATTTATAGATAAAACATGTTCTTCAATGGAAGTAGAAAAAATTAAAATATCATCTAAGTAAACCACGCAAATTTTACCAATATATTCTTGAAGAACGAAATTCATCAATCGTTGGAATGTAGCCGGGGCATTCTTAAGCCCGAATGGCATTCTAACAAATTCATAATGGCCTTGAGAGGTCGAAAATGCAGTTTTTTCACGATCATTTTCATCTACGAGGATTTGATGAAATCCCTTGGCTAGATCCAAGGTAGAGAAATATTGGGCTTTACCAAGTTTATCAAAAGAGATTCGATATTAGGAATGGGAAATTTATCGTCGATTGTGATCTCATTAAGCTTTCCATAGTCAATTACTACTCGCCATTTTGGGGTTCCTGAGTAGTCTAATTTCTTGGGTACTACCCAAACGGGGCTATTGTAGGGACTATTTGAGGGTTTTATGATGTTTTGGGCTAACATATCCGAAATTTGGTTATTTACCTCGTCTTCGTGAATCTTCGGAAATCGATAAGCCTTGCTATAAATAGGCTGCGAATTTTTCGTTATTATTTGATGTTTAACGCCTTTTACGCTTGTTAACCTATCCCCTTCTTTATAAAACAGATCCCGGTTTTTATCAATGATATTTTTAAGAAAATTTTGTTCTTCACGATTCATTTTTTCGTCCTTTAATTTCTCAAATAGGTCATTATTATTAATATCTAAAATTTCTAATTGATGTATTACTTCGAATGGACACGCTGTGGTAAATTTAATAACTTGTTTATTGAGCTCAATTTGATCATTTAATAAATCAATTACAACACCAAGGGGTTTAAGAATATTTTGCCCAATAATTGCTTCAAAATTTTTTTTATTTTTAAAATCTAAAATTTTCCAGGACATTGTAGCGTCCTCATGATCTTTGAACTCTAGCGGTAATTTAGTAATTATTTCATCGGTAATAATTTGACTTCCAGATATTGATCTTAATTCGATATTTCGAGAAAGCCTTTGGTATCTATTTTTCGAAAAAATTTTATCACTCATTATTGACGTAATTGATCCGGTGTCTATTAAACAAATTATTATATTATATACCGTAAGAGATACTAGGGGTAATGAGGAATCTGAGGCTGTAAATGAAAATTTGACATAATTTCGGAATTGTGGTCGACCTCCATGGGTTGCGGACGTTCGACACTCCTATCATATCTATTATTAAAATTGCCGGAAGAATTTCTATTTCTGAAATTCCCGGAATTTAAATTACGATTGAAATTATTTTGCTGTCTTGGTTCATTATTTTTTCGATTAAAATCATTATTATAATAACTATTGCGATTTTGGTTTGATTGGTTAAAGTTACTATTGTTTCGGGAAAAATTATTTCGTGGCGAATAATTTCTATTTGAGTTAAGATCGCGATTTTCGAATTTAAATGAGTTCCCAATACTAGTTTCAAGTAAAGCCTGGTACGCTTCTTCTAAAGAGCTTGCACCTTTAGTTGCTTTTTCACCTCGTCCCAGTTGTTGTTTGGTAATCTTCGAATTGCAACGGCAGCTGGTCCTTGAATTTTTGATAAGAAGATGCGATATAGGTAATCTCTTGCTGGTGCCTCATTCACTATAGCAAATGTTGTTTCTACTTCGGAAATAAATGATTTAAGGCTGTAGGCATCAGATCCGGTAAAATTTGGGACTGCTCGAGCCTCAGTTATGAGGTCTCTGAAAGTTATCATAGGTTGAGCCATAGTTGACATTTTTATACTCTTATAGTTTTCGGTGATTTTGGAATTATTTTTTTTTAAATTTTTTATTAGTTTTTTCTGTTGTTTCTTTAAATTTTTTACTTCTGTTCTTGTCAACTTTATTTTATATTTTTTAAAAAATTCGAAGTCTACTGTCTCTTCTTCGTCCATTCAACAAATAAAAAAACCAAAATTAATTTTTTTTTTTTTTTTTTTTTTTTTCAAATACCGATTAAATCCTTTTTAATAAAAGGTCTTTGTGATATATTTTTGTATTTATCAAATTTTCATAAATTATTTATCACAAAGTCGGTATCCTACCGACTGCGCCAGTTTTATTTAGTTTTCTAATTCCTCTGAAAAAAAAATAAAGATCACTATTTTATAAACTCAGATTTCTTTATTTTTATTTAATAGTTTTATTTTTATAATTTTTCTTTAGATCTTAATGGTTTGAATTTTAATTATGAACTAAAACTAAAATATGAAATATCTTTTTTTAAATCGAACATTTTCTTTGTTCGGATTTTGTTTATCTTATATTAATTTTATTCGTGTGAGGTCTTGATAAATTCCTCACATAAGAAAATTTTATTATAATTTTTATATTTTGATATTAAGTTGCTGACAATGAAATTAAAAATTAAACTATTGAATATAGAGATAAGGGTGGATATGTAACTTGCATAGATCATAAAGAGAGAAACATAATGGAATGGAATGAAGACAAAATATTTAAGAGAGTTTTAGTGGGTGTATTGGTAAGCACAAGTGCATTCCATAGAAATCATGTGTGGGAAAATATTTGGCTTGTTATCTGAGATCCACTTGAATTAAATATATATGGACAGATAATAATGATAAAATATGTTTATGCAACATATTTTATCATTAGAAAATAAATTAAAGTCAAGTTTTTATACTTGGACATTTTTGGGTTTTTAATTTGAAATTTATTTAAATTTTAAGTACAGTTGCGTTTTGCTGCAACATGTACAAAATACTAGTGTGAAAGGTAAGCAAAGGATAGTAAGTACGCAATATTCGGTACAAATGTACCACAATACCTACTGACGATATCCAGTTTTAGTATTTTCTCCAACTCTTTAAATTGTCGTTTTTTGAGGAGATAGCCTACGGAGCAGTAGCGATGGGATCGTGATCTCCTATGTCGATTTTATGTACAGCATATGGCGTTGGAGTTGAAATTTCACCAAAAATGCATTTTCTGATAAAAACGAATTTAGCTGATGTTTTTCATATGACCTAATATCACTAGCTTCAACTTCTTTGATATTGATGTCTGCCGAAAACAATTCGATACGTTCACATAAATTCCTAATTTTTTTAACCTTTTTTTATGAGATGAATAGTTGTTGTTGTCATCAGTTGATGTGGATTTTTCCATTTTTCTCTTTGGTGTTTGCTGAATTGGACTGATGTTCGGATGCGATTCGTACCATTTTATAAAAGGAGAAATTTCTTTGAGGACTGGTAATTTAATTTGATCTTTAAACTTTGTGGTCAATTCTTCGTCAACATTGGTCGCATCTAATTGGATCGCTGGTGCCTTTTCGAACATTTTGTCTGGATGGTCTGCAAAGTACCATAACCTTTGACCCAAATTTATGACGATGCCTGCTTGTTCCAAAAAATCTATTCCAATGAGCGTTTCGGTAGGGTAATGAATCTAATTGATTTCAACCGATTGCCAATAATAACGTCTGTTATTGTGATGAGAACTTGTTTTTTCTTACAAATGCCATCTGCTAGTGTAATATCCGCTTGCACCTTATGGAAAGAACAACCATAGTCCGTCATGCATTTAAACAAGCTTGCACTGGCAACAATGGTTCTGGCGCTATCCAAATATGCCGTTCGATTTTTTTCTAGAATTTGGATCTTATAAGCGGAACATCTGTTCCGATTGTTGATGCAACTGAGTTGAAATCAAGTGTAGTTGGACTGTTGATTTCTTGATTCGAACATGTTGGGCAGTTTGATCTATAGAAACCAGCTGAGCCACAACCGTAACATGAAATAGTTGTTTTTGTTGCAGACATGCTGCTGGTTTGGATGATGTTGTTGTCTCTGGTTTTTCTTTGTGCTCCTTTTTCCAGCAAACATCCACTGTGTTGCCAAATTTGCGGCAGAAAGCACATATTTCCTATTATTTCGCTTTTCTGCTTTGTTACATCATTAGTTGGCAATTGTGAGTTGGGTTTTTTACTTACTTCAATTTCTGCAAAATGAAGTTCTATGTTTCTAGCCTTAGTCAGTAGATATTTAAAAGTGGTGATGTCATCTCTATTGATTTTTTCTCTTATGTTAATGTGGAGTAACCCAAATATAATATTGATTTGGATTCTCTCAGCCAACATATCTGAAAGCTCAGCAAACTACCTCTTTTTGCAAATGAATGGTCACTACCTCTTTTTGCAAATGAATTCATCATTTGGCTCCTTCTTTGCTTGGCTCTTTTCGAAGATTTCAATAAATAAGCTCCATGATGGTCTTATCGGTGCAAATGCTCCTTGAAATAGTTGGACGGCTTGATCAAAGCTCGTGGCTTCACCTTAGCATCGGAAATTTTTTGGATTTCCTTGAAAATGGTTATTGCCGTTAGGAACTCCTGTAGCTTTAGAAGATCTCTTACTTCATTGAATCTGGCCGTGCAACTGGCAAATGAGGCCCCGTTGGATTGAACTTCTCCCATTTTCTGTAGTATCTGCTGGAACTGCTCGGCTGTGAATTGTTCCATTTTGCTTTCGAGTTTCCTTCCACTTCCACGATTGGATTCTCTGCGACTGATGCTCAGTATGAATTCAAGTCACTAGTTTGATTCGGTGACTGACGCTCAATATGGATTCGAGTCACTAGTTGGGCGCCAATTGTAAAACCTATTTTTTTCTTACGAAAAAAAAAAACAAAAGGCCGTTTATTCTTAAATAAAAATAAAAAAACGCAACTACTTTTAAAAAAATTACTGTTAAAGCAAATTAAAAAAAATATTCTAAACAAATTCTAAACAAAAATTCTACTCTACAAAAAAAGTTCTTTTCTTAAGTACCGATAAGGATCATTACTCTTCATGAATCGGATGAAAACGATAAACTCTCAAATTTCATGTCTAAGTACTGCGCCTTTAAACAATTTTTATGTGCGACGCGCAATAATACTAGAAGAAAAAAATAATGAAAACTACATTTGAAGTTTTTCTACTAGTGGCTGACAACAATTTTAAAGTTGTGAGTTTCAAGTTGAAAATAAAAAAAATTGCAAGTTAAAGGTATGAAAAAATTACAAAATTACTAAAATAATGAAAATTTATGATGAAATAAATATATACATTGTTACAGCGTTAATTTATTTGTGTAAACCTATCTATAGTCCTACGCTTCATATCAGCATTGTTGGGGTGAGCTGAAATAGTGAACTGTATTTTGGTTGAAATGAAACCACCTGTTTTTAGAATTATATTCCTTTGGTTATTTATTTTTTAATTCGGTGAACGCAATTTTTTATCCAATAATCTTAGACTTTCTTTGTAATGTTGTCATGCTTATAATGCTAGAGAAGCTTAACCGTAATTAATTAAAATGGAAGTGGATGTTGCAGGCTTGACTATTCTTTATTAACTGAACTCATAAGTATTCTTACCCTAGGTATATATAATTAAGTGATCTTAAAAAATGTGTATTTATGTATACTATAATTAATTATTACAGAATATATTTATTAGTCAGAGAGGGCACTACACCTACCTTCCTAATAGAATAAAAATTATTAAAAATAATGTAATATTTTATTTAAGTTTAAATTTTAAATATGTAAATTTTATAAAATTATAAAATAATAAATTGTTTAGGAGTGCACTTTCGTTTATTAATAAAATTTTAATTTAATATTAAAAAATTAATTTTAAGGATAATATATTATTTTAATATAATAAAAGAAAATTTAATAAAAATTGATTTTTTCATTTTTAATTTCAAAAAAAAATTTTCTAAATTTTTTATAGGAAATTTTACTTAGTTCATGTGTTATGTTTTTAATGAACTGTAATCAATTTATATATTATTTGTTGTAGTTGCTGAGCATTAGTATCATTATATGGGTTAAGTTTAAATAAAACTCATATTTTTAAATAAGTTATTTCAATATTTCGACTTTATTTATCAAGTCATGAGGAAAGTGGAATTATTAATCTACAATGATGAGTAGTTTGTGATCTGATTTAACTAAAAATTTTGTGCCATAAACATAAGGTCTATAATGTAGAATTGCAAAATGAATTGCTGCTAATTCTTTTTCAATGGTAGATTTATTTAATTCTCCTTAATTGAAGCTTCTAGAAGCATATGAAATAGGTACGTCATTTGCGTCGATCTCCTGACTAAAAGTAGATCCTACTTCAGTTTAGAGGCATCTACAGTTATGGAAAATCTAATTTAAAGATATTAAAATCTGATAAAGGTTGTGTTTTTAATGAGATATTTTGAGGAATAATTTGTTCGAAAGGTTTAAAACATTAATTAGAGGTTTACTTGAAGCTACTATAGTACGAGGTACGAAAATATTAGGGGCTATTTCTTGGTCTAAAACTACACAAGAAGAACTATTTGGAATTATTTTTAGGACCTTCTAATATAGGTAATGAAATCGAAGAAACATTTGTATTTAACGTTAATCTCATTGAATTGTAGTTAATTTGACATTTGTAAAATTTAATGAAGTCTTTTCCTAAAATGCCATCTGATGGAATGTTGAAGTCATGTACATGTAATCGCACATGTCGTTAAGATATTATATTTAAGATTTGATTGTAAATGTAAAAATTTATTGAAATTGTTCCAAGACTCTTGATTGAATTTTGGGTTATACCCGAAATACTAATTATATTATGAGGATTAAATTTATTTTTTAAATTGAAATTTTGGCTAATCGAAGAAATTTTGATGAGAGAAATGTCAGCTTGAGTGTCGACTAAGAAAGTGGAACCATCTTGATTTAAATTTGAATATAAAACTCTGTAGTCTGAGAAACTAGGATTTATGTTGTTATGTTGAAAATATTTTTTGAAGATGACTTTACTTTGCGATGAGCATGATTCCAATTTTGTTTCAAAGGGGTAAAATTTTGTCTAATTGGTGTTAAATTTTGTCTAACTGGGGTAAAATTTTGCATTGAAAGGGTTAATTTTGGTCCCCCAACCCTTCCTGGGGGACTTCGTAGTTTTCCGTATGTCTAACGTTTCAATTTTGGTATTGGTATGTAATTATTATTTCCACGATAACCATTATTAGCACGGATATTATTATTGCCATGATTGTTGTTTTGATTTCTAAAAGTATTACCATTTTGATTCGATCTAAAATTATTGTTTCTATAGCTAGAATTATTATGAAATCTTTGATTTGAATTAAAGGAATAATTCGATCTACGATTACTAACGTTATAATACGATCTATTTTGATTTGGTCTTGATCTGAAACTAAGAACTTGTTTCTCTTGATTTTGTAAATCGATTTCTACTAAAAAATTTGCAACTACTTCTTTATGATTACTGAAGTTAGTTGATGATAGAACCGCTTTGGTTAAATCTGTTAGAGCGTTATGCCTACATATCTCAACAGTTTTTATTGCAAATATTATTATTATACATATTGTGTTATTAATTCGCTTAAATAATGACTTCTAATAAAAAAACAAAGAAATTTATGTGTTGTAGAAAAAGAAAATTATGAACATAACATTTGGAAAGAGTCTCCTGTAGGAGACGAACAAAAGGCACAAAAGGCGTGTTTAAAATTGGCGATATCAAAATAAGTGATACACCTAAGATTGTTCGCGAAAAAACACAATGACAAATTTAAATTTTATTTGATTTTATAAAATAGTAATAAAATATTTAGAAAATATTAATTTTTTATTATTAACTAATTAATATTTTATAGTTCAAATAAACATTTTCATACTAATTTCAAATAAAAATTTTCATACTAATTTCAATGTATAATTTTGTCAGTATAATATTTCCCCATAAAGGCGCTATTCGGTACTCTATATCAGTGTTTCTCAAACTTTTTACTATTGGGACCTATAAAATGTGAGTACAAAATAATACGACCCTCAATCTGAAAATAGTATACATTGACAAGTAGAAGAAATGAAGGACCTTTAAAATGTTTTATTTATTTTTATTTTAATGACTTATTTGTTGTTGACATTCATTTGATAATTTATTAAGTCTTGGTTAAATGAATTTTGATGCTGTTTGATTTAAAAATATATTGAGAGATTTAAAAATATATACACAAAGGAACTACGTTCCTATCGGGTGTCCTATGGCAGCTCTTCTGTTTTATTATGGATTTTCTTAATACACAATTTGATTTGAGTGTTTAAAAAAAAAAAACACACGAAGCAGTCATAGAACTGCCTACAGAAGTTTATACTTAAGATTTAAACTATGAAATAACAGTTGTTACAAATGATAGGCTGTTGAGTACAAAATGCAAATTAAAATAAAAATATTTTAATTTATATTTTTGTACTGAGCAGCCCATCATTTGTAGCCACTGTTATTTCATAGTTTAAATCTTAAGTATAAACTTCTGTAGGCAGTTCTATGACTGCTTCGTGTGTTTTTTTATTGGTAGTATATGTAATTTTTTTGCTTGTAATATTGGGTCTGGTAATCTTTATTTCACCAGAGCTACCTATTTTGAATTTTTTTTTTTGCATATTTTGAGCCGGGAAAACCTATAATGATAAATTACTTGATCGATATCTATACTATCAATGCCAAAATATACCTATGTTGTTTCTCAAGCCTTTAATAAAATTATTTGTAACGAGTTTAGTGCGTCCAATATTATAAATTTGTTTTATAGGATATAATGTTTATAACTTTAGTGGTTACATGATCTCTGTAAAAAAATTAAACAAAAACATGAAACATGAAATGAAATGTGATCACTTTTCTTACTTATTTTTCTCCCGGGAAATTCGTACTTTTTTTAGCGTTTATTATCTTATTAACTACAACAGCATTAACAAATGCTTATTTAAATACATATATACATATAACTGTCTTGTCATATAGTAAGTGGTAAAACATGTTTGAAAATTAGTTGGGACTTTAGTGATATTTTATCCGGTGTCTACATTTTTTATGAATGATCACAAGATTATGTTAATTCTATTGTGAAAATAAGATTGCACGAAAAAGCTGTGAATATTGCAGAACGCTGCCCACAATATTGAAAAATAGTTCATTCAACTCGCTATTAAAAAACTGATTTCTGAATAGGATAGTTTTTTTTCACAATCAAATTTTTAAAATGAAATAGGATCTCGATACTTAAATTTATGCATCTGTCAACGTTTCCAATATTTTTTATATCCATTTTATAGCAATATTCAATTGCATTAATTCATATATGAAATCTTACAGTTTTCAACTAAGTTCTCAAATAAGTTTTTAGCTACATTTTAATTTTATAATATGTATTATAAAATTATTAAACACTATTTATTAATTAAAAGTTTTTTCCATTTATATAAATTAAAATAACGCTGCCCACAATATTGAAAAATTGTTCATTCAACTCGCTATTAAAAAACTGATTTCTGAATAGGATAGTTTTTTTTTCACAATAAAATTTTTAAAATGAAATAGGATCTCGATACTTAAATTTATGCATCTGTCAACGTTTCCATTATTTTTTACATCTATTTTATAGCAATATTCAATTGCATTAATTCATGTATGAAATTTTGCAGTTTTCAACTAAGTTCTCAAATAAGTTTTTAGCTACATTTTAATTTTATAATATGTATTATAAAATTATAAAACACTATTTATTAATTAAAAGTTTTTCCATTTATATAAATTAAAATAAAAAATCAAAGAGCGCCTAATTTGAAAATTTTTTTGAACCAAAAAATAACCTTTGCCACAATTTACTTAGCTCTGTGTTTTGCTTCAAAAACAGAATATGTATATAGAATGTGTAAATTATAAATTAGTGGCTGATAAAAACATTTTGGTTTGTTTAAATATCTCAAAAAAACTAATTATTATAAAAAAAAAAAATTAAAATATTTCACAAAAAACTCGTCATTGGGAATCGAACCAGGCACCTTCAGACTTACAGCCTGATGTTCTACTACTAAGCCATATTGTCTATATGAGTTTAGCTTTCTAAAAAAATACAAAAAATATTTTTGATTTATTTTCCTAAATAATATTAAATCTCAATTTGTGGCATACTTTATAATTGATAAAGATTTTTTGTTTGTGGGTTAATTTTTCAAATTCTTTTTTTGAGTATTCTAATTCTTTACTTATTTTCTTTTTTGAGTATTTTTTCTTATTCTACTACAATAAAATAAAAACAAAAAAATGAATGGTTTATTAGAATTTTTTTATTATATTTTAGAAATCCAAAATCATATGGGATATATGGCTTAGTGGCTAGAACATCAGACTATAAGAGTGAAGGTGTCAGGTTCGATTCCCCAATGAATACATTTTTTTTTTAATGTTTTTAATTTTTTTGAACATAATATTTTTTAATTTTTTTGAACATAATTTTTTTATTGGTAGAATATGTAATTTTTTTGCTTGTAATATTGGGCCCTATATATACATATATTTGAAATTAAAAAATCTTGTCATTGGGAATCTAACCAGGCACCTTCAGACTTACAGTCTGATGTTCTAGCCACTAAGCCATATTGTCCATATGATTTTGGGTTTCTTAAATATAATACAAAAATAAGTATTCTTATTCTAATTTTTCTGAGAAAAATGATGACGATTCTCAGAAAAATTCTATATGAAAATGGATTTTTACCCTCTACCAAAATTCATCAAACGCCGCTAAAGAAGTATAAACTTCAAAAAAAGTTCGTCAATGAGCTTCACAGCTTATCAAAGCAAACTAAACTAAATAATTTATTTTAAAGTTTCAATATGATTTTTTTATTTATTATTTTGAATTGAGTTGAGTGCAAATGTAAAAATATGTTAACTAAATACATTGAATATATAAAGCTGTATTGCTTTTGTTCCACTAACACTCTCACAAGAAAATACCATTTTTCGAAATATTACAAAAACAGAAACTTTAAAAATGATGTACAGAACATATTTATCTGATAATCCTTAATCAATGCTACAACGTATCTATAAATAACAATTTTCCTGCACGTAAATCGGTTTTCCCGTACGTTTAATTTGCTTCCAACTCATTACTACTTCTAACTTAATTCAACAGCCCAAGATAATTTGTGAAATAATTAAGAATCGAAAATTAAAACTTTTTTCATTAAATTGATGAACGGTTATGAAATTTTTGTTCAGTTTAAATCACAAACTTGGATTATGGTTTTCAACCTAATCCTATCTGATGTACTTTACAAAAAGTTTCAAATAACATTCTTAAACTATACAACAGAACATTGAAATACCTTTTTGAAAACTAATTTAAAATATTGGAACTATGCGTTTTTTATTTATAAAGCATTTATTTATAAAAGGAAATTGATAAAATTGTAGTTAGTGTAAGTCGCTAAACTTTGGGCTACGAAAATCTTTCTCCCCAATATTAAAATATTTCGGATTTGAGGCATAAATTTTACTCAGTAATTGTAAATGACTCGTATTTTTATGTTTTGCTAGGTGTAGGTCATTCCAATCATTTAGGTTTTTTACATCTTCCCAATTCTCTTAAACCAAAACACATTAAAACTTTTTTTTAATTATTCGTACTTTTGTTGAAATACCAATTATTTCACTAAATTCCTTATTTTCATACTTTATTAAATATTTTTATATCTCAGTAATGAACTATAAAAGCAATTTCTTTTTGGAAAATAGGACATTCCTACACAGGACATAAGCTAAAATCAAGCATAAAAATTGGGGTTCGACCTTTAGTTCTTTGGTGTAAGCCCTTTAGTTTGAGAAAAAATTTGGGAACTCTTGAAGGATATTAGACATGCTGATTGTCATCCAAAACATCTTTTGTGGTGTTTAATGTTTCTGAAGTAATATAATAGTGAACTTACTTCTAAAGCAATTTTAAAAGCAGACTAACCGTCCAATATGATACGCGCTTATACAAATGGTTAATCAATAATTTGGAAAAACGGTATGATGGTTCTATCCAAGGGCAAACGTGTTTCACTTCTTTAGATGGTGTTGATTTTAAAATATTGGAGCCTTTACCGTTCAGTTCGAAAAGGAGTAGCGAACATTTAATGGTCCAAGGTTGCGCTATGAAATCGGTCTCTGCATTCGAACTAGTTTCATTGTTTTGACACATGGAGGGTATCCTTGTGGGAAATATTCTGATCTGAAGTTAGCCAAAGATGCCTATATAATCGACCCATCCATGGGAATATGTTGATAAGTCGAAAATCATAGTTTTGAGAAAAACGCAATTTAGTTCAAAATATGAATAAAAAAGATGTTTATGGTTCGATTTCAACGAAACTCACGGCATATAATAAAGAGCATGTTTAGAAATATACTATTTGTTTAAAAGTATACTATTTTCTACAAAAATGATTTAATGCATTGCACTGTTTTCATTAACACAGATATCGAGTTGTAAACATAATGAAGCAATTTTTTCGGGTAAAGTAAGTGCTAAGTCAAGTTATCAATTTATTGCATAACTTTATAGTTAAAACACTAATTTTATGTAGACTTGTCAATATATTATATGTAAAAATTTTGATATCGAAAATAAAATATCCTTCATTTTTAAGAAATCTTTTTTTGTTAAATGTCTATTTGTTTTACAACTTTTATAATAATAGATTTAGTATCGAATTTCAATTATTAAACTGAGATTTGTAATTTTTTTGGTAATAGTTTAACTATTTTTTGTAATAGTTTAACTATTTTTTGTCACAAATAATTATTTAAATCGCTTTAAAAATAAAAGTTAGTAACAAACTATAGAAATAAGCTTTTATTATAAAGAAACAATACATAAAAATAAAAAACCATAACTTAAACGTAATTAGTTTCAAAATATTCAAACATATTAGTGCTTCACCCTTAAAAAAATTTAAAAATTTCAAATTCTGAATTTCAAATTCCTAATGTATTTTGTTAGTCTAATACGGCGTTCAAACAGGCCCAAAATTATATAGTTTAAGCTTAAACTAGTGTAGTTTTGGTTTCTACCATACAAAATTTCTGTAGTTAGTTACACCAGTTTAAGCTAAAACTACTTATTAAAACTAGAAAATGAAAGCAGTAAGCAAAAGTGAAATCAATTATTTGTAATAAATCATAGCATAATTTATGTAGATAAAGTCGGGCAAAATAAAATATGTGGTGAAAAAATAAAAACAATTTCTACTCATACAAAAAAATCATAATAAAAAATATAAACAATAACAAAAAAAATTTTTAATTGACAAAATAACACTAGTTTATTTTTATTTTATCTCTGAACGGTTTGCTTAAGGGGACTTGGTACCAGTTTGAATTTTTTGTCCCAAACTTTTTTTGAAAAGCAGTTTTAGATTATTTTAAAGTTAAATTTATAAAAAACATTTCATTCACAACCTCCGAACTGTTTGATACTTTAAAAGGGTATAAGACTTTTTAGAATGGGTTAAGGCTAAGTGCTCGAAATCTCTTCAAAAACATTGTTATGTGTCACAAAATGGTTTTGAAGAGATTTCGAGCACTAAGCCTTAACCGATTCTAAAAAGTTTTATGTCTTTTTAAACTATGAAACATTCCTGAGGTTGTGAATGAAATGTTTTTTTTAAAATAAACTTTAAAATAATCTAAAACGGCTTTTGAATCAAACTTTGGGACAAAAAATCCAAACTGGTACCAAGTCCTCTTAAACTATAAATTTTTATAGTTTAAAATTTTATGTTTGGACATGGTATTAAATTTCAAATTTTTTTTTGTTGTTGTGAATTTCAAATACACGCCTCAGAGCTTGTATTTGAAATTCACAAAAACAAAAAAAAAATTTGAAATTCAAGTTCTGTCATTCTAATTGTCAAATTAAAAAAAAAAAACATGCCAGATGAAAAAAATTCCGCAAATTTCCTGAGATTTTTCTTGTACAATAATTTTTTGTTCATAATTTTTCACCGATATAATAAAATCCTCTAAATTTAGGGAAAGAAAATGCTACTCTGGCAGCTTTTGTTATTGATATTTGAAATTTATGAAAAAAAAATGAAAAAAAGTGTTTACCCGAAAACTTTTTTTTGACATTAAATTACACTAACAAAATACATTAGCAATTTGAAATTCAGAATTTGAAATTTTTAAATTTTTTTAAGGGTAAAGCACTATTATAAAAATAGAATATAAAAATATTTAAGTTTATTCTTTGTTATAAATAATTTCTTGTACTTTATTGTTTTTTCTTTATTTACAAAAAAAAAAAAGAAGTAACAGTATTATTTTTAATCGGAATCATCAGAATCATTATCGAAAGTTTGCAATCTTTCATAAAATGAATGATAATATTTCAGAATGTGATTTTCCTTGCAAAGGCTAAGTAAATCTTTTGTTTTTTTTTTAATGAAATCGGTAATGGTAATGTGTATGTATTTTGCAAAGAACGAAGTCTCATACGGGTTTGTATGTATTTTTTGTCTACCACGATTCTTCACATGCCTTTCTTCTTCAAAAGTGTGTAAATTAAATATTAGGGGCTCGTTTTTCTCGAAATCATGTCTAATTTGTATTATATAGGGCTCATTACTGTCGACTTTAACTTGTTTTATTTTGCTGAAATTTGTCCAAATTTTTTTGATAGTTTTTCTAAAGATATTGTAGTTAAAAAAATCTTTTTGAGTCATTTCTATAGTTTTATATGATTTCCCTTTTACTTTTGCATTTCTTATTAACGTATTGTAGTGTGTTTATCAACGTAAACACAAAGTTCAATCCACTCACCTTTATTTTGTAATTTTTAAGTTTATATTATATGTTAACTAAGCATAAATATCAAAATCATAATTTTTGTTTAGTTATTGATATTTTTGCTTACTAAATAATATTTGTATAATTTTAATTAGTATATAAGACTTGTAATTTCAATCAATAAAATATAAGTGTTTTTTTATCAACAAATTATTTCAATAAATTCAGCTCTTAGCTAACTTTAATAAAAACCTTGGAAAAATTTCAGCTCTTAGCTTTTTCCAAAAAAAATATAAAAGAAGTTCCATACTTAAGCTATTAGCTCAAGAAACACCAATACGTAAGCTCTTAGCTATGGTAAATATCCCCTTTAAATAAAATATATTAAACCCAGAATTCATTACATGGCGATCCTGCCAAACTCACAAACCTTTTTTTATTATCTCAAAGAACACTATCGACGAAGAAATTAAAAAGAACCCAAAACCGATAACATTGGAAGACTATAGATTGCGTCAAATAAACAAGCAACGATCAGATCCAATTCCAATTCCAATTGAGAAGCAAAAGGGAAATTATTTCAAACGAGGAGTCACCATAGTCACCATCAACAAACAGATCGGTGAATTACACAGAATAGCGTCCCTAACCATCGACAAGAATCAAAAGAAGGAATTCATCAAGAAGATTGAATTGTTAAAGAAAGAACGGAAACAGATTCAAGACCTAAAAAGAATTGACAAAAAATTATCTTAACATTGAGTCATGGGATCGGAGCAATCGAAGCAAAGCGAAGTAGTTTTCAACAATAGTGGTCCTAATACTGCGTCCAGTAGCAACCCAAAATTGGAAAAAGAAACACGTCAATTGTCCCATATCGAAATCATCCTAATTGTTATTTTAGTAGTTTTAATCATAAAATTTTGCTTACATTATATTGAAAAATTTATACAAAAAAAAGTAAAAAAGGAAATGAATAGAATAACCAATGCCTCTATATATCTAGCCTGGAAACTCAATTTTTTTCACGAAGTTTTTCAAAATCAAACTTTCGACTCTATCGAAACCTAAGAAAACTATGAAAAAAAAAAAATCAAAACATAGAAAATTAATTATTATTCTCAATTTAGTATCATCAAAATTATTACAGCGGAAGGATGTTTTTATGATTTTTTAAGTTGTAAGTTGATTGAAGCATTAATTGACTACTTAAAAAATATTTTATTAAATAAGATTTTTTAATAATTTAGTTTTAAATTTAGATAATAAAACAACCAAAAAATATTATGTATTTTAAAAATCAGTTTTAAGTGTTAATTATTTCAGATAAATGATTGAATTGTTTAAATTTCTTACTGTCAAACCAAAAATACACAATAATAACATTTCTCCAAACTTCTTATAGTAAATACATCATTTTTTTCTGCCGTTATTGTAGAATTTTTATCTTTTAGATTGATTTACGGACAATTCATCGAATATGAATTCACCTGTAATAAATAGTTCATTGTATAGCAATTCACCGTATTAGAAATTCATCGTATAATTACTATACAGTGAATTATTATATGGTAAACTATTATATGGTTAATTGTTATACGATGAATTGCAATAAGGTGAATTAATATACGTTCAATTGCCCGAATTCTTTTTTAAAATACGGCTTAAAAACCCGCTCATATTAAAATAATTTATAACATAAACTAAATAATAATTATTATAATACATTTAATAAACGGGAGTCATCCACTGAAAATTCAACTTATATTTTTGAAAATTAAAAAAATTTTAATAAATAATATTTTTCTCAGTTTGCTTCAAAAGCTTATGTAGGAAGGATCTATGTTCCTTCGCGCAATGCTTTTAAAATTAAAAGTGCAAATTACCTATCTAAATGTCATTATTTTTTAATGGGATTTTCAAATTATATAAATATAACTATCTATTATTTAAATAAATTTTTCCTAAAAGCTAGGTCCCCGAACAGATAAGATCCTTCGAAAATAAAAATTATCCATATAATAATATCATAATAAGGTACAAATTCTCTCTTTTTATTTTTAGCTTCCTGGCTAGGTATATAGAGGCATTGCTATAAATATAAGCATTACCGTAGTAACCTTATTAGTCTAACATATACTATTAACATATATTATTATTAATATAAATAAAAATTTAAATTGATCAATTACATTATTAGATTTAAAATTTTTATTTTCTGAATTAAATTTCTATTTTTATTGAATTAAACTTATTTTTTGAAACATAATAATTTTCTTATTATATATATTTCTTAGGGCTTCTCATTTCCCGCAATTTTCAAATCCCGGGATCCCAGGACAAAATTTTTCATATTCCCGGGATCCCGGAATTTTTTTATACACCCAAATCAAACAAAAAATTATCTCATAAAATAATGCCATGCTTTCGATCCACTTCAACTTGACATGATGGGGTTACCTAAGTTGATATTTTACATAATAAAAAAGGAAAATACTGCATTATAAAAAATTAGTTAACAACTTGAAATTTGCTTTCTAATCCTCAAACTTCGATTATTTTAAATAAATTTTAATTCTATATATATTAAACTGCACTTATTTATTTTTTAAATTCTTTAGACCGACTTCAATTCGTTTCCACAAACTTAGAAAGTCAAAATTGACCCACTTCAATTTAATTTAGCATTACACGCACACCTTTATATAAACTTCACATCCTGGTCTCCAAACTTAGTAAGTCAAAATAGATCCAATTTCCGGTATCCAATCGAGGTAAAATTTTGCACATAACTTTGTCGTCGATAACAATATACTTTGGCATCACATACTCATCAACACACACACAGACACCTTTATATGAACTTCATATCAATTGCCTCGCATATAAAGGATTTATATCAAAAACTTTGTTTTTATGGGTTGTGTTTTTTCTATACCAAAATTGTATATTTTAATTTTAGCTTTATACTGAAACAGTGAATGAAATTTCGAGTATGTGATATATAAACATCAAAACTTAGCATAGCACTAATAATGAAGGTCCCCGGTAATTGTATAGAAAATAATCTATATATTGTACTTAGCGCTATACTAACAGTATACGCCGCATTCAGCAATCACTTAATTAATTCTGTCTAGCTTAGATATTAACCTAAGCCTAAAATTTAGTGCAATCACTATTATATTTTTTAATTAAGTGGAAATCCCGAGATTTTTGGTTGAAATCCCGGGATTACGGGATTCAATTTTACAACCGGGATCCCGGGATCCCTTTTGAGAAGCCCTAATTTCTCAAATAAGCTTAATTTTAAAAGGAGGAAGGTGTAGTGCCCCCTTATTATTATATACATAATATTATATATTTTGTATTATATACTCTCTTTCTTTCTTTCGTTAAGTTATCTTAGTATTAGTTAATAAGAAAGTATAAGACATGTCTAGGTACTTAGTTTTAAGTTTAGCCTCTACTCCCTCCAAGTTTAAGCCGGTTCTGAGTGGTTCACATAAACTGCACTTTAGCCTTATTTTTTATTCCCGGTTTGCCCTTTTTTTTCTCGAAGCTTAGAAGCAAAAAAATTCCTAGGGGTTTCAGGGAGGCGACAGCTGTCCCCCATTCAGCATACAGCTTCCTATTTTAAACATTTTTATGCATTAGGGCCGAAATATTTTGCCCTTTTCCAAAAAAATAATATGGTAAAATATTTTGGAATGTATGAAAACTTTGAAGGGCTATATCTTTGAAACGGGGCCTTTTACGCCAAAACCGTCTTGGATTACACATCGCGGGGTACGCCTCTACCCCCTCTCCAAAATTAGGCCAAATCGGAGTTAAAAAATTCCTTCCCCATATCCAAATTTTTGAAAACTTTGAGGGACCAAAACTCGGAAACTGGGCTTTCCCCCAAAAAAAAAATACATGGGGGTGATTTTGGCACCGCCTCTACCACCCCACCAAGTTTGAGCGAAATCTGAGGGGTGCACGCGTTCTGCACTTTAGCCAATATTTATTTAAAAAGAGACCGATTATAAGCCCAACACTCTATGAGTTTATATTTTTTATTTTTTGACATTTGTGTGCAAAAAAAATTTCCCTCACCCACCGATTTTTTTTTCCCCCAACCAACAACTTTTTGATTTAAAAAAATACTGGAACTCACATTGAAAATGGAGTGAGCCGGAAGTGATGAGCTGACAGAAAAAATTAGCTGATAATTGTTAAAGTTTTAACCCGCCCATTTACTTACTTATTATTAAACATGTTCAAAATTTATAAAAGAAAGAAATATGAAAGAGAAGAGTGAGATATGATAATTGTGAATAGGTTTTTACAAGTTTTTTATTAAATCTATTGAACTGATGGTATAAATTTTTTTTGTAGGTACTATGAAATTATTCGTAGGCATTAAAATGTTATATGAACAGGTTTATACAAGCGTGCTACTTATGGAAACTCCAATACATATCGCTATACTTACTTAAGACATTGTCAATTTTATTTTATCTGTCAATTCACTGTTTTGACAGTCCCTATCTGTGGTCACATAAAATGTTTATTTAAATTGAATTTTGAATGAAAAATACGAAATTTAGATTTTATTTAGATACTTCGCAGATATGTGAATATTTTATAAACATTTTTATTAATTAATAAATGTTTCACATCTAAAATAAAATAAAATTTTGCATTTTTGTGAATTGAAAAATAAAACTTAGCAGCGACCGTGCGGCTAATGTAAAAAGTTGAAAGCTGATTTATAACCTTAATAATAGTAACGGCGTTCCTTTTTTTTTTTTTTTCTAATTTTTGACATTTGTGTGCAAAAAAACCAAGTACTTCTTCTTCTTCTTCGGCTTCATTCGTTTATAGTATAAACCATTGTACACCTATTTCATAAAGTAAAGTATCTGCCATAGAAAATTTATTTCGTCCCGCCAATTAAATCTATGTTTTTTTTTACTCAAAATCTATCATTGTGTTGAATAAAAATGATCAGGGATGAGATGGTTGCTTTTTTAAAAGTTACGAAATAAAACAAGACTTTTAATTTTATAAACTCATCACAGACAACATTTTATTTCTATTTTTTCTAATTTTTACATTTTTATTAAAAAAATTTAAAATGAAATATATGCGCACACGTATGAAAAAATGAATTAAATAAATTTTATTGAAATTTTCACAACATTTGAAATTACATTCAACGTTTGTAAGAAGGGAAGCTAATTTACTTACTAAACTATTTTCTGTTACATGTAAATCGAAATTTTCAGCAAACTTATCCTGTAATATTTTAATATAATTAAGAAAGTTTTTAGGAGGAACTGTTAATTTACATTTTTTAAACTGTTTAAAATTCATCAAATTGAGAACTAAAAAATTGGTAAAAGTTAATTTAAATTATTATTTTAATTTCTCACATTTAAATCACTAGCGGTTGAAATTCAAATTAGCTTTAAGCTTTAAAAAAAATTCTCACACCCTTAAAATCGAAAAATTAAAGCAAAACAAAAATCATATGATTTTTATTTATTAGTATTGAGTATTTAAGGGAAACTATGACGCGCTTAAGGCCAAATAAATGTAAATAATGCATTTATTTTATAAAAGAACCAGGTGACTATGATAATTTTTTGTCTTTACAAAAAATTAAAAAAATTGTAAAATATAAATAATTTTACGGTTTTCAAAAATTTTAAAAATAAGAAAATAGTTTTAAGTCGAAAATAAAACGAAATGAACTCACTTTGTTCTTAAAAAAGTACTTAATTTTGGATTTTAAAAAAACCTGCGAAAAAAAATTAAGTAAAAGGAATCAGAAAGGCATCTTGTAAGAGGGAGGTGAATTTTTTTTTTTTTTGCATAAAAATTTTCGTTATTCCTTGTTACTCTACTATAGAAATATGTTTACTCTGGTATAAACGTACCAAAATATTTATCCATATAGATCGATGAAACTGATTGTTTTAATTTGAGTAATTTTTTTTTATTTATTTAGTAGTAGTACTAATTCTTCTTTCTTTTTAATTTTATTTCTATTTTTTACTTATTTATATTCTTTATTTTTTTAATTTACTCTTTCTTCTAATCTTCCTTTAAAATGTTTAACTAGGGAAACTATTCTTTGTGTTATGTGATATGTCACTAGTGATTTCGTTATTGTCTATAATTCTTTTGTTTCTTTTCTGAATCTTGATTTAAGCATCGTTTGGTGGTTGTATTAATTTTCCATTGCATGATTCGTACCCAGCCCCCTCCGCTCATATTAGCATGTATATGAGAGTGATGATAACATTTTCATGACAATTTATTGCCTTGAAGAGATGTTAAGATACACCCCCGTCATTATGTTATAACCAGGGTATGTAAAATATCCCTCCTGAATTTTTCAATTTCATTCTTTTTCCTTCCCTGAAATTTCATTTCGGAGATTTATTTTTTTAATCTTTTTCAAAAATAGTTCTCCTGAACAGACGCCGAAAGGGTAAAAATCCATTTTCGAATCGAGTTCGAATCATTTTTCTCAGAATCGTCATCATTTTTTTCAGAAAAAGAAGAAGAAGAATACTTATTTTTTTATTATATTTAAAAAACCCAAAATCATATGGACAATATGGCTTAGTGGCTAGAACATCACACTATAAGTCTGAAGGTGCCTGGTTCGATTCCCAATGACAAGATTTTTTAATTTCAAATATATGTATATATAGGGCCCAATATTACAAGCAAAAAAATTACATATCCTACCAATAAAAAAATTATGTTCAAAAAAATAAAAAATTATTATGTTCAAAAAATGAAAAAAATTAAAAAAAAAATGTATTCTTTGGAGGAATCGAACCTGACACCTTCACTCTTATAGTCTGATGTTCTAGCCACTAAGCCATATAGCCCATATGATTTTGGTTTTCTAAAATATAATAAAAAAATTCTAATAAACCATTCATTTTTTTGTTTTTATTTTATTCTTGTAGGAGAATAAGAATACTCAAAAAAGAATAAGAATAAGAATTAGAATACTCAAAAAACGACGAGAATAAGAATACTCAAAAAACGAATTTGAAAAATGTACACAAAAAAAAGAGTGCCTTTATCAATTTTATTAAGCACAACTTGAGATTTAATACTATTTAGGAAAATAAATCAAAAATATTTTTTGTATTTTTTTAGAAAGCTAAACTCATATAGACAATATGGCCTAGTGGAACCTCAGACTGTAAGTCTGAAGGTGCCTGGTTCGATTCCCAATGACGAGATTTTTGTGAAATATTTTTTTTTTTTTTTCATAGTAATTAGTTTTTTTGAGATATTTAAACAAACCAAAATGTTTTTATCAGCCACTAATTTATTTTTTTTTTTTTAATTTTCTATATACATATTCTGCATACATATTCTATATACACATTCTATATACATATTCTATTTTTGAAGCAAAACACAGAGCTAAGTAAAATTGTAGCAAATTTGGTGGCAAAGGTTATTTGGTTCAAAAAAATTTGCAAATTAGGCGCTCTTTGATTTTTTATTTTAATTTATATAAATGGAAAAAACTTTTAATTAAAAAATAGTGTTTTATAATTTTATAATACATATTATAAAATTAAAATGTAGATAAAAACTTATTTGAGAACTTAGTTGAAAACTGTAAAATTTCATATATGAATTAATGCAATTGAATATTGCTATAAAAAAAAATTCCAAAATAGGTAGCTCCGGTGAAATAAAGATTACCAGACCAATCATTTTGGGAAGGAATTCTTAATTATCGTACTTTGCTGCTGCCTGGCACTTTCAGACTTTTTTAATTTCAAATATATGTATATATAGGGCCCAATATTACAAGCAAAAAAATTACATATCATACTAATAAAAAAATTTTGGTTCTTAAACCTATTATTATGTTCAAAAAAATTAAAAAATTAAAAAAAAAAATATTGTTTGGGAATCGAACCTGACACCTTCACTCTCATAGTCTGATGTTCTAGCTACTAAGCCATATAGTCCATTTGATTTCGGCTTTCTAAAATATAATTAAAAAATTCTAATTTATGATTTTTTTTTTATTATCTAATATCGAATGTTTGTAAACTTCTGTTTAGATTTCAAGATTTTTAAAGTAGAATAAAACTCGCACATCTTTTTATGATATTTTGCTATAAGTTGCAATGTGCAGTGCAATTTTTTTCCCCTTTGTTATTATCTAATATCGAATGTTTGTAAACTTCTGTTTTTGATTTTAAGATTTTTAAAGTAGAATAAAACTCGCACATCTTTTTATGTTATTTTATTATAAGTTGCAATGTGCAGTGCGAATTTTTTCTCTTTTTTATTTCGAATGGTTGTCTTCTGTTTTAGGAAACATAATTTTTTTGCATTATACACTTAATATTGGTAATCAAGATGAATATTATTGAAAAAAAAAAACACACGAGGTAGTCATAGAACTGACGACAGAAGTTTATACTTAAAGATTTAAACTATGAAATAACAGTGGCTATAAATGATAGGCTGGTGAGTACAAAATGCAAATTAAAATAAAAATATTTTAATTTATATTTTTGTACTGAGCAGCCCATCATTTGTAGCCACTGTTATTTCATAGTTTAAATCTTAAGTATAAACTTCTGTAGGCAGTTCTATGACTGCCTCGTGTGTTTTTTTTTTTGACTTTATTTTGAAATAAAAATAATTTTACACCTTAAAAAAATTAAGCTAATTACTCTGTATATTTTCTTGACTGACATTTTGGTGCACTTTTTTTTATGTAAAAAAAATATTGGAAGAAATTAGAAATCTGAAGCGAGCTAGCCGACGCGAAGATCTGAAGAACTTTAGTTTGAATAAAAATTCAACTCGCCGATTCAAAAGTTTTCAAATCAGAAAATTTAATTCGAAAATAAAAAATTAGGTATATTTTGAATTATTTTTTTACTTTGAACGGGTTTTTAAATTCATGAAATATTATTTTTCGTCTAAACTGAAAGCAATTTGTGAATTCCTTTTTTAAAATTGAGTTGATTTTAGCCGGTTGTTTAAGTCGCTATTGCACAGATTGCTCGAATAAACTAATTTGCTCGCCAACTCAACGGCATTGTATAAGTTTTTTTTTTTAACTGACATTTTGGTGCAAAAAAACATATGTGAAGTACCTCAACGTTTGTACATAGTATAAAGAAAGGAATTTCTTCATCCATATATACACAACCTTGATTAGCAGCATAGTATACAGAAAAAAAATTTTATGTGTGCAATGTTGTATGTGTGCAATGTTGTATGTGTGCAATGTTGTATGTGTGCACCGTTTTAATTTTTTTTCGAATTTTTGTTTACTTTACTACTTGTTTTTTTTTTTATTTTTTAGAGAAGGAAAAAAATCAAAAAGAGAATAGTCTTCTTTGAAGGAAAAAGAAGGATATTATTTCTCTCCTAAATATATTTATTTTTGAAAGTTTCTTTTAATGAGGGATTTATAAATTATTTAGATCGTAGAGAAGTTAGCAACTTCTTGTTGTTTTTCCCAGCAATACCGTAAAACAATATCGTAAGCAATTACCCAGGAAAAAATAAGTTCTTAAATTGTAGTCACAATACAGGAAATTTTATTCGGTTACAGGAAATTTTATTCAAATACTAAATGTCAATTTTATAAATATTTTTTGTTTATTATTTTCTCCGATTAGATTATTTATTATTGTCTCCGAAAGAGACATCTGTTGTAAAATTAAATAAACAATTTGACGGGATTAATAAAAAATTGTATGTAAAAAATTAAAAAAATTACAGCCAAGCCAAGTGATATTTCGCATAGTTCTAAAAAATTCTAAAACGCTTTTAAATATTTATCAAATGGTAATTTTGAATTTAAAGCCATTTTCATTTTGAAGTGGTAGGTTAAAATATTTCGTAAATTAAAAAAAAAATTTATGGTATGAATTAAAAGAAAAAAACATGAAACGTATGTGTTTTATTGTAACTAAAAAGTAAAAAATAAAAAATAAAAGTAAAAAAAATCGAAGTCCTCAAAACTTTAAAATAAGAATTTGTTTTTAGAAGGTCTTGATATTAAATGTTCAAAATATTTTAAAAAGTGTTCAAGACCTTTTCAATGTACCAAATCAATATTTCTTATTGGTCTCGAACGCTTTTTAAAATAGTTTGAACATTTAATATCAAGATTTTCCAAAAACAAATTCTTACTTTGAAGTTTTTAGGGCTCTTCGATAAAAAACATCTTTTCTTAAAAAAAATTTTTTTTTCTTATATTTTTTTTAATTCCTACCATGATGAACATCATAGTGCGCACAATTAACGATTTACGGAATTGGCTGAAACCAAAGCTTAGGCGATACTGCCGTTCCCTTGAACCATTCAGAATGGGCTGAAACTTAGAAGGGGGGTAGAGGCGGTGCACAAACTTCCAAAACTGAAATCAGTTCTTGGGGCAAAGGTCCCGTTTCGGAGAAAGGGCCCCCAAAGTTTTCATACATTTTTGTATGGAATTTTTTTTTGTGCCCAATTTGTCCAATTTTTGGGTAGGTGATAGAGGCGGTCCCTAGAATGTTGAATCCGAGACGGTTTTCGAGAGAAGCCCCCATTTCGGAGATATGACCCTTCAAAGTTTTCATACGGCGGGCGAGCGGTTGGTCAGTGGGATTTGCGGCTCGCGACGGAAATCCCACTGACCAACCCCCGCCCGCGGGCCCGCCCCCCCCCTCCTTTTTTAAAAATTAAATTCTCGTCACAGCCTTTTTACAAAAAAAAAAAAAAAATAACGAATTTCGTATGAAAACTTTGAAGGGCCATATCTCCGAAATGGGGGCTTTCCCTCAAAAGCCGTCTCGGATTTAACATTTTAGGGACCGTCTCTACCACCTACCCAAAAATTGGCCAAATCGGACACAAAAAAAAATTTCCATACAAAAATGTATAAAAACTTTGGGGGGCCCTTTCCCCGAAACGGGAGTTTAGGCACCGCCTCTATCCCCCCTCCAAGTTTCAGCCCATTCTGAGTGGTTCAAGGAAACGGCAGTATCGCCTAAACTTACCTCCATAAATCGTTAATTGTGCACACTATGATGTTCATGGAATTAAAAAATAATAAACAAAAAATATTTATAAAATTGAAATTTAGTATTTGAATAAAATTTCCTGTAACCGAATAAAATTTCCTGTATTGTGACTACAATTTAAGTACTTATTTTTTCCTGGGTAATTGTTTACGATATTGTTTTACGGTATTGCTGGGAAAAACAACAAGAAGTTGCTAACTTCTCTACGATTTATTTAGGGAAATTTTTCTTTAGAAGAAGAGAAAAATAAAAAAAAAGAAGAGAAAAATAAAAACTGAAAAAATCAGATGATGATATTTTTCTGATTGAAGTAAAAATACGTTTCTGTAAATTTTTTTTTCCTTCGGAAAAGAATTCTATTCCGATAGAAAACATACTCTGGTTATAACAGTTGCAAAATAGCCAGGTCGTACTTTTGAGAAAAAAGGATTTTATTGTATTACGTTTCAGGAGATTCGTTAAAAAGTAAAATGTCTAATATTTTGGTAGAAGATAGATCATAGAATTTTATATTCACTTCTTTCTGTTTCAATAACTCACAATTTATTGTCAAAAATACTTCAAGTTATTCTATGAACTCCACTAAATATTCTCTTCAAAAAATTAATCCCTAAACGGCCTGAAATCGAAAAACGGTTTTAGTTTTTTGTTTTTATTAATTTATTCAGTGAAATTTGTTTTAAAGTACATTTAAATTTAAATACTATTAAATTTTTCATTGGTATCAGGTATCAGTTTCCTTTGAATTCCACTAGGCTTTTTTCAGATTACTTGGTAGTTCATTAAAATAATCAAATCTTTATGCAATAGTATGTTTCTATTTCAAGAACTTCTGATGTTATTAATGCTGAAATTATCTAAATTTATCAAATAGTGGCGTTGTACATCTTCCATAATCACCGGTTGATTACTTAGGTACTTCGACAATAAATTAAGTTTTATTTTGAACATCATATATATTCAATTCTCCAAAATAATGCCTTCAAGGGAATCAGTTCAACTTCAGTATAAATCTCATGCTTTTGACTGCATTAATACCATCTCGATTAGTTAGTGCGCCAGAATTTGAAATTTTCAGTTTTTGAGCTGGAATGAGAAATTAAAAACTTGTAAATACTTCTAAATACTGTGAGGCGAAGGAACAAAATAAGAAACAAAATCAAACGCACAAATGAGCTGAAAAAATACTTTTTTTCAGTATAATCATCCCTATCAGCTTTTTTGTCAGCGCTCTCAGTGGTCAAAAATACAAGGCAGCGAATTTTCGTATGAATGTATTGAATATATATGAATGTATTGAATTTTTTAGATGCTACATAACCACATTATTACAAAATAATTAAAAAGAAACAAACATTTTTGCAGACCGTCTTAAGGTAAGAAAAGAAATTTTTTTTTTTTTTTTTAATTTTACAATATAATTTATTTTAATTTAATAGCTTAATTAAAAAAATGTAAGATAAAAAATTATGTTATAATTTAAATAGGGTTGCCACAGCGACTAAACAAAGGAAGTCAAAAGGGTGTCGTGTAGGATTATTGAAATAAAACCCTTCTTTCTATAATCTATAGTATTGTATTAAATATGATAAAAATTTGTTAATTGTTTCATAAAAAAAATGTTTGAAATTGTTTTATCCGCAAAAAAACAAAATAAAAAATTAAAAAAATTTTTGATACCTGAATTTTGTAAAAAGTAATTTAGTCTCAAAAATTTCATATCTGAAGATGGTATAATAAATAATAATATCGAAATGCATTTTAAATAAAAAAAAAATTAATTTATTTGCTTTTTTTTTTAATTTATTTTATTTGCTTTTTTCATTTTTATACTTAGTAGAATCATAATTTGGTGGTAAAAGAGAAAAAAGAAAAATAATTTCTTTTCTTAAAGTAAATTATAAGAGATCGTACGGTACTCAAATACATATTGCAAAATTGGCAGCTACTGCCATTTCGATACTCACCGAGAAAATTAATTTTGAAATTTCATTATAGGTACTTGTTTTCTAATAGTTCTGCAAAATTGTAAGCTACTGCCATCTCGTAACTTATAGACAAAATTAATTTTGAAATTTCATTGTCAAAATAATTGATTGAAAAAAGTACTCGTCATTATTTCGTAAGAAAAATATAAAAAAAACTGCGGAACTGAGGTCCACTGCGTTCCGTATAAAAAAGCCCTGTAAGTAACTATGTTATTAAACCCGAGAAAAACCTTAAATTTATGTAAATGTTCATATACATTGCGAACATTTCGGCTCATGAAACGAAAATCTTCATGTTCGTTTAGGGATGACGAATAATCACTTTTTAACACGAATATTTCGTCCACACAAGCGTCATGTCTGACCAAAAAACGAAATGTGCATGTGTGGACGCTCCTTTAGAATTTTTGCATTATTATTAAATAATTCTTTTTTTATTTTGACAAACAGCCTATACAGTATAGAAGACTACAGTTTGTTTGTCAAAATAAAAGCTTCATCATGAAAGAATCTGAAATACGGTGAAATAAAGATTATCTGACCGAAAATTTTGGGAGCTACGGTCAAGGTGTGCCCGGCTTAAAATATACCTTTTTTTTTTTTTTTTTTGTCAAAATAGGTAGCTTCGGTGAAATATAGATTACCTGACCAAACAGTCCATTATTTGTCCATTATTTGAGCAGTCCATTATTTGTAGCCCCTGTTATTTTATAGTTTAAAGCTTTTAAGTATTAACTGCTTTCGGCAGTTCCTATGACATGCTTCGTGTGTATTCTTTTTTCATAAATATGAAATATGATTTTATGATAATTTGAAGTAAATGTATTAATAGTAGGGCTTGCAATACCGGGATCCCGGTATTACCGAGCATTTTTGATACCGTTCAATACCGGTATTACTTTCCACTTAATACCGGTATTTGGTGTTAAATTTTTTATAACTTTTTTATTTAAATATTTAATTGTTTATAAGCAATTATCATATTTTTAGGTTCCATGTCTAAAAATTGAAAATATCCAACTTAAAATCCAATTTAAAATAATTTTTAAATTATAAAATTGTAAAACACGAGGTAACTTACTTCGAAGTGGAAAATATAACGGGCAAATATCTTCAACTAGTACATGACTACCTTATATCCATAACACCACAAGCGTCGAGTCCGAAAGAGGATTTTCAGCAGAAGTACTGCTGCACACAAAAATTAGATCCAGGTTAAGCGACAAATCGTTTGACAATTTAACATTTTTGAGATCATATTTTAAAAGAAAATTAAAGTAATTATTTTGTTTATTGTATTTATTTTTGTTCTATTTTGGATAACTTTTATTTTATTGAATTGTTTTTTATACATTATTGAATTAAAATTTAAGTTTGTTTCTTAACTTTTTATTTTTTTTCATTTGTTGCAGCGTAATATCTCATTTTTAATTACTTCAAATACCGGTATTAATACCGGGATCCTGTTATGTTAAAAAAATAAATTAGTAAGTAGTTAAACTACGAATAATATGAGTTCAAATGAACTCAAACAAAAAGGATTTTATCATAAAGGAAATTATGATAAAAAGGGAAACATGTGAAAGTAGATGCAAGAGAAAGTGCTCTACTTTCAATAATTAGCCTGGTGTTGAGTCCACTGTCTAAGGACATCCGTGTTTTAAGGCTGGGTCTAAGCTCGTCGGTGGGTGGGTAAGGACAGTGAACACCAAGGGGGTCCATAACAATATTTATAGGATGTCTTTCGTTTAAAAGAAGATAAAAAGGAGATCTCAAAAAAAGGATATTTGAGAAACCACAACCAATTCAAAATAAAAAAACTTAAAACTTAAATGACTAAGAAGTCATTCTTCAGCTTATGGCTATGGCCATCTAGAGCTGGACCTTACATCAGCATTTCTTATGGTACCTATAAGGACCTGTGGGATTGATTTAGCAATAACACATAGTTATTTTTTTTTTAGATATTTTATTTAACAAACGTAAAATTAAACTATCAACAATTTTTTTATAAACTTAATTAAAAGATTACATTAATTATTGTTGATTGTTGAACAATATGATTTCATACATATAGATATAAAATTATTTGAAAATAAATAAAAATTTTTATTTATTTTTTTGTTGTACATAATTAATTGAAGGTTATTTACATAAAATTTTTTTGGTTTTCTTTGATAACCGTTTATAAAGAATACAAATTTTTGTTTTTTTTTTTTGTTTGGTTTTGTTTCTTTTGTTTTTCTTATATCATAATGGTGATATATATATAAACAATTGCTTTAATTTATTTATTTATTTATTTATTTTTTTTTTTTTTGATGCCTGCTTTTAGGAGGTCTTGAATTTCTTTATGCAGATTCGTGATCTGTTGTCATCTAATGTTGCTCTTCCGTGTAGGTGGAAACATTAGGTTGGTACCTTCACAGTATTTTCTGTATGGGTTCCTTTTTTTTTGTTTTGAGGTAAAACATAATATAAAATTGTTGTAAAAAAAATCAATTCTTTTATATGATTTTTAATCAAAACAACTTCATATAAAAAAAACAAAACAACAAAAAAAAAGGCATAATGCAAAATTTAAAAAATATTACATCAGATGTATTATTCTGTAAATTATGCTTTTATGTATTCTTGACCTATTCCAAATAAAAAAATTCTTGAGTTAAAAAAAAATGCAGTTAAAGTTATTTTATATAATTTTTATTCTTTTTTTTTTTTTGAAATTTTTAGGATATTTATCTAATTCTAATTAGAAAAATTTTTTTTCTCTGTAACAAACAAGGTAGATTGAATCTAGGAAACGGAAAAAAAAAATTTAAATGTGTATAAAAAAAATTTATTTAATTTATTGTGTTTTTTTTTTTTTTTTATATATATATAAGGAGCAAAAATTTTACATTTCATAATGTTATGGTGGGGCTCGAAACCGCCCTAAGATTAAGAGTCTCATGCTCTATCTATTTTTCGTAGTGGTGTTTCACTGCAGAACTCTTCTGTTTCTCCGTTGTTCCTGGAAATATTTTTATGATCCCTTTGTCCGTTATTTTGACCGCTCCTGTTTTGTTGCATTTCAAAATGGTTTTCCCGTTCTTTTTCACTTCTGCTTGGATTATTGATATAGGTCCTTGTATCTTGAAACGGTAGCTGGATCCAATTTGGGTTTGGCCAATTTCTACTCCGGCAAAAATTGCTTTCAGCATTGGGGTCGGGTTGACTCCTTCTTCTTCTTTTACTCTCGGTATTGCTTTTGGAGATAACTTCGGGAGTTTTGGTGGCTCTTTCATGATTGGTACTTGTGGCTCCTTTGCTCGTTTTCTTGTATTAAATTTTCCGCTATCTATTGGCTTCGGGCCTTCTTCTTCGGTATACCATCTGGGTTCTCCGGAACTGGTGGTTATTTTACCAATAAATTTACTGCTTGGTGCGTTGTCGGACATTTTTTTTATTTTTTTATCAATTTTTCTTTTTTTACTGTAATTTTTTATAATTATGCATTTTAATTTATACTTTTTATTTAGTTATTTTAAATAGGCCAAAACAAAAAAAAATTGAAGAATTGAAAAAAATTTTGTAATTTTGTAATTAATTTAGAATTTTTACATTATATATATATTTTTATTTATTATTTTATTTTTTTATTTTTTTAAACAAAAATTTTTTACATTATGAAACTTCCGTAACGATTTATTTTGCTCGTCTTGTACTATTAGTACTTCGTTAGTTAGTCTATAGTTACTACCGCTTATTGTTGGTATATTGTATTATTGTGTCCTCTTACTTTTCTCTTCTTTGCCGAAGAAGAGCTTTTCTTCGTCTTTATTTGTGTTTTCTGTGTCATTAAGGATATTTGAGCTAGAAAGATTTAATCTATTTTGGCTAGCTTGCATCAATTTAGTAACTAAATGATATGCTACTATACATATTATCATTAATAGATTTATTAAGTTGAAAACTAAATTTGTATTGTGTACCGCAATCATATGTGGTTTGAAATGCAGAGATAAATCTGCTAATTCTGAGGTTTTCTGAGTTAGGGTTTTTACTAAATTTTTATAAGTGAAATTGTATTTAAGATAAGAGAAGTTTGTTTGAAAATTATCTAATAACATCATGTCTAGAGTATGGTTCCTGAAGGATAATACTTCTGGAATTTCCTGGAAGTGGATTTGGGTTAAAATTTTATCTATCTTTATTTGAGTTTCTTCTCCACAAAGAGGGATAATTGCTATTCTTTTCTCACTTATTGAGAGGCATTTATCTGCCAGTTTCAGTATAGCTTCTGTATTTCCTTTATTGGAAATACATTTTTCTAATGATTCTATATTATTTATTATTGCAGTTGAGTTTTCGTGAAATTTTAAATGCTTATTGGTATTATTGAAATTTCCTGTTAGAAATTTAAATTCTTGTTTGTAACATTTGTTACAAAGAAAAAGGGAGTTTTCTAACGGACTGCATCCGGAGTTAATTTCTAAAGATGGAAGAATTAAAGTTGGGAGTAATTCCCATTGTACTTCAGTAGGGGTTGTGAAGACAAAGTAAGGGGTATGATAATTATATACCAAAGTGGGGTGGGGATTGAAATTATGGGATAATAAATCTGACCAATAAACAATTTTTTTATTTAGAAACGTGTTTATTTCGTTGCAATCTTTTGTAGCAATACATTTACCTACCCATTGATGCAAGTATAAAGATTGTTTTAGAGATTGGAATAATTCCATAGCTCTTGCTTTTGTGAGGGAAAGGATGTGTTGTGCTTGATTTTTTTGATCAAGTTTCCACATCTTTAGGTCGGCTATTAATTTTATAACTTGTATTGTGTGTTGTGTTGTCAGATATTTGTCATGGATGTGTTTTTCTAATAAATCTTGTTGCCTACTTATTTGTATTATTATTTTCTCTGTCTTCTGAAATAAATCACTAGATATTTTAGTGTGGTTTAAAATTAGTGATTTGTATTGATTTATTTCGTGTTTTGTGTTTTCTAGATCGTTTTTGAACAACTTGAGATCTATGTTACAGTTATCAAAGTTTATACCCCATTTTCCTAGAATACTGAAGGAGGTACATCCTTCTCTATCTTCTGCGTCTCTTTTCCTTTTTTGGGGTTTGTTTCTTAAATTTTTATATAACTCCAGTAACCCTCTTAGTCCTACTTCGCATAGCGAAGTTTCACAAGATTTGAATTTTTCTTTAAATTCTATTGAATTTATCAATCCTATTAAAGGTAAGTTTTTGAAATTTTCAATGATCTTATATTGATCAAAATGGATCTCTATAGAAGGTTCTTCACAAAAGCATTCAAGGGTTATGTCGTCGTTATGACGAGGTTGGATTTCCCATTCTTTTGTTATAGGATAGAGAATTTCTAACATTTTTAAATTTAGTTTTTCGTTTGGGGTCAAATCTCTTTGAATTTCTTTATAGTTACTATTTCTGGTTATTTGTTGTGAAACTAAACTGATTGGGCTTAGTTTATTGTTATTTAGAGAAATACTAGTAACATTTGGTGTCAAAATCGGTGGTACTAGTATTCCATTTTGACAATCATGGATTGGATTAATGTCCTTTAAGGACTTTCCAAAGATTGGGTAAATGTGGCTATATTCCAAGATTTTTGTCGCATAGATCTCAATTTGTTTTTCGTATAATGGATACGCATTTAGTTCTGTGTCCTCGTATGTGGGTCTGTATAGATTTTGTACTAGGACTATGCTTGAATTTACCGGAATTAAAGTCGCTAGTACCATAACCTGTCTCAATAAGCAGTAGTTTCTTATTTGAAAAAAAGTTAGTAATAAAAATAAAAATAAAGCTAGTATAGAACCTACAAGGTACAAAAAAAAAGTAACTGGCTGTGTCATCCATGACATGGATATTCCTACACAGCTTAACAGATCTTTACACATAATTAGATTGTTTGTTTATTGATTATAGCGAGTAAAAAAAATTTTCTTGTTTATATATATATTGATTTCGAAGAACTTTTCTTATATTGTAACAAAATTTGTATTGTTTTTTTTCTTTTAAATTTTTTTTTCTATATATGTAAGTAATTTTCTTATAACTATCTATTTTATATATTTTATCTATATTTTTATTTTTACCCTTTTTTTTTTTTTTTTATAAGTAATTTTCTAATAGATATTGATATATATATATATTTTTTTTTTTTTTTTTTTTTTTCAGGTAATTTCTTATACTATTTATAAATATATTTTCCTTATATTTTTTTTTTTTTTGTATATATTTTTATTATTTTTTTTTTTTATAATTGTTAAAATGAAATTCTCTTATTCTATACAGATTTTTATTATTTATTTATCTATTTGTCTATAATTTTCTAGAAACAAATGTTTCTCAATTTTTGTTGAAAATCAATTTTTATCAATATTCTATTCATACATATATGTTATACTATTTTGGTTTTCTAAAAAAAAATAAATAAAATGATTAGAAAAAGGATTTATTATTCGTTATTTTTTTTTCTATTTTTTTTTTAAAAGAAAATATTTATTATTGAAGAAATCTTAAATGTTGTGCCTAAAATTTTATTTATGGATAAAAAATTTTCATCAGATTTCCTACGATCCTTAAATTTTTAAGTCTTTCGCATGATATCTCCCTATAGCATTTCTACCTACTAGGTCTTTGACTTCATATATACTATTTCCTATTATCCTTAAAACTAAACACGGCACGAATTTCTTTCCTAATTTAGCGTTGAAATGTTTACTAAAATCACTTTGAGCGAAATTCCTTCTATACAATGTCTGTCCTACTTTGTACTTTATGTTTTTACATTTCCGGTTGTACAACTTTCTCCCTTTCTCTTTTGCCTTTTCTAAGTTTCGTTTAACTATATCTTTTATGATTTGGACGGATCCTGGAGGGGGTAATATTTATTTCTGTATCCTCTCCTTCTATCATATTTAGTTTTCTTAGTAGTTTAAAAGAGCTACCATGCGTTATCATGTGTTGTCCGAATAAAATGTAATAAGGTGACATACCCGTGGCTTCGTGCACACTGGAGCGAAGAGCTGTGCTTATGCTATCTAGATCTCCGTCCCAGTTGTGTTGTTCGTCGTCTACGTAGGCTCTTATTGCGTTTAAAATTGATCCATTTACCCTTTCACTAGCGTTAGCTTGTGGTGCATAGAAGGCGGTTAATTTGTGTTTTGCAGGTAAGAATCGAAATCTTTTGAGACGAGTGGGGTTCCATTGTCACTTAAGACACTTTCCGGACATCCGAATAGACTAAAAGCTTCTTCTAACACTTTAATTGCGTTAGCTGTAGTTGCTTTTCGTAATGGTTTTATTATTACATATTTTGAGAAGGAGTCTAGTATTATGAATATGCACGTGTTGCCAGATCTTGATCTTGGGTAGGGGCCTAAGAAGTCTATGTATAGGTGTTGAAAAGGTCTTGACGGGATTTGTTTTTCTCCCATAGGTGGTCTTAGTATCTGATTTGTTGGTTTCGTTTCTTTACAAACTGCACAATTTTGTATGTATTTTTTTATATCGGAATACATTCGTGGCCAATAATATTTTGTCCTTATTTTGAACAGCGTTTTTCTTAGCCCTCCATGAGCTGAGTGTGGGGGATCATGATTGTTTTCTATCACTTTGCCCACTAGTTCTTCCGGGACCCATAGTCTCCATAAACTCAGCTCAGATTCTTCTTGATTTTTTCTGAATTCTGTTCTTTTGAAAATTTTGTTTTCAATTATTTGTAAATCCGGTAAGCTATTTTTGTTGTCCTCGATTGTTTCTCGTAATTCTTTATAGTTGATAGACTCAAAAGCTTCTGAGTCTAGATCTAAATCGGGACATCTTGTTGTTATTTCTTCTATTCCGAAGGATCTTGACAGGGTGTCTGCTACTACATTTTTCTTTCCTGCTCGATGTAGAATGTCAAATTCGAACGCCTGTAGCTTCAATGACCATCGGAAAAGTTTTCCGTGGTGATCCTTGCATGTCATTAACCATTTCAATGCTGCACAATCTGTTATTACGGTGAATTTTGTACCTTCTACGTACATTCTAAACTTTTTTATGGCTTCGACAACTGCAAAACATTCCTGTTCTGTAGCTGCCCACCTAGATTGTGTATCATTGAATTTTTTTGACATGTAGGCTACAGGGTGTTCGTTGTTTTCTTCGTCATATTGAAATATGACTGCCCCTATGCCTGATTGGCTGGCGTCAGTTTGTATAAAGAATTCTTTAGAATAATCGGGGGGAATCAGTATAGGCTCGGAAACTAGGATTTCTTTAATTTTACTAAAGGCTTCTCTAGCTTCTTTTGTAAATTTGAATTTATTTTCACTATTTTTTAATTTTAAACAGTCTGTTATTGGGGCTACTATTAAGGAATAGTCTTTAATTAGTCTTTGAAACCATCCTGTCATGCCTAGGAAACGTCTAGTTTGTTTTAAAGAGTTTGGTTCAGGATATTCCGAAATCGCGGATATTTTTCCTGGATCAGGTTTCGTACCGTTCGCGCCGATTAAATATCCTAGATATTTAATCTCTTTCATGAAAAATTTCGATTTCTCAACATTTATTGTGAGGTTGGCTTTCCTTAGAGCGATTGCAACTTCTTTTAGAAGTTGAAAATGGCGTTCTTTTGTATCTGTTGCCACCATTAAATCGTCTAAGTAAACCTTTACCTCCTCCTTTAAATGCTGAGGAATCACTTTATCCATGAGCCGACACATGCGTTGGGCTGCGTTACAAAGTCCAAAAGGCATACACGTGTATTGATAGAGGGGTCTACCTGGGATTGCAAAAGTAGTTTTTTCTCGAGACTGTTTTTCTAACGGAATTTGCCAAAAAGCGTCTTTTAAATCGATACTACTTATGTATTTTGTTTTGTCTATTCGTGCTAATAGGCCTTGAATATTTGGTAAAGGATATGCGTCCTTTTTCGTCAAATCGTTCACTTTTCGCGAATCTAAACATAGGCGGTTTTTACCAGGTTTCCTTACTAGCACTACAGGTGACGTCCACGCATTATTACTTTCCTCTATTACCCCCATTTCTAACATTCTGTCTACCTCGGCGTACATTAAATTTTGGATGGCAGGAGAGAGTGGGTAATGCTTTTGTTTAACCGGTTCATTGTCCTGGGTGTCAATCACATGTTCTTCTAAATCTGTACACCCTAACCCTTCGACCGCGTAGGACGGAAACATCCTTTTTATCGCTTCTAACTCTAATTGGTCGTTTAAATCTAAATAGTGAATATTTGTGTCTATTTCTTGTATTTCTTCTATTTGTTTAAAAATTTGAGGTGCTAAATTAAATTCGGTCCAAAAGTTAACACCAAGATATAATTCTTGTGATAACTTTGGTACCACATGGATTTTTAAAGTTTTTGTGACATTATTAAAAGTTATTTGTGCTAAAATATAGCCTATTATTTCGGTTTTATTACCGGCTGCAGTTAATAGGGTATCTCTTATTTTATGTAATTTGTAATTTGTATTTTCTTTTAACCATTTTGAATCTTTTCTTAAACATGAGATAGAAGCACCGGAATCCAATAGTCCTGTTAAGATTTCCTTTCCTATTTCGATTCTTGCATATGGTCTATTATCTTGAGGCATTTTTATTACTGCTGAAAGAATCCTTTTCTTGTCATCTTTTGCTTTTATATAATATTTGTTTTTCCTTGCTGATTTCTTTGTTTTTTTCTTCGATTTCATTTCTCTTTTTGTATTTAGTCTTATTTCACTATTATTGAAAGTAACTATTTCAGCCCTTTTCTTATCGTAACGTTGTTTTCTTATATGATAAGGAGGCCATTGTTTTCTTTCCTTTGTTATCCTTTCTTCGGTTTTTGTTCTCTTTAGAATTCCTATTACTTTCATGTTTTCATTTTCATTTATTTCTTGTTTTTCGTTTTCAATAATTTCTTGTCTTTCAAGTTTCTCATTTTCAATATTTTCTTTTTCTGTAATTTCTTTTTTTTTTATTTCTTTCTGTTTTTCCATATTTTTATTATCTGTATTTTCTTTTTCTTTATTTTCTTTTTCTATTATCTCATGTTGTTTTTCAGGTTTTTCTTTTTCAATTTTTTCATTTTGTTTTTCTTTTTCAATTATTTCATTTTCATTTTTAATTAATTCGTTTTTTCTGGTTTGAATCAAGTTTTGGCCTAAGTTAAAATCTGTAGACGGCCTTTCTACAGATTGGGAAATCAGTTTCCCTGAAAGCGAACTTTTTTGTGGCAGTTTCGGCATGTTGGTGCTACTTGGTTTATCATTCCGCACCTGTAGCAAAATATCCGCCGATAGTTTGCTGGACAATCCATAAAAGCGTGTCCAGGTCCTTCACAGTTCCAGCATCTCAACTTATTTTCTGGGGTTTCTGGTCGGGATTGCTGTTTTGGTTTTGGTTGTTCATCAAATTTTTTCTTGTTGTTGCTCAAGATATTTTGTTGATGTTTTGGTACATTTTGTATTGATTCTACTTCGTAGTAATCATTATAACTATCTTCGTACGGGTAATCGTCTTCGTACTGTATTTCCTGTACCTTGTACTTATTTCGGTCGTTGCTTGCCCTGGCATATCCTTGTTCGTCCTGATTTGCTCGGTAGAAAGTTTTTTGGTCTTTACCGGCGTCAATCAATCTGAATTTGTTCCTTAGAGCTGTTAGATTTTCAACTTCAACTGCTTGAAGAGGTTCTTTATACTCTCTTCTTACGTTAAGCTTAATTCTATTTGCTAATCGACGTTCATTTAATGGTTCGTCTAGCCTTTGGTTTAATGCGTTCATAGCTTGTATGAATTCGCGCCAAGTTTCGCCTATTTTTTGTTTTCTATTAATTAGCTCGGTAATTTTTATATCTTCGTCTAATGCCTCTGCATATTCATTAATGAGGGCTGAGCTAAATGTTCTCCACGATGTTTCTTGTTTGTCGTGGGTTCTAAAGTATAAAAAGTACCATTTTTTTACAGTTGGGTCAAGCAGTTGGTGGAAATGGTTAATTAGAACACGATCTGAGATGTTGTGATCTATCCTTTGATTATTGACGTCTTTTACGAAGTTTTCTACTTCGTCTCCATTGAAAAATAATCCAAACCTTTTCTTTAGGTCTAGCTCTTTTGAGTATCTGGATTCTAGTTGTTGTCTTGGTTCTTCGTTATTTCTTGCTCTGTTATTTCCAGGTCTTGTTTCTCTCCTTTGAGGTGACCTGTAATCTCTTTCTCCTGTACTGGATATTACTCTTCGTTGATTTACTTCTTGATAATTTTGTGAATTATTAGAATGAATTGAGGGGGGTCTTGCATTTTGTTTATATTGGTGCATTACCGGCGTAGATGATCTTGAGTCAGGGCTACTGGATCTATTATTTCGTGTTATCGGGGTCTCTTGTTTTGCCTTAAAATCCATAATTATTGGCTTCATTTCCTCGCTAAGGCTTTTTATAAGTTCCATTAGTTTTGATATTTTAAGATCTTTTTCTTCTATGTTTTTCTTTTCTGTACCGCTTTTTATTTCTTTCTTTTTATCTTGTATTTGTTCTCTATTTTTTTCTTGAAAATTTATGTTTCCAACTTTATTTGATAGTTCTGCTATTAACTCTTGTCTTGGTATTTGTGGGAAATCTAATTTTCTATTTATTTGTATTTGTGGCATAAATTTTGGTCCAGGTCTGGTCTCTCTCCATTTTGTCCAATTTTCGCCATTATAACCTGTTTTTGTCCACTCATCGCCATTATATCCTGTTTTTGCATATATTATTGGTCCAAATGCCCCACCTTCATCTTGAGTTGCTGAGTCCGTGCCTATTTCTGAGTAATATATTTTCCGTTGTGATTTGCTTGGAGTCTCAGTTATTTTTTTTGGTCTATCTTTGTTTATTGCTCCTTTTGATTGGTTCAAATCTCCCCCTTTTTCTAAAAAGGTATAAGTTGGCACTGTTTGTTTTTCTGAAGATTTTCCATTTCCTATATTATCAGTTTCAGCTTCCTTTAATGATAGTTTACTTATTTGTTCTTTTACTTCTTTTAAGCAGGTTTTTATCACGTCTATCAGGTTTTTTATATGATTATCAGTATCTAAATCTATTTCCAAGAAATCAAGTAATTTGAACTTATGATGAGTTAGTCTACTACATAAGGTTACAAATTTTTCTAAGCTAGGGTTTTCCATTGCTTCTTGGGTTAATCTTGCTACTTCTTTAGCATCTCTTATTACTAATCCTCTCTCAAGGAATTGTAACGGGTCTTTCGCGCCCCTGGTACCACTTGTGGCTAGTCTTATTCGAGTTTGAGGCTTGATTGTTTCCCTCAAAAGGTGTTCTTTTAATATGTTCATCGCTTCGGGATTTGAATAGGAAATCTGATTTCTCAAGTATTCATATTCTAGCTCTTCTATTCCTAATAATTCAGGATTTATATATAAATTTTGAGTCTCCATTTTAGATTTCTTTCTTTTTTTTTTTTATATATTTTCTTTTCTTTGTTTATATATATCTCTGTAATAATTTTATTATATGTATGAATATAATTATCTCTTTTTATTATCTCTTTTTATTATCTTTATTATTTCTTTCTTTTTTTTAAATGTTTTGTATATAAATTTAATTTTTCTTGATATTTTTCATTTATTTAGGTCCTTTTTAGGTATAAGAAATGCTTACTGTAGTTATTTAGTAGAAAAAAAAAAAATTTTTATAGGAAAAAGGAGAATTTATAGTTAGCTCTATTTAAAAAAGTATAGATTGAAATTTAAAAAGTGGTTTTTTTGATTTAATTTCGACTGGTTACCCCAGCATGTACAGTGTGGACTGTGCCCACATTTTATACTGAACTCACACTGCAAGGTAACTCGTCGAAAAGAAACACTGTACTTGTTTACAAGTACTGAAAATCAAAATCGCAGCACGTTCAGTGTGGACCGTGCCCATATTTTATACTGAACTCTCACTGTACGATGTTGATTTTTTTTTTTTGTTATTGAAGAAAAAGATTTTTATAGTATCTCCTGTTATCTATTCCCAGCATGTACAGTGTGGACTGTGCCCACATTTTATACTGAACTCACACTGCAAGAATAGGTAACAGGATAACTGTTTGTTTAGTGTTAGAATTGGAAATAAAGTATAGTTGTATAGAATTAGAATTGTAATATTGTTCGGAAAAATTTTACCCCAGCACGTTCAGTGTGGACTGTGCCCACATTTTATACTGAACTCGCACTGCAAGGTGAAAAGTTTCTTCCAATATTATGAAGAAAAATTATTTGATAGAGCTATTTGAATTGGGGTTTCTAAAATATGTATTTTAACGTTTTTTAATTATTAGTAAAAATGTTTTCTTTCTTTTCTTTTCTTTTTTTTTTTTTTTTTTAAACTATAAAAAATTTTGTACTAGGCGATTTGCCTTTTATGTGTTCAAAGGGCAGAGACTCGTAAATCTTCCGCCTCTTTGAGAAGGGTAGGACTCATAGTCTTACCACGTTGGGCGCCATTTGTTATGTTAAAAAAATAAATTAGTAAGTAGTTAAACTACGAATAATATGAGTTCAAATGAACTCAAACAAAAAGGATTTTATCATAAAGGAAATTATGATAAAAAGGGAAACATGTGAAAGTAGATGCAAGAGAAAGTGCTCTACTTTCAATAATTAGCCTGGTGTTGAGTCCACTGTCTAAGGACATCCGTGTTCTAAGGCTGGGTCTAAGCTCGTCGGTGGGTGGGTAAGGACAGTGAACACCAAGGGGGTCCATAACAATATTTATAGGATGTCTTTCGTTTAAAAGAAGATAAAAAGGAGATCTCAAAAAAAGGATATTTGAGAAACCCCAACCAATTCAAAATAAAAAAACTTAAAACTTAAATGACTAAGAAGTCATTCTTCAGCTTATGGCTATGGCCATCTAGAGCTGGACCTTACATCAGCATTTCTTATGGTACCTATAAGGACCTGTGGGATTGATTTAGCAATAACACATAGTTATTTTTTTTTTAGATATTTTATTTAACAAACGTAAAATTAAACTATCAAAAATTTTTTTATAAACTTAATTAAAAGATTACATTAATTATTGTTGATTGTTGAACAATATGATTTCATACATATAGATATAAAATTATTTGAAAATAAAAAAAAATTTTTATTAATTTTTTTGTTGTACATAATTACTTGAAGGTTATTTACATAAAATTTTTTTGGTTTTCTTTGATAACCGTTTATAAAGAATACAAATTTTTGTTTTTTTTTTTTGTTTCTTGAGTTAAAAAAAAATGCAGTTAAAGTTATTTTATATAATTTTTATTCTACTTTTTTTTTTTTTGAAATTTTTAGGATATTTATCTAATTCTAATTAGAAAAATTTTTTTTCTCTGTAACAATCCCGGTATTAGTATAACGAGATACCGAAATACTGAAAATTTGGTAAAGTATTGCAAGTCCTAATTATATAAGATCTCGTAGGGTTTTTTTTCGTTTTGTTCTACTATTTTCTAGTTTTCTCCTGTTTTACATTTTTTTCTTTTAAACAAACGTTTTTTAGGTGTTTTTTGTCTTTATAAAAAAAAAATTTTTTAAGTTAAATTTTGTGAAAAAATTATTTTCCAAAAGGCTACTTTTTCAACTTGTGTTTATACTAGATGTTTTTGAAGATTATTTTGAAGATGTTTTTTGAATGTATTTTCGTAAAAATCTTCGAAATAATTTTCACTGTCTAGACCAGTGTTTCTCAACCTTAGGGTCGCGACCCAAATTTGGGTCGCGAAAGATTTTCAATGGGTCGTTTTAATGGGAAAATTCTATTACAAATGCTACATATATTTTTTCAAAAATAATAAAATATTTTGATTATGTAAGAAGAATTAATCTATACATCTATTTTCTAACAGATTGCTCTGTTTTTAGATTGATAATAATAAAACAGCTTTTAAAATTCATTCGCTTTAAACAAATCGAACGAAAAAAAATTAATTATCAAATGAATGTGTCAACAACATATTATAAGTCGTTAAAATAAAAATAAATAAAACATTTTAAAGGTGTCTTTCTAGCTTGTCATTAAATTTTTCAGATTTCGTCGCGTTATTTTTCACATTGAGGGTCGCGTTATTTTATATTCATATTTTATAGGTCGCAATAGTAGAAAGGTTGAGAAACGCTGGTCTAGACTACACTAAAATCTAGATTTTAGTTTGGATTAAAAACTTTTTTCAAAATAAAACTGATTAAATTTTGATATTAATTTTAAATTTATGTATTAAAAATAAAATAAAGCAAAAATATTTTATTTATGTTTTCAGTTTTTCATTTATTTACTTTTTTAATTTTGAGATTCCTATTAGTAGGTACAATATGAGGACTTTGGCTCACTTGGAGCCGGAGCCAGGTTAAATTAGGTGAATTAGGTGAAAAACTTCAATTTAACTGTCAAAAATTTGTCAAAATTCAAATTTTAGGTGAAAAAGTTCAAATTAACTGCCAAAAACTGCCAAAAATTCAAAAATTAGGTGAAAAACTTCAAAAAAACTGTCAAAAACTGAATGAACTGTCAAAAAACTGTCAAAAATTCAAAATTTTAGGTGGGAAACTTCAAGTTAAATGTCAAAAATTCAAATGTGAGGTGAAAAGTTTCAAATTATTTGTCAAATAAACTGCCAAAAAGCTGTCAAAAATTTAAATAAAAAAACATTGAAGTGAAAAACCGCCAAAAATTGAAGTCAAAAGGTGAACATTTTAAAAATAAAAATTTTTCTTCGCATTTTTGAATGAAAAGGCTTTCTTCTGATCAACTTTTCTTTTGTTCTATGAAATTATATCATCACTTTCTTATCTTATTTATAATAGGCGCATAGTTTTATGTGTAGTTTTCTGTGTTGAGAATTCATTTGGGAATCAACAAAGATAACATTGTTTTCTTTTTATGGGGTCAATGTGTTTTATGCTGCCTTTGTTTTATGTTGATAATTGGATTCTTGATCATAAATTTATTTTATTTTATATTTTGAAAGAAAAGAATTTTTCATGCTGATGATTTTAGACAATGTGGTAAACAAAGATAGCCTTTTTTTTTTATGATCATGAATTTATTTCACATTAGGTAAAAAGTGAGTGAAAAGGATAAGTCAAAAACTAAAAGTTTAGAAATAAATATAAGTTTTTTGAAATAAATTCTTTTATTTATATTTCAAAGTTATGTTTCTCCATAAAAACGAAAATTTTAAAAATATTATTTACAGCACATCGCTTGGGTTTAATATGATGCGCTATGCAGTTAATTTTCGCTGAAATAAACTTCTCCAATATAGTTTTTTTTATTATTTCCAACAACAATGATGTGTAACCTTCAAATCTTTGCAAATAATCTTCCAAGTCGCTGTAATCCTTCTCCCCAAAAACCCAATCCAAGCCATTTATAAAGTTTTTGCAATGTTGATTTTGTTTGATGGCTCGAGGGTGTAATTCATTGCTAGAATATGGTGGCTTGAATGTGGCATATTCTGCGATAGGGCGATCTCCAAACATGTAGCATATTTCTTTCACAAATAATTGGCCGAAGTTGCCAAATACAAACTGCAAATCTACGAATACAATTGAGGTTCTAGGATGGATCATATCAGCAAGGATTGCAAAATTAAACTTAAGTTATTATTTCTATAAAGATCCTATTTATAGTATTCTCATATGAGAACTTTAGTGTGCGAAAGCGATGTTTGCATGTAGATAATTTTTAATTTATTTTTTTTTATCAGATGATGATTTATAGGATTTTCATATGAATTTTATTGTGAAAGTAATTTAAAGTGCATGTTGTTATTTTCTAGCGGATGTAATGAAGTGGGGAAGAAAATCGCCCCCTACAAAAACCAACCAAAATTAATTTTCATCGCAAGTGGCGTTTATTGCTTTACAAAGATACGTTGTTGAGATAAAAGAATGAATCGATTGCTAGCATTATGTGAGAAATGTGGTGAAGAACTCTATAGAAAAAATATACTTAAACATAGAAAGCATAAAGATAATGATGCAGAAGAACCGCCAAAAAAGATTTTAAAAGTGGAAAAGCCAAAAGCATCAACAAGTGGTGGTGCTGCTGCAAGAAGACCCCCAGCAAAAGATCAGCAGCAGCAGCAGCAGTGGCAGTAGCTGCAGCAGCAGCAGTATTGTGCTGATTTATACATAGATAAAAAAAGATGGGCACACCACATCAGAACATTTGAGCATAAATCAAAAAGTGTTGAAGATGTTTCCGATGGCATAAAAAAGATTAGGGATTTATTTAAAAGTAGAATTTGCACGTACATAGTGAAAAATCAAGATGAGTCATTGTTAAATCCAAAAGAATTTATGCATAGAATAAAAAATGATGTGATAAATTTGCTGAAAAGAGAATTGAATGAGCATGTTGCAATTAAATTCAATATTGAATTGTTGGGGGAATATGTAAAACCTAAAAAATCTGACGATGATGAGGATGATGAATTAATTATAAGCATTAAATCATTCAACACAAAAATGCAGCCATTATTAATGCCGGACGAAGCTTCTAATTTGTATGAAGACATGCTCGAAAAAGTGAACACCCAAACGGAGGAATTTCAAGAAAAATATAGTGGTTGGAGCCTCGTAAGAATTTTACACCTGGAGCTGAATATTTGTGAATATAAGCCATTGAGAAGTTCAAATTACATTGAAACGCCTAAATCACTTGCAGCAAAACATGCGTGCCCTAATGTGCATAATGAGGATGAATATTGCTTTAAATGGAGTATAATATCAGCATTGCAAAACATGAATATAGCAAATCCAGGCAGAGTACATTCATATAAAATTCGAAATATTGAGAATCCGATTATTAATAATTAATGCCATCTTCAGTGACAGTGTGATTAAAAAAACAAGTTACCTAACAAGAATAATAATAATAATATACACACGATCATCTTTTACACATAAGGAAAAAAGATCAATACAAATTGCATATTATATTTATTCCTACAATTTCATTTTCTCTTAGGTGATGACCCTCAATGAAAAATGTCAATAATACATGTATAAATGTTCGAATCTTACAATCACAAAAATAAAATAAACTTTATAAGTCAAAACCTGACCTACTAACCTACTTTCAAAAGTACAGTTAGTGACCTAATTATTTTTCGACGAAAGGTCCTTGACCTAATTGTCTGTGACCTAGTTTTGCATGTCTGGCCCAACTATCATCTTTACTACTTATAACCTTTGCAATGTTTTCTTAATATTGATGATATTATTTGTGTATAGGTCGTTCAGTAGATCACTATTTAAAAAACTTAAAAGATATTTTTTCTATTTGACAAAAATTGAACTTAAAACTTAATCCCTATAAAAATGTTCTTTTGTAAAATCAGAGGTCATTTATCTCGAACATAAGTGGATAAGGGAATTCACCCTGATAGTTCAAAACTCGATTGTATTAAAAATTATCATATTCCTAAAGATAAAGATGCGAGAAAAAGATTCGTGGCATTTATGAATTACTACAGAAAATTTATCCCAAACTTCGCTTCAATAGCAAAACCTCTCAATAATATAACTAAACTTAAAGTAAATTTTTTCTGGTCACAAGACTGCCAAAACTCATTTCAAATTTTAAAAACAGTATAAATAAAATTTACTTAAGCAAATAATTGCATGTGTATTGACGCATGTAATAAACCATTTACTGAGCTTAATTCTACGGTAGTAAACACAACTTACCGAACACATGCACATTAAAATTCTTTACCGGAAATTAAGATGTTAAGATGAAAAAGATATGATGACGTAATAGAAAAATTAACTAATAATCAGAATAGTATAATACAAACAACCAACAAACAACTATGTTTAAACACAAAAATATTAGAAGAATATGATAAAGTTATCAATGAAATAAAAAATAACATAGAACAAATTATTGCAACAGCAAACAAAAAATTAATTACAAACAGTGTTACCAACTCGACAATTTTCATCGGAAGACTTCAGGTTTGAAGTGGTAACTTCGGGTGGTAACTTCGGGTCTTCGGGTTGGCCACTAATTTCTTCGGGTTTGTTAAAATATTTTCAAAATTTAGTTATTAACGATTGTTTTACTCGTGTATTCTTTTTGCTTTTAGGGAAGAGGTAATAGACATAAGGAAAAAACTCTACACTTGTATTCTCTCGTACTTATTTTTCGGCTCAAAATACAAGTGATGCACGCTGATGTCAAAACAAATACATTGACTTTTGGAAAGTAGTTCCTTAACTCGGCTTATGGGGTAACGAAATAACAGGGTTGCCAACTCTTGACCGAGGAAAAACTGGAGAGTTGAAAAAACAAAAAATGTAGATAGAAAAATAGAAAAAATAATTAATTTATAAATTACATTTGTGCTTCACCCTTAAAAAAATTTAAGAATTTCAAATTCCTAATGTATTTTGTTAGTGTGATTTAATGTCAAAAAAAAGTTTCGCACGAAAACTTTTTTTTGACATTAAATCACACTAACAAAATACATTACTTTTTTTCACTTTTTTTCATAAATTTCAAATATTAATGACAAAGCTGCCAGAGTAGGATTTTCTTTAGAGGATTTTATTACATCGGGGCAAAAATTATGAACAAAAAATTATTGTACAAGGAAAATCAATTAGAATGACAGAACTTGAATTTCAAAAATTTTTTTTGTTGTATGAATTTCAAATACACGCCTCAGCCAGAACGTGTATTTGAGATTCACAACAACAAAAAAAAATTTGAATTTTACACAACAAAATACATTAGGAATTTGAAATTCAAAATTTGAAATTCTTAAATATTTTAAGGGTGAAGCACAATTATTATTATCATAAACAAACGAAATATAAAATAAACCGCATATACCAAAATAATTCAAATTAGAATAAAACTTTATAAAAAGTAATATAAAATAAATACAATTATTGAAATTAGAAAAAAATTAGTTAATTAATGAGATCAATTATTTCTTAAAGGTATTAATAACTTTGTTTTGGAACAAATGTTACTATAGCTAAATGAATAACAAAGTAAAATGACTTCTACTGGTGAAAGGCTTATGTGAATTTCTTTTTTACTTTAAAATTATTAATTTTGAAAAAAACTGGTAAAATTTTAAAAAACCTGGAGACTGGAGTTTTAGTTGAAAAACTGGAAACTCCAGGGTAAAACACCCCAGTTGGCATCCCTGCGAGATAACGAATACAGAGGTGCGATTTAGTAGAAAAGTTGACGTAACGAAATGCTGTATGCGTGTGTATGCGTGCGATTTAGTCTTAAAAGCTCACTGGTCTTAAAAGCTCACTGGGCAAGTGATTTGAATCGACGCCGTCGCAATTTAAATTGTCTTGATACAATGTCCAAAAAGTCCCTCTCGCAGTAAATAGTAATAATTTTGATTGAAATTTGTATGAAAATTGATAAACTTAAATTTTATTTGATTTTATAAAATAGTAATAAAATATTTAGAAAATTTTAATTTTTTATTATTAACTAATTAATATTTTATAATTCAAATAAAATTTAAATTTTTATACTAATTTCAATCTAATAAATAAAAATGAAAATTCTCTGATTCTCTGTTTCTGTATTTCCCTGTCCTCAATCACGCCTAAACTGTTGGATAGATTTGGCTGAAATTTTGAACTTAAGTAGCATTGGGCCCCGAGATGGTTATAGAGTACTAGAAATTTTGATCCGAGGCCCGACGGAGGGCTACCTTAGAAGCCGGCTTTGCAATTTAGGTATATTCCGATAAAATTTTGTAGCGTAGGACCCGAAAAGCCTATTTAAAAAACTGGATGTTGAAAGACCCCCAACCGTTGTCCTAGGGCTCAATTGAGGGCCTATGTAGCAAATTTGGAAATTCGTATTTTTTTAGTGCACCAAATCTGGATTAAAGTGTTTTGATATTAATATAAGCTCGGTAATACCATGCGAAGCCGGGTATTTCGACTAGTGTAAATAAAAAATCTTGTACAATTTTGTATAATTTTGCCAATGATGCAATTAGTCAATTTGGATTAATTGGAAATGAAAGCTCAATTTGAATTGATTGAAAATGAAAATTACTTATATATACGGAAAGGAATTACGTTCCTATGACAGCTCTTGTGTTTTTTTTGTATAATAATGGCCTTAGTGCGTTTTTTAATAAAACTTTTTAATAAAACTTGGCTCCATGTAATAGCGTCGCCTGACATAGCGCCGGCGGCGGCTGCCGCCTCCCCCGAACCCCCTAGGGCACATTTTTTCTTTTTTTTTCTTGGAGCGCTTCGCGAGAAGCGAATGGGACGCGGTAGCAGTCACCTATTATGCACAACAGCTTTTACATACATTTTGCTTAGTTTTTCGCGGTTACAACAATTTTTTCACTTTTTCCGGATCGTCCGACATTTTTGTAGCGGTGTTAATTCAAAAAATTTTGAATTAGTGCCGCCAATTGAGAAAAATGAAATCGGCGGCGCTATTTCAGTTTTAGATGAAATCGGATTGAGCGGCACTATTTCAGTTTCAGTTTAATATCGAAAATGCTGCGGCGCTATTTCAGTTTCTCCTGCGGCCCTATGTCAGGCGGCGCTATTTCAGGACACCAAAATAATACAGCAGTAAAATAATATCTATGTAAAAATGGCCAATGTAAACTGAAAATTAAAATATTTTCTGGGATAATTTTTATTTACAAATTCTGCTGGGATAAATAGTTATTTTGTGCTGGGATTACATCAATGAGTGGTCAACTTTGTTCATTTGACATTTGGAATTCATTTCGAAGTTAAACGTTCGATGTGGAATGGAAGTCGAAGAAGTAACGTAATTTTTTAAATAAATAATATGTTGTACTATAAATAAAATCCAATACAACGCAAATTAATAATACATATTTATTAAAACATTAAATTAGAATGTGGCACAAAAAAAACTTCTATATTCAAGAAGAAAGACTTAATATCGCCAAACTGTTCCGACTGTATGAGGAAAACTATTCTGAAAAGTCTGGAATAGAAAGACGCTCTATTCGCCAATATCGCGATATTTTCAATAGCGAATTTAATATAGCATTTTTCGTCCCAAAATCCGATCAATGTAACGATTCACGATTGTACTTCTTTCCAAAATATGGATGAAGACTGAAAAATAAAATAGTGAACATCTACAATTTGTTAAAAAAAAGTCGTGAATTCAAAGAAGACGATAATAAAACAGCAACTAAATGCCCTTTATTATAAAGAAAATTTGCCGCCTTTATTTTTTCTATTTTTGAAATGTGCCAAAAAGAGGCATATTGTTATGTATGGGGCGAGTGCCTCGCAAAAAAGGGGGCAAACGAAGTTTCTAGTTTTTAATGAACTTTGTAGGAAATGAGGTTGGAAATGGTTGTGAAGAGTTCAGATTTTGGTTCAGACAATTGTGCAGGTCAAAACAAAAATAAAATATTTTTTTCAGCTTATTCACTGTTCGCGTTTAAATATACGATTACTCATAGATTTCTGGAAAAGGGCACACCCAGAATGAGGGTGACAGTGTTCACGCGTGAATTGAAAACGAAAAAAAAAGGAAAAAGTGTTTTTGTGACAAGTGATTGGTATATTATATACGGTAATGAATTCTGGGTTTAATATATTTTATTTAAAGGGGATATTTACCATAGCTAAGAGCTTACGTATTGGTGTTCCTTGAGCTAATAGCTTAAGTATGGAACTTTTTTATATTTTTTTTGGAAAAAGCTAAGAGCTGAAATTTTTCCAAGGTTTTTATTAAAGTTAGCTAAGAGCTGAATTTATTGAAATAATACTTTCTTCTTTGTGGATAAAAGATACTTATATTTTATTGATAAAAATTACAAGTCTTATATACTAATTAAAACTATACAAATATTATTTAGTAAGCAAAAATATCAATAACTAAACAAAAATTATGATTTTGATATTTATGCTTAGTTAACATATAATATAAACTTAAAAATTACAAAATAAAGGTGAGTGGATTGAACTTTGTGCTTACGTTGATAAACACACTACACCCTCACCGTTATAAGAAAAAAAATTGTTTTGTTTAAAAAAAAAATTTTTTTTTGTTTTATGTATTGTACAATTTTAAACGATTTTTATGAATGATTTTTCCTTATTTCCTATTTTAATTTTTGTATTGACTTCGTTTGAGTCCAAGACTTCATATGGGCCCTTATAAGGGCTTTCTAATTTCTTCTTATTACCTACTTTTAAGAAAACTAAATCTCCTATTTTAATATTTATTGGATTTGAAAATTTATCATAGTAATTTTTTCTTTGTAATTTTGCTATATCTAAATATATTTTAAATCTATATTTTAGTTCTTGTACATAATCGTCCAAATTGTAAAATTTATTGTTTTGAGGTATTATCAGTGGTGGGATTCAAAACATTTAACAACCGGTTCGCATCCCGTAAAAGCAAATAATACAATTTTTTTCGTGGTTTCGAATCCTCTAAAAATTTTTTAATTTATTAAATTAGATTCTAAAGACCTTTCCAGAACATAGGTATATATACTTTCTCCTTCATAAAAACTCATAAATTTTTAGATTAATGTTTCCAAATGTTGTAATTTCAAAACAGGCTTGCTTGTTACACATTTATTACTTTGTAAGAGCATATTTTTACTCTTATTCAGTTCTTTGCTCATAGTAAATAGGATATTTTCCAGTATTTCTTTTAATAAACTAATAAAAAAGCCAGAAAAAAATTGTTTTACTTTAAATTGTACACGCACCACCTGTCGAGATACTCATCGTGTGAAAGTAGTTTGTAAACTGAAAATAGACCGAAAGACAAACATCATGTTTTTTACATAATTCAAATTTTATTTTTGATACAAATTTCAATGTAAATTCAAATTGTATATTCTTTGAGTAGTTGAGAAATTGTCACGGAGGGACTGTTAAAACGGTGAATAGTTATTTCAAAACTTTTTCAGGCGATTTTCGCGAGCTTACAAATTTTTGGAAACGGTTCGCGCGAATCTTAAATATTTTAGGAAACCGTTCCCGCGAACCGGTGCGAACCGGCTGAATTCCACCACTGGGTATTATGTCTGTCAGTAGGTTTGCTATTTTTCCAAAGACTAGTTTGAAAGGTGTGTAATTAGTGTCTGTATGTGGTGTTGTATTATAGCAGAATGTAAAGTAAGGTATCCACGTGGACCATTCATCGTTTTGAATAAATGATAATAGATATTCATTTAGTATTCGATGCTTTCGTTCTATAGAACCTAGTGTTTGATGATGGTAAGGAGTGGATTTGATGTATGTAATTTTCAGTAGATAACATATTTTAGTGCAAGTGTCATTGATGAATTTAGTTCCTAAATCAGTTTTTAACGTTTTAAAATTCCCATATTTTAAAATAAAATCATCAACTAGAGCTTTTGCGACTACTTTCGCTTCTTTTGTTTCTAAAGGTATAGCTACAATATATTTAGATAGTTCGCATTGAATTGTAAGAATGTATCTAAAGTTATTATTATAAGGTAAAGGTCCTACAATGTCCATGGAGATTATTTCAAAAATGCCTGACGGACTTTTAGTAATTAATAGTTTTTCTCTCGTATTCCTAATTTGTTTACTTTTAGCTCATATCGCACAATTATTTATATATTTTTTTACCATTTGGTTAATGCTTTTCCATATGTATCTCTGTTTTATTTTGCTAATGGTTCGTTTAATACCGTTATGTCCTCCAATAGGAGTATCGTGGAAATCTTTAATAATATTAATTTTCTGTAATTCACATTCTATATTCATAGGGGGTTCATATATTATAATTTTTATTTTATACTGCAGTTTATTATTCATTATTATATTATTATACATTTTTTTCATTCTGTCGACAGGTATTATACCAAATATTTTATCATTTTTAGCTAGCAACCCAACTAGCAGATTATTCTTGTAAATAAGTGTTATACCACTTATAAGCTGTATAAGATTCTAGTAAAAGGATTCGTGATACTGAATCTGGTGATCTTGTTATGCAACATTTATAAGAATTCGATTTCATCAAAAAATATAACCAGCTCTTTAATGCCGGTTTCAGTCTTCCTATTAGAATTCAGCTTATCCCAAAATTCTTCTTCTCTTTTACTTCGTACATATGAGTAAAAAGGAAAAAAAATGTTCTTTAATGCGGACCGTGATCCTGCTATTAGATTCTATTTTCATAACAAAACTATTTTTTCTCTCTTTTACTTCGTACAAATGAGTAAAAAGGAAAAAAGAAGTTCTTTAATGCCGGCCGTAATCCTGCTATTAGCTTTTATTTTTATAACAAAACTATTTTTTTTCTCTTTCACTTCATACTATGAGAAAAGAGGAAAAAAAGTGTTCTTTAATGCCGGTCGTGATTCTGCTAGTAACTTTTATATTTGTTTTTTACTTTGCACTATGAGAAAAGAGGACAAAAATAGTTTGATGCGTATTTGCCGTATGCTTTTAAAAATGAAAACAAAAATAATTTAAATTCCTTGTTACCAGGTTATTGCACTAATCCCCTAACCATATAAATATAATAAGGACTTGAGAGAGTTTATTGTTTGTATAATATTACTTTGACTTCCTTTACGTTGACTTTTTTATTATAATTTTGCGGAAATTCTTTGCAGATTCATGATTTTAAAATGATGCACTTATTGTACGGAAATAGAAAATTATTTTGTAAGGGTTGAAAGGTTCAAATGGTCCGAAATAAGAAAAGAGAGATGATCGGAAAATCAACCTAAAGGATTTTTTAGTTAGACGTATCCTTGAGTGAAATTTGTGAGAATTTTTGGCCGGATAATTATTATTTTCTAAATTTTTACGTTGTTAACAAATTACTAATTATTTCGTGAAAAAAAATTAAACTACTGAGTGAGAATTTAATATCATTCTTTATTGTAAGGTTGAATTTTTAATACCTTCCGTTTTGTCTAAAAATCCGCAGTTTTTTATCCTTGTTAATTCCATAATACTTAGAACTCCAAAATGTTTAAATTATCTAGACATGGCAATATAGACAGGTTGGTTACCATTTTAGTTTTTTTTTGTTCGTGTGATAAAAAAACTTATAGTGAACGATACCAGTGAATAGTTTAACTTCACTAGACCTCTTCCGTGTAAAAAAACACGAAACTATAAATTAAAAAAAAAAATCCGATCAAATAAGGAAAATTCGTTTTTGATTAATTTTTGCTTCAAAAATGAAAAACCGACTAGCTCATTTTTTGTATTTGTTATTTTATAGTTTCACAAAATCAAATTAATTTTTATCCCTATTAAACATTTTTTTAGTGTTTTTTAACAATTGAAAAATTAAAACTAATAACCTTAAAAATAAAAATCAATAAACAAAACTTAAGTATGTCGCCACTTCGAAACAGAAAATAATTTAAAATTTTCGGATTTTTCTATAAAACTTCCTAAAAATAACAAAGGTTATCCGAATATAGGAAGAAAATACTTCATCGAAATTGAAGTTATTTAAACGCAAAAGTTTGTTTGGAAGAACTAAATATTTTATTATTTGGCAAATTGTTAATTCTTTTTGAAAAAATCAATGAATTCAAAAAACTACATAAAAAGAATATTTTATTGGTTTTCCTTTTCTTTTAACTATTTTCATTTTTATATATATTTTTGCACTTCCTTTTTTAAGGCTGTCCTTCTCTTTTCTTTCATGAAAAAAAGTGTTATACAGGCTAATAATGGGATTAGTTACATAATTCGAGAATGTTATGCAACTTTTTATATCCTATTAAGAAATACTTACATAACAAATTATACTTATAATTTTCGCCACTTTTGAGGTTATAACAGGATTCGTGAAACTTAATAGACAGTTACTAGAATACATAAGCTTTCTACTAAAAGAATTGAATCCTCTTACAGAGCTAATTTGCTAGTTGGGAATAATACATTTATTTTTATAATCGTCTACTTTCATCAGAATTTGTTGGATTTGGGTATTTCAAAATGACGTCATACTTAGATGGGTCAGGTTTTATTCCGTCTTTTGTTATTAAATGGCCTAAATAAGTAACTTCAGTTTGAAGAAATTTACTCTCTGGGTTCAATTTCAGATTTGCATTTCTTATTTTACTTAAAACTTTTACTACATTTGAATTATGGTGATTAAGACTACAGCCAAAAATAATAATGTCATCGACATATATGAAAGCTTCATTATCTAGTCCTGATAAAGCAATATTGAGCATTCTTTGAAAACTGTTTGAAGATATTTTTAAACCAAAAGGTAATCGAGTAAAATGATAATGTCCTTTGTTGGTTGAAAATGCAGTGAGCGGTTTTGATTGATTATCTAATTCAATGGTTCCCAACCTTTTAAAATATTTGTACCCCTTGATAATGATTTGAATCTTTACGTATCCCTAAAAAAGAGTGCATACAGGTTATAACAAACGGAATAAAAAATTTTAACGCACGTTGTGATTAGATACGCCTCGCTTTGTTAGCACCAAAATTGATCCAGCATCATTGTTTCAAAATCACTGCGAGTTTTCATATTATTTCTCAAGTCAATGGGTTCATCTTTTGCGTTATCATTATCAGTGTCAACAATCTTGTCTAATGAAATTCTGAAGTCGTTTCTAATCCAATTATCGACATTAAAAGTTGGAGGAATGATACCATCAACATTTTTTTTGAAAATTTCGTTATGAGTTTTAATATACTTATTTAAAATATACACAATTATGCACAATTCACAAAATTTTGGAAAGAAAATTAGATTTTGAAATTATGTGTAAGCCGTAAAAAGGATATACATATATTTTTTTTTTCAATACGAACAGTTCCACGTACCTCTCAGAATTGGTTAACGTACCACCAAGGGGTCCATGGACCCCAGGTTGGGAATCTCTGATCTAATTCAATTTGGTGAAATGAATTGCTTAAATCTAAAGTTGTAAAATATTTAGCCCTACCAAAGTTATCTAATATGTCATCTAATCTGGGTAATGGAAATTTATCGTCTATTATTTTTTTGTTTAGTTGCCTATAGTCTACGACTAACCTCCATTTTTTTATCATCACTTGATTTTTTAGGCACAATAAGTAGAGGTGAGTTGTAAGGACTTTTAGATGGTTCAACTAATTTATTTTTGATAAGTTTATCAACTTGGTTTTGAATTTCAGTGATTTCAATTTGAGGATGTCTGTAATTTTTTACATATGTTGGTGTCTTATCGTTTAGCGAAATATTTTGTTTATAGAAATTATTACATGTTAAAACATCTGTTTCTAAGTGGAAAACATCTGAAAATTCTGAAAGTATTTGTGTAATTTTTTTCATGTGCTTTTGGATCCAAGTTATTTACATTAAGATAATCAAGGACCTTTTTTGTTCGTTTATTTTCATTATGATTTTTAATATTAGAAATTTCATAATTTTTTAAAGGTTTTATATCAGGTTGAAAATTAGAAATGGTTACATCGCGATCTAACGTATTTAATATTTTAATGTGAGCAACTCCTTTTGCGGGAATAATAGTATTTGCTATGAATACACCATTTGAAATCTCTTTACTCAAAATCAAACTGTCTTCCGTTATATTAATTTTTATAGGCTTTATGACGTCTGTTCTACTAGGAATTTTAATATGATATAGATTTGGTAATTTTGTTTTCATCGGTAAAACTATCTCATTATTACAAATCTCTTTATTGTTGGTATAATTGTTGTTTTGGTTATTTCGTCCTCTACCTCCTCTATTGTAATTATTATTCACATTGAATACGTTATTATTCACATTGAATACGTTACTTCTAATTCTATTGCAAGTTTTGTAGCTTCAGCAAAAGTTTCTCGCTGAGCAGCATAGATGACAGAAAAAAATGGTTCACTAAGGCCTGCTTTAAGAATACCTAAAGCATGTTGGTCATTTAATTTTGCTATAGTGTCTCTATTTTCTCTACCTCTTTCAGTAATCTGAGCAAAGTTTAACTCTGCAATTAATCTTTCTATCCTATCGATGTATTTTTGTAATGGTCTGTTTGCTTGAACTGAACAAACTAAATCGGATTGAATAGATAATTGACTACGCTTAGTCAAAAAAATTGCTTCGAATGTTTTTTCAAGGTTGGTAAAATTTTTGGGTTCTTCTACTGATATTAATTAGTTTGTTTTTACATTTTTCGTTAATTCTTGTGGTATAGATAAAATTAATAAATTTTTCTTTATCATTGTCTTTAAGAAATTTTGTAGTAATATTGGGTCACCCTCGTATAATGGGACAATTTTTAGTGTCGTGGCTATGTCAAAATCCATCTTTTTATTTTCTTTAGTGTAATTAGTTCTTGAATTGGTTCCTAAATTATTTTCTGAATTAGTTTCCTGATTTTTGTTAGTTTCTGTATTAGTTTCTGAGTATGTTTCAGAATCAGTTTCTGAATTATCGTTTTCCTGAATGTCTGGTATTTTTGTCTAAGAGGTTTTTAGTTTCGAGTCAAAAATTTCTTTCAACAGAATATAATATTCTAGGAATTGAGTGTTAAAGGCTGTTTTTAAATCTGTTTCAAGTGTACTTAGGGTTGCAAGATGAAATCTTAAAGATTACGGGACAAAATTTTGAAATAATAAAACAAATTCTAGCCTATTGCATTAAAAAAATTTAAATTTCAATATTTTCAAATTTCTTATAGAGTACGATTCAAATCACTTGACCAATGAGCTTTTAAGGGGTTGGTGACGAAATTCCTTATGCCAAAATTCTTTATCCAAAATTCTTTTTCCAAATTCACTATGGACAAAATCCACTGTGGGCAAAATTCACTATGGACAAAATTATTAGGGGCAAAATTCTTTAAAAAAATATTTTTAATTAAAAAAATTTAAAAAAAACGTTTCGGAAAAATGGCGACGGCTGCCGTAATTTTTTTGGAAAAGGTCAAATTTTTTGGAAAAGATCACCTACCCTGTTTCTTTATTTTTTCAATTTAAAGTAGGTTGGGTCGGGACCGACTAACTCACAACGTACTTGGTCCCTGTGTAACGCAGAGAGTGTATTGAGTTTTAATAAAAATGTAGAATTTTACAAAAAGAATGTAGGCTTAAGTACTATAAAATATTGAATACAGTATTACGGTAGTGATCTACCTTCGAAAAAATATAAAAGATCAGTAAATATAAAAGACAATTGAAATAAAATATACCTAAAGAAATTTATATAATTAAGTTCTTGATTGTTCTTATTAAAATTTAATAAAATATTATGTATTATCATTAAGTGTTTGGCAATGCAGTATAGTGAATAAAAAGGAAAAAATAATTAATAGTTTTTTTTTTGTATACGTCATCCTACAAGAATTTTTTCATAGTGAATTTTATCCATAGCGAATTTTAAAAAAAAGAATTATTTTTGAAGAAGAAGAATTTTGTCCATTTGAATTTTCGGATGAGGAATATCGTCACGATCCCGCTTTTAAGAGAGGGTAAAATTTGAATAAAATTATTATAAAAAATTGCATAATTTTTTTTCTTAAATAATTTCCCCTAAATTTTGTAAAGAATTTTGTAATGGAAAGGGAAAGCTTTGCATAACGGATTGGTCAAGTGATTTGAATCGTACTCTACCATTTTGACCGTTTACTCAAAACACATTTTTTCCCACCGGACAAGTAGTTGAATTAACGGACTGTCCGGTTCAATACCGAACAACTGGCAACACTAAGTGTACTATTTTTTAATTGGTTTGAAAGTCGTTTTTAATGTCTGTGTTGCCTTTATTTTTTCTTCAATATATTTTGTAGTACAATTTATGTTAGGAGTCTTTTGAAATAACTTTCTACTTCTTCTAATATTTTTTTTAAATTCTCAATTTCTTGAAGTCTTGTCATTACAATATTTCATTATGTGAAATTTTTTTTTTTGTATAATATGAATTTTTAGTGCATTTAAAAATAATTTCAAATATTTAATTAATAATAATTTCAAATTGAAAAATTATTCTTTTTTTTTTGTTTTATTAGGCAATAGTTATTCCAATGCCTCTATATACCTAGCCACGAAGCTAAAAATAAAAAGAGAGAATTTGTACCTTATTATGATATTATTATATGGAAAATTTTTATTTTCGAAGGATCTTATCTGTTCGGGGACCTAGCTTTTAGGAAAAATTTATTTAAATAATAGATAGTTATATTTATATAATTTGAAAATCCCATTAAAAAATATGGACATTTAGATAGGTAATTTGCACTTTTAATTTTAAAAGCATTGCGCGAAGGAACATAGATCCTTCCTACATAAGCTTTTGAAGCAAACTGAGAAAAATATTATTTATTAAAATTTTTTTAATTTTCAAAAATATAAGTTGAATTTTCAGTGGATGACTCCCGTTTATTAAATGTATTATAATAATTATTATTTAGTTTATGTTATAAATTATTTTAATATGAGCGGGTTTTTAAGCCGTATTTTAAAAAAGAATTCGGGCAATTGAACGTATATTAATTCATTTATAACAATTGCAATTCATCGTATAACAATTAAGCACATAATAGTTTACCATATAATAATTCACTGTATAGTAATTATACGATGAATTTCTAATACGGTGAATTGCTATACAATGAACTATTTATTACAGGTGAATTCATATTCGATGAATTGTCCGTAAATCAATCTAAAAGATAAAAATTCTACAATAACGGCAGAAAAAAATGATGTATTTACTATAAGAAGTTTGGAGAAATGTTATTATTGTGTATTTTTGGTTTGACAGTAAGAAATTTAAACAATTCAATCATTTATCTGAAATAATTAACACTTAAAACTGATTTTTAAAATACATAATATTTTTTGGTTGTTTTATTATCTAAATTTAAAACTAAATTATTAAAAAATCTTATTTAATAAAATATTTTTTAAGTAGTCAATTAATGCTTCAATCAACTTACAACTTAAAAAATCATAAAAACATCCTTCCGCTGTAATAATTTTGATGATACTAAATTGACAATAATAATTAATTTTCTATGTTTTGATTTTTTTTTTTCATAGTTTTCTTAGGTTTCGATAGAGTCGAAAGTTTTACGAAGTTTGATTTTGAAAAACTTCGTGAAAAAAATTGAGTTTCCAGGCTAGATATATAGAGGCATTGTTTATAGGAATAATATAACCAACTAATAACATGGTACCGTTTTATTATTGTTTTTTTTTTTAAACTTTATATTTTGAATATGCTTATATAATAAAATATATTTTATATATATATTTTTTTTTTTTTTTTTAATTATTTTTAATTATTCTATTTTTGTGGACTTTAATCCTTTTATTTTTATTTGTTATCAATGTAACATTTAAGCCATCAATTTGAATTATTTTATGAGGACCAGAATATACATTATCTAATTTTATCCTGTTTTCTTCTTTTAAAAGAACTTCATCATTTATTTTGAATTGATTTTTCGTTGCTTTTTTATCGTATATCTCTTTATTTTTAATTTTTCTTTTTCTAAAAATTCTTTAATAATTACATTTGTATTCTGAAAATGAAATTTTACGTGTTTCGCATAACTATCGAAGTTATATACTGGTTCAATTTTATTATCTAGGAAAAAATCATGAGAATTCGGTTGTTTACCAAATATTACCTCGTAAGGAGAGTATATAAAATTTAAATTTGAATTTGGAGTACTATTATAATTATACGTAAAATATTTTAAATATAAATCCCAATTATCATGGTTTGCATTAATATACGATTTTAGATATTCATTCAGAATCCGGTGGTTTCTTTCAATAGTTCCAACTGTTTCATGATGGTAGGGTGTTGAAAAACTATGCTCAATATCTAGTAATTTAAATAGTTCTACTATTACACTATTGGAATACTCAGTACCGCAATCAGTAATAAGTTTTCTCATTGGGCCGTATAATAGAACAAAATGTTCGACAATGGCTTGCGCAATAGTGGTAGCTTCTTTATTAGCTACTGGTATCGTAATTAAATATTTACTCAAGTCGCACATTAATGTGACTGCATATAGATTTCTATTTTGAGTTTTTTGGAACGGGTCGATCGTATCTATAATTATAGTATCGAATGCTTTATTTGGAGTTTTAGTGATTTGAAGTGGTTCGATGTTTTTAATTTTAGCTTTATTCATTTGACAATCTTTACATCCCCTGTCGTAGGTTGCTACGTCTTTTTTCATGCCTTTCCAATAAAAACATGACCTCAATTTTGCATATAGTCTTTTTTGCCCTGCGTGTCCGCCAAATATAGGGTCTTTATGATAACGATCTAAAAGTTTTTGTTTTTCCTCAGTACTAAAAATGGGTAATGGACGTGAAACTATCGCGATTTCTAATTTTTTAACATTCTTTTTTGCAATGGTAATAAAGTCTTTCGTATTAAATATTTTAAAAATATCATCCTCCCTATTTATTTGAATTTTATAAATGTTTGTTTTAATTAAGTTTTCCTCTAGTTGAACGAGAAACAATGCTAGAATTGTCTCTTTTTTTAGAAATTTACTACATCCAGGCTCTAATGTCTGAGAAATATTTGAAATGTCGTTTTTGTATAGTAATTTACGTTTTTTGTATATTTTACAACTATCAATTGAATTAAAGATTAGTTGAGGTATTTTGTAATTAAATTTACCCTCATAAATTACAATTTTTTTCGTTTTTATCAAAAGTTTTTTCTCTATTTGGAATGTTGTTATTTTTAGTGAAATTATTATTTTGGGATTTTTTATTTGACATTGATCTTGTCGTAACACATACTTTATTTTCTTTAGTTTGCAAATCTTTAAGTTCGTCGATTGAGATACGGGATAGGGCATCTGGCACTACGTTACATTTTCCTTTAATATATTCTACTGTAAAATTATATTCTTCTATATCTAAGCGCATTCTAGTTTATTTTCAAGATGGGTTTTTTAAAGAAAATAAATAAATTAAGGGTTTATGATCAGATCTAATTGTAAATTTTGTTCCGTAAATGTAAGGTCTATAGTGTAAAATTGCGAAGTGTATTGCAGCTAATTCTTTCTCTATTGTCGATTTATTCATTTCACCTTTCGTGAAACTACGTGAAGAATAAGAAATTGGTAAATCGTTGCCATTGATCTCCTGACTTAAAGTGGATCCTATTCCCAAGTTAGAAGCGTCAACAGTAATGATAAATGGTTTTGAGAAATTTGGATAATTTAAGATTGGCGCATTAATTAAACAATTTTTTAAAATTTCAAAAGATTTTTGACACTCTTGTGTCCAAGAAAAATTTAGTCTTAGTCTAGTCATATTATTTAAGGGTTTTGCTATGGATGCGAAATTTGGTATGAATTTACGATAATAGTTCATAAATGCAACAAATCGTTTGTTAGCGTCTTTATCTTTTGGTACAGGATAATTTCTAATTGTATCTATTTTGCTACTATCTGGGTATACCTCATGTCCTAGGTATGTGACTTCGTTTTTAAAAAATACACATTTTTCAGGATTAAGTTTAAGGTTAAATTTTTTACAAACTTCAAAGATAGATTTAAGATTTTTAAGGTGATGTTCGACTGAACAGCCAATACATATGATATCGTCAATATATAGAAAACATTGTAACGGTGTAAGACCGGAGAACGCTAACGCCATCATTCTTGAAAATGAGTTAGGTGATACATTTAAACCGAATGGAAGAACTTTCCATCTAAACGAACCTTTGTCTGTGCTAAAAGATGTTATATCTCGCGAGTTTTCATTAAGTGGAACTTGATGAAATCCCGAGTAAAGGTCGAGTACGGTAAAAAATTTTGATCTGCCTAAATTGTCTAATATGTCTTCTATTCTTGGCAGTGGATATTTATCTGCAATTAGTTTTTTATTTACTAGACGGTAATCTATGCATAATCTCCATTTTTTATCTGAAGCTTTCTTAGGCACTAAAATGATAGGGCTGTTAAAATTAGATTGGCTTGGTTCAATAAGATTATTTTTTAACAATTTATTAACTTGATCGTCGATTTCCTGTTTTTGGGAATATGGAAGTCTATAATTCTTCACATATACCGGAGTATTGTTATCTATTCTTAAATTTTGTGTATAGAAATTGTTTGTTGTCATTTTATCATCTTTCATATGGAAAATATTACTATATTGTTCACATAAATTTAATAATTTTTCTTGGTATTGCGGTTTGGTATTTTTAGATATTATTTGAAGCAATTCATTTGTTCTATTTTGATTTTTATTTGTGTCAATTCTTAGGATGTTAAAATTTGAAAGAGGTTCTGATTTAAGTGAAGTGTTTTTAGGAATTATTCGAATTTTATCTGATAAATTTAAAACTTTAATTAAAGGAGTTTTTGAAGAAACTATCGTACGTGGAATGAAAATATCAGGTGCGATTTCTTGATCAACCACTACACAAGGATAATCATTTGGAAGAATAAAAGTACGAATGACTTCACATCTAGAAGGTAAAACAATTGAATTATTGTTGAGTGTTAATTGCATAGAATCATAATTTATTTGACACTTATAAAATTTGAGAAAGTCTTTGCCTAAAATACCATCCGAAGGGATATTAAATTCGTCTGGAACAACGTGTAATAAACAAGATAAAATTGTATGTTTAAAATTAAAGTTGACGTTGATTGTACCTAAACTTTTTATAGAATTTTACGTAATTCCAAAAATGCTTATAATATTGTTAGAATTTAAATTATTTTTTAAGTTAAAATTTGAATCGATTGATGAAATTTTTATTAGCGAAATATCTGCTTGAGTATCGACTAAAAATGTTAGGCCTTGAAAATTTAATTTAGAATTTAAAATAATGAAATCAGAGAAATTTGGATTTACGTTAAAAACACTTTTTGTAGTTACTTTAGATTTAGTATTTAAATTTGGATAATAATTAGGAAAATTTTTATTTTCTTTTGAAAAATTTGTATTTAGCTTAGCATTTGGTCTTAAATTAGAATTATAAAAATTTTTTGTTGTATTCGAGTTTGAATGTGAGTTAGTATTAAATTGTGAACTAGGATAAATGTAATGTGTATTAAAATTAGCGTTATTATTTAATTTTGATGTAAACGCATTTGATCTTGTTCCCCATGGCCGTTTTGGGGGGCCTGGTCGTTTCCAGCGTATCGTAATTATTTTGATTGAAATTTCTATTCGCTAGAGGAAACACAAATCCACGATTATTATTAAAGTTCCCACGATTATTATTAAAGTTACCTAGATTATTATTAAAATTTTCGCGATTATTATTGAAATTGCCTCGGTTATTGTTCAATTCAAATTATTTCTATAATTATTGTTTTGAAAATTGTTATTTAAGAATCGTTGATTTTGTTGTCTTAAAATCTCCTATTATAATTTCTACGAAAGTTGTTATTGGAACGATTTCCATAAGAATTTCTAAGCGAATTATTATTATTGTTTGTTCTAAACGACCGAACCTGTTTTTCTTGCGATTGTAAATCTATTTCAATTAAAAATTTTGATACTACTTCTTTAGGATCTTTGAATTGGGTCGATGATAAAACAGCTTTGGTCAGATCAGATCTTGCATTATTTCTGCACATTTCGACTGTTTATTCAATACAAATTTCTTTAGCTTTTTGTGTTGGAATACCTTCTAACACAAGTGAACGACGAAAAGCTTCAGCCAATTCGTTAGCTTTTTCTGAAAAATTTTGTAAAGTGTTCCTATCCGTTCTCAAAGCTTTTATTTTTCCTTCTATAATTTTAGAACTTTCTGGTTTTATCGAATTATTAAGATCTTGTTTAATAAGTTCTACCGTATTAGAATCATCGGCTATAGCAGGGGTGTCAACTGATTTTTCTATAAGATCTACTTCACGCAGTAAAAATTCTCTGCGATCTACTTTTTCTAAAAGCAGGAGTAAGAAGAGAAGGCAATATTTAGGGACCCAAATTCTAAGAGTTCGTTTGTTAAATTAGTTCGGTATTTCAACTTTATTATTTTCATTAGTAAAAATGCTGATTCGCACAAATATGTCGAACCAAACAGGGGTATAAATTTTCGGCAAATTTTTTTAAGATTCAGGAATTTATCTTCCGCTAAATATTTCCAGAATTTATCTTCGGAAGATCTTGCTTTAATATAAATATCATTTTGTAAAGTAATAATTTCTGCTCCATATCAAAAATAGTTGAAAGGTTTTCTGCAATTGTTTCTACTTTAATATTGCGCATAAACTCATAAATAAAACTACATTATCAAGTTTTTTAAAATCTTCGAAACGATCACCAAATTCTTCAATAACGTTCTTAATTTCTTTGATATATTTATTTTCATCATAATTAGTTGAAGCAGAACTTTTTAATTGTGCCAACATGTTTGGAAAATTAGATAAATTTTTTTGATTCTTGAAATTGAAAATGGCAATTTGAAAGGAAATAAATATCTGAAATATGAATATTTATTGGCGATCGACCTAAAATCATTACGCGATCGACCGGTAGATCGCGATCGACGTTATTGACACCCCTGAGCTTCGCGAGCTGTTCCGTCAAGCTTTGATAAAATAAAATGAGCTAATTAATTTTTTAAGTCTTGTGTCTCTGTTAGTGCGTCTAACAAATTTATTGAGTCGATAAAAGATTTAAGTGATAGTGGATCACCACTATAATTTCTATTTATTTGTGAACTAGCTAAACGCAAAAATTCAGGATTAGAAAGAGCCATTGTCAAAGTATCGTCAAAGTTTTCTTCAAAACTATCTGATTCTATTATATTCTGTTCTTTTTCGATTTGATTTATTTTGATCGGTATTAGAATATCTTTTGGAATTAGATCTGCGCACTTTAATAGTTTGAAGCTCTTTTGTAACTTATCGTAACAATACTGACGATCTTTAGCTAAAATTTGATGATGTTGTTCTTCAAATGTAATACAAGCTTGAAGAACTGTATGTACGTAGCTGTTATATGTTTTTTCAATATTTAATTTAATTGCTTGTAATGTTTCTAAATTTTTTGGTTTACGGTCTTTCTGAATGCGTTTGTAAGCTTTACGAAAATTATCTTTAGCTGTTTGAATTTCGTTGCAAGCGTCATCCATAAAAAAAATTTTCGAAATTAAAATATTTGCTGAGTGGATACCTTGTATTGAAATATTATAATAATTTAGGAATGGTTATCTTATATTGTAGTCCCCTTAAAATAATTGAGGAATGGTTACCTTGTATGAAGTTTCCAAAAAAAAATTTTGAGGAGTGGTTACCTTATATTGAAGTTCCCTTAAAAAAAAATTTGAGGAGTGGTTACCTTATGTTGAAATTCCCTATAAATTTGAGGAGTGCTTACCTTATGTCGAAATTCCCTAAAAATTTGAGGAGTGGTTACCTTATGTTGTATATGCAAAATTAGATCCGGTTATTATTGGAATATGAATAACTTCCAGAGAAAACGAAGATGTCAAATAATTAAGCAAAATTATGTTAAACCATTTTTAATTATGCAAGTTTAAATCAAAAATAAAATCTTGTAGTAACATGTAATAAGTAATAATATGTAATAATGTGTAATAATAAGTAATAATGAGTAATAATAAGAGATATTATTATAAATTACTTTTTAAAAATTTTTACGAAGAAAAAAAAAATTTTGAAGAAATCAATTCAAAGTAAATGATTTAATATTTACTTGTAAAATATTTATGTGTAATAATCAGTTCAAAGTAAATTATGTTAAATTATGTAATTTTTAATTATATAATATTTATTTTTAATTTATATTTTGTTTTTTTATATGATATTTAATTTTTAATAAGTATAAAATAAAATAGTATTTTTTTTTATATAAAAAATATTTGAAACAGTGCACATCCAATTATTAAAATTTAAAAAGAAATTAAAATTGAAAAATTTGAAAATTATTTACTTAAGTTGAAAAATAAAAATTGTTTATGTAAAAATTTGGATCTACATTGTTTCTTTGTAGTTTTATTTATAATCTTTATTTAAGAATTTTTTTTTTTTTTGAAATAGTTATTAATTTTTATATAATTTTGAAATTAATATGATTCTTAAAAAAAATATAATTTAAATTTAAAAAAAAATTTAATTGAAATACAAATTAATTGCAATGGAATACTTGTTGTTAAAGATGAAATTGCTGCTGCTTCTATTTTACTGCTTTGCTGTTGCTGGTGATAAATGTAATTTTTGGTGCTGCTGCTGCTGCTGTGGTCATTACTGCTGCTCATAAAACAAATATCATCTGTTTATTAAAACAGCTGATGTTGTAAATTTTTTTTTTTTTTGGTGAGTTCGAAAAGAAAATCAATCCAATTTTCAATTCGCTTTTTGTTTTGAAGTTTTTATTTATTTTTAATTATAATTTTATTAAAAAAAATTTTTTTCATATTTTTATTTTTTCAAATTTTTATTTTTTATATTTTTATTTTTATTATTTTTCTTTCCATAAAAATAATTTTATATTTTTATTAAAAAAGATTGTTTTTTTTTTTTTTTTTTCTCTTATTGTCAAAAAAAATTTTTTTTTTTTTCGAATTATATATTTTTTTTTTTTTTGATTGTCATGTAATTTTTTTTCTTTTCGTTTCATCTCATTTCATTTTATGTTTTTGTGTATGTATAATTTTTTTCTTTATATACATTTTTCTCTTTAAATTTTTTTTTTCAACCATTTTTTTGAATTGTATTTGTTAATAAAAAATTTTTTTTTTCTTTTTCTTAAGTTTTGCGCCTTTTTTCTTTTTAAATAATGTGGCGTGATTTTTGAAAAATATTTTTTTCACTTATATTTATTTATGTATGTTATGGCACCATTATTTTTTTTGTATTTTTTTTTTTCAAATTTATGTAAAGTTTAAAGAAATTTTTTTTTTTTTTTGAATTTTTGAATTCTTTATGAATTTTTGAAATAATTTTAAATAGGTATTTTTTTTTTTCAGGAATTTTAAGGTAAGTATTGGTAGGTAAAAAGTTAAATTTTTTTTTTTTTAATTTTTATAAATTAAGTTTTTTTTCTTCAAGTAATTCTTAGGTAAGTATAGGTAATCATAGGTAAGTATTTATTTAAATTTTTGTAAAAAAAAATTCTTACGTTCTAATTTTTAAATTTTAATCTTTAAACTATTTTCATTTTCATTAAATAAATTTTTCCACTATGTTTTTTTTATTTTATTTTTTTTTTCATAATTTTTTCTTTATTTCAATTTTTTCGAGGTTAAATTTTTTTTTAAAAAAATAGTTTTCTAATTAAATTTTTTTCTATTTAAATTTAACTATTTAATAAAAATAGTTTTCTTTATTGTTTTTTTTTTTTTTTTTTAAATAATTTTATAGTCACTTTTAATTACACTTTAAGTTGAAAATTTAATTCATTTTTTTTTTTTTTTTTTTTTTTTCAAACTCTTTTTTTTTCAAAATTTTAATAGTTAATTTTTAAAATAAAAAAAATTCCAGCCTGCCTAAATGGCAGCTGTCACGGTCGCCATGTGATACCTCTAGGGCATGGGTGCACAAAGTGCGGCCCGCGGGTTGCATTTTGCGGCCCGCAGCTCATATCATATTTTTTATTACTTTGAAAAGAAGAAAGGTCAATTTTTTCATTTCCCAAATTGCCAAATTTTTATTAAAAATAAAATATATAGTCGACTTTATGCTGTCTGTTCACTTATTAGCGATTATTGAAAAAATTGAAATCGGATTTCATATTCCAGGTTTTTTAATTTGTGAACGACACGATTTTACTGCTGTTATTTAAAAAAATTAAATAATTTTGTCCTAAAGCCGTTCATAAATTGAATTTTACTTTTTTAAATTTCCCATAACAAACTAAATTTGTAGGTCTACTTTTAAGTGAATTCAAAAACTAAAATTGTATAGAAAAGAAAAAAGCGGCAAAAATGGGTAAGAAAATTCGGTCGGTCACGTATTATTATAAGTTTTTGATTTCAGTCAGCCAAATATTATTTTATAAGTAGTTGATTTTAGCAGATTATACAGAGTGCAGAAAATTACGTCCTCAATTTAGAAATTGTGACATTTGTTTTACAGAAAAGGGAGATTTTTTTTCCTTAATCCTTTAATAATTGTACAGACTCTAAGATTGGAAAATTAATCGAAATTTTTGAAAAATGATTCGAGGATTTTAAAAAATATAAATTCGATTTTAAAGTATTTTCGAATCCTTTTTCAATAAATCCAGAAGAAGCAAATTGGAATTAATATACATACTTGCAATCCTGCGAAATATTAAAACAAAAATTTAATGACGGCGACAAAGAAAATTTTTATCTATGTTTGGATAAGGAGAAGTACCCAAATTTATATGATACGGCGGGACGTTACGCATCTTTGTTTGGTTCAACGTATATATGTGAACAAATCTTTACAATTATGAATATAAATAAAAGCAAGCTACGATCTGTATAACGGACTGGCTACAACACAATAAGTTCCAAATATTTCCAAAATTATTAAAAAAAAAGTAAATTTTAATATGTAAAGGTATATAAAAAACAATAAAAAATATTTTTTTCCTTGTGGCCCGCCGTAAAATAGTTTTATTTTAATTTGGCTCGTCACTTAAAAAACTTGTGCACCCATGCTCTAGGGTGTCATTAAATAAAAAAAGAATGACTTGTTTTAATTAATTTTAATGTTTATTATTCAAGCGTTGATTTAAAACTAAACTTAAAACTAAGTACCTAGAGATGTCTTATACTTTCTTTTTAACTAATACTAAGATAACTTAACGAAAGAAAGAAAGAGAGTATATAATACAAAATATATAATATTATGTATATAATAATAAGGGGGCACTACACCTTGGCTTCGAATATACAGAAAATGTAAATATTAACCAAAGTCTTTCAATGTTATTATAGAGAAAAAGAATTAGCTTTTAAACCAGCTTTAAGGCATGCCTTATAGATATTAAGGTCAAAAACATGATGGTTTTTATTAGCAAAAGCAAGCATTCGAAAATGGGATCATTGCATCCCTATTCGGTTCTTATTGGAAATCTAGTTAGATTATATTTAATATAAAATCTAGTTAGATTATATTTATAAATTAAGTTTCTTTATAAAATTAATTTATAATAAAATTCAGATTAAATTTAGTTCTCAAATAAAAAAGAAGTTTTTTATTAAAAGCTAATTATTTCAAGAGGTTATGGGCTCCACGGATAAAACCTTTTTTGGTTTACTAAATAATAGTAATTATGGTTCATGGAAACAGAAGATGGAATTTATTCTCATCAAAGATGATTTATGGTCTTTTATTGTTAAGGATATTCCAGCAAATCCAACTGAATATTGGAAGAAAAAAGATTCAAAGGCAAGGGGTTATCGGTACATGATACACAATTGATTCATTTTAAAGGTGCAAAAACTGCACAAGAATGCTGGAGAATGTTAAAAAATTATCATGAAAAGTGATCGTTGTGCTCTAAAGCGCATACAATGAAGCACATTTGTAGAAAAGATTACCCAAAGGTGGTAATATTGAAATTCATATTGAAGAATTGAATGTATTGAATGTATTGAAACTATGGATGAACTCATCAAAGAAGATTGGAAAATTATTTTATTATTGCAGAGCTTACCAGATTCATATGATTCTCTGGCTACTACATTAGAAGCTAGACAAGATGTTCTAGAATATGGTGAAATTACTAACAAATTAATTGATGAATTCAAGAAAAGAATTTTTAGCAAAGAAGAAAAGCAAAATTATGTACAAACAGCATTAAAAAATACATATCAAAAAACGAGAAATACAATTAATAATTCTGAAATAAAAATATGTCATTATTGTAAAAAGCCGGGTCATATACAAAAATGTTGCAGAAAATTGAAAGTAGATAAAAATAAAAATAAAAATTATGGTAAAGCAAATGAAGTGAAGTCTGCTGTTGAACAATCAGATAATGCGAATTATTGTTTTAAAATTGGAGAATTAAATAAACAACTCTGGTACATTGATTCTGGGGCAAGTTGTCATATTACTAATAATAAATTATTATTGAGTGATTATATTGAATGTTCAAATAGGAAAATTTATATTGCAAATGGTACTAGTCTTGAAGTCAAAGGTAGAGGAAAATGTGTTCTAAAATTTATTGATGAGAATAATGTCATCTCAACAGTCCTTTTATCTGATGTCTCATATGATCCTAAAATTGACTGCAATTTAATTTCTGTAAAATGTTTAACGAAAAAAGGTGTAAAAATCGTATTTGAAGAAAATTTATGTAAATTACTTAAAGATGAAAAAAATAATTGGTGTTGCTGAATTAGATTTCAAATTGTGTCGTTTAAGATCTGTTACAGATAATCAAGTTTTACAAGTAACAGATAGACACATCAATTGTATGCACGAATGGCATAGAAAACTTGGTCATCGTGATGTTAATGTAATTAAAATAATGAATAAAAAACGGTAAGCGGCTGATTCATCGCCTAGCAATTCATCGCGAATCAATTCATCGCCAGCAATTCATCGCCAGCAATTCACCGTCAAGCAATTCATCGTCAAAAAGTTCATCGCCAAGCAATTCATCGCCAAGCAATTCATCGCCAGTAATTCATCGCCAGTAATTCATCGCCAGTAATTCATCGCCAGCAATTCATCGCCAGTAATTCATCGCCAGCAATTCATCGCCAGCAATTCATCGCCAGCAATTCATCGCCAGCAATTCATCGCCAGCAATTCATCGCCACCAATTCATCGCCAGCAATTCATCGCCAGCAATTCATCGCCAATTGGTGATTGGGTAGAGGCGGTGCCCAAACCACTAAATACAGAAGCTTTTTTCTTGGAAATGCTCCGTTTCGGAGATTTGGCCCCTCAAAATTTTCATACATTTTTCTATGGAAAATTTTTTTTTCTTTCGAAATATATATAAAAAAAAAAAAAAAAAATTAGCCCGATGTGGCAGAAACTTGGTGAGGAAGTAGAGGCGGTTCCCAAATCAACAAATTCAAAAGTTTTTTTCTCGGAAATGCCCCGTTTTGGAGATATGGCCACTCAAAATTTTCATACATTTTTCGACGGCAAAATTTTTTTTTCGCCGAAATATAAAAAAGAAACCAAAAAAAAAACATAAAATATGAATCGCCAGCAATTCATCGCCAAGCAAGATGGATTGCTTGGCGATGAATTGCTGGCGATGAATTGCTGGCGATGAATTGCTGGCGATGACTTGCTGGCGATGAATTACTGGCGATGAATTGTTGGCGATGAATTACTGGCGATGAATTACTGGCGATGAATTGCTGGCGATGAATTACTGGCGATGAATTACTGGCGATGAATAGCTTGGCGATGAATTGCTTGGCGATGAACTTCTTGACGATGAATTGCTTGACGATGAATTGCTGGCGATGAATTGCTGGCGATGAATTGCTTGGCGATGAATTGCTAGGCGATGAATTAGCCTAGATTCATAAAAAACAACTGGCTAGTGGTATAAAAATTTCAAATTGTGATGATATTGAAAAGTTATGTGAAGTATGTATTCAAGGCAAAATGTGAAGAAAACCTTTTCCAAAGAAGTCGTTAAGGGAATAAAAAAATGTTCTTGATTTAATTCATGCTGATTTATGTGGACCAATGCAAAATACTCCAAGTGGCAATAAATATTTGATGACACTAATAGATGATTTTAGTCGATATACCTTTTTATATTTACTGAAAGAAAAATCTGAGGCAGCTGTTAAAATTAAACAATATGTTGAAATGGTTAAAAATAAATTTGATCGAAAACCAAAAATTATTAGATCAGATCGAGGAGGTGAATATTTTTCTCAGAACTTATTTAAGTGATGAAGGTATAAAACATGAATCAACAGTAGGATATTGTCCAGAACAGAATGGTGTTGCAGAAAGGAAAAATAGATATTTAATTGAAATGGCCAGATGTAAGTTACTAGATGCGAATATGGAAAAATTTTTTGGGGGTGAAGCTGTAACTACAGCGAATTATTTACAAAAACGAATTAGCACTCGAGCAACTGGTTTAACACCTTATGAAAGATGGGAAGGTTGAACACCAAATTCAATTTAATTATGGAGTTAACAGACTCCTCGGATAATTCTTGGTAGAATTTTAACATATTAGGTAAAAAAGGAAAGTTTATTAAAACAAAAAATTTTTTATTTAATTTTTTATTTTTTATTTATAATCCTTTTAATATGTGTTTTAATTTTTATTTAATTATAATTCTACTAAATATAAAATAAAAAAATTGTTTTTTAATTTTCGCCTACTAGTTTCGAGGTTTTACCTCATCGACTGGGCGTTTGCTATTTGAGTAGTATTTTATATTTAGTAGAATTATAATTAAATAAAAATTAAAAAACATATTAAAAGAATTATAAATAAAAAATAAAAAAATAAATAAACAATTTTTTGTTTTAATTAACTTTCCTTTTTTACCTAAATTCAAATTATTTACAAATTTTTGGTACTGAAGCATATGTAATGATTCCTAAAGAAAAACGTAAAAAACTAGATTTAAAGGCTAAAAAATATATTTTTGTTGGGTATTCAGAAGAAAGTAAAGGTTATAGATTGTTAGATCGTAATAGCAAGAAAGTTGTTATTAGTCGAGATGTTAAATTTATTAAAAATTTTGAAAATCAAAAATTTTTAAAAGATTTTTGTGAAAATCAAGAAGATGTATGTGAAAATCAGAACTTAAATATTGAAGTTAATTTAAATAACACAAAAGGTAATGAGAATAAAGATATTACAGACAATATAATAAATGATATTGAGAATAATGAAAATATTATTCAACAAAATGATAATGATATAGTAGAAAATTTTGATATAATAATTAATGATAACGATAATGAAGGAAATGATAACGTTGTTGATGGTCTAAGACGTTCTAAAAGAAATAATAAAGGTTATCATGGTGAAAGATTTGGTTACATTGCACAAGATAATGAAGTAGAACCAATTAATTTTAAAGAGGCTATAAATGGTAATAGGAAATGTGAATGGCTTGCAGCAATGAAAGATGAAATGAATTCTTTGCATGAAAAAGAAACATGGAAAATTTGTGAATTACCTAAAGGTCGAAAAGCAATTGGGTGTAAGTGGGTTTTTAAAATTAAACGAAATACAAATGGTGAAATAGTTAAGCAAGATTATAGTTGCAAAGGATTTAGTCAAATATATGGAATAGATTATGATGAAGTTTTTGCTCCTGTTGTTAGACAAACTACTTTTAGAGTTTTACTATCAATTGCAGGGAAAAATAATATGATAATCAAACATTTAGATGTTAAGACGGCATTTTTGAACGGGTCATTAAATGAAACAATTTATATGAAACAACCACTCGGTTTTGAAGAAAAAGGAAAAGAACATTTATTTTGTAAATTGAATAAATTTGTATTTTGTAAATTGAAGCATATGTGGTTTGAAGCAAGCAGCAAAAAGCTGGAACGAAACAATTCATGAAGTATTAGCAAAAGGTGATTTTATTCAAAGTTAAGTTGATAGATGTCTGTATAAGAAATTTGAAAATGGTCAGTTTTATTCAAAGTAAAGTTGATAGATGTCTGAATAAGAAATTTGAAAATGGTCAGTTTACATTTGTATTGATATATGTAGATGATATTATAGTAACAAGCAAAGAAAATGAAAATATTGAACAGGTAGGTATCAAAATTAATAAGAAAAAGTTTTGAAATTTCTGATTTAGGGGAAGTAAATCTTTATCTTGGTTTAAAAGTTGAAAGAAATGGAAAAGGTGATTTCTTTATTAATCAAGAACATTATATTGATAAAGTTTTATTAGAATTTGGATAAAAAGATGCAAAAATATCAAAAATTCCATACTGGTTATGTTGAAAATAATGATGGCGAATTATTAACAAATAATGTTTACTTTACATATCATTAAACTCACGACCAGATATTTCAGCAAGTGTATCTATACTTGGACGACAGGCTTCTAAACCAACAAAGACAGACTGGAATGAAGCAAAACGAGTTTTGAGATATTTGAAAGGAACGAAAAATTTAAAATTACAAGTTTCTAATAAATCTAAAGAAGAAAATTTAATTGGATATGCAGATGCTGATTGGGCACAGAATAAAGTTGATCGAAAATCTAATAGTGGTTTTATTTTTAAACTTAATGGTGGTACAATGGCATGGAGTTGTAAAAAGCAATCATGTGTTTCTTTATCATCAACAGAAGCAGAATATATTAGTTTGGCATATGCATGTCAAGAAGCATTATGGTTACAAATGTTATTAAAAGATTTTCAGTTAACTTCAGAAAAACTAATATTAATTTTTGAAGACAATCAAAATTGTTTAAAATTAATAAACAATGAAAAATTTAGTGGAAGGTCGAAACATATTGATACATATTGATACTAAATTTCATTTTGTTAAAGAATTAAACAAAAATAAGAATTTTAAATTTGAATATTGTCCTACAGCTAGGGCCTGCAATACCGGTATACCGGTATACCTGTATACCGAATACCGGTATTCTGAGCATATTTTTTAAAACCGAAATACCGGTATTATGACATATAAATACCGCTATTTCGGTATTTAAAATATCATACATTTGAAATTTATTTAAATCATACATAGGGTTGCCAGTTTTTAAAAACCCGAAATCTGGACAAATTTAAATTTTATTGGTTCAAATCTGGACAAATCTAAACAAATCTGGACAAAAACTAAAGAAATCTGGATAAAAATCTGGACAAAAATTATATGATTTTTTTAAAAAATTTACCAAGAAATAAATTAATTTAGTTTTTTTCATGGATCAATATAATTTTATTGCTTTTTAATTCATACTGAATTCTTATTATAAAGATAGAAAATTATTATATAATGATACAATCTGCATTATATAAAACCAGTGCATTTTTTGTAAAGAAATAGCCTGTGGAACTCAACATATTTCTAGCTAGTTAGTAACCAATTCTCAACCACCTTACTCAGTTTTTCACTTTCAATAAACAAAAAAGATAGAATATTAGCACTTACCACTATAAAGTTATGATTTTTGGATTTTTCAGACATTTTTCTACATAAATCGAGATGGTTTATTTTATTTTATTTTTTTTAAATTCGTAGAATAAAGAAAAAAACCCATTTTCTCCTGTTCTCAGTCTCAGCCACCCAAATTATATATTTGTTTTTGTATTAATTAATAAAATTATCAATTTATACAATTTCTTTTAAATTTTTAAATAAATCACCAATACCGGTATAATACCGGTATACCGGTATTTATTTAAATACAATACCGAAAACCGGTATTGATTTATGTCTCCGGTATTGCAGGCCCTACCTACAGCAGATATGGCAGCAGATTTACTTACAAAGCCTGTTCAAGTAACAAAGTTGAAATACTTAAGAACTTAAGAACTTAAGAATACTTAAGAATAGTTCAACATTTAAGGGGTGTATTGGAAATTTAGTTAGATTATATTTATAAATTAAGTTTGGATGATTTTACTATTTTAGGGATTTCCAGTATATGTTAAATAATAACAAAAATTATATGTAGTTTATAATTTCATTTTTATTAATTTCTTTATATTTCACAGCCAATGGTTTGCTGCATCTTCAGAAATTAATTTACTTATTTATTAATACATTAATATCTAAAAAAAAACACACGAAGCAGTCATAGAACTGCCTACAGAAGTTTATACTTAAGATTTAAACTATGAAATAACAGTGGCTTCTTTTCGACTTAATAATGGACTTCTTTTCGACTGATGGACTGATTTTTATTTTTATTTACATTTTGTACTGAGCAGCCCATCATTTGTAGCCACTGTTATTCATAGTTTTTAAATCTTTTTTCATAATAATTAGTTTTTTTGAGATATTTAAACAAACCAAAATGTTTTTATCAGCCACTAATTTATTATTTTTTATACATATTCTATTTTTGAAGCAAAACACAGAGCTAAGTAAAATTGTAGCAAATTTGGTTCAAAAAAATTTGCAAATTAGGCGCTCTTTGATTTTTTTATTTTAATTTATATAAATGGAAAAAACTTTTAATTAATAAATAGTGTTTTATAATTTTATAATACATATTATAAAATTAAACTGTAGCTAAAAACTTATTTGAGAACTTAGTTGAAAACTGTATAATTTCATATATGAATTAATGCAATTGAATATTGCTATAAAATGGATGTAAAAAATATTGGAAACGTTGACAGATGCATAAATTTAAGTATCGAGATGCTATTTCTTTTTAAAAATTTAATTGTGAAAAAAAAAACTATCCTATTCAGAAATCAGTTTTTTAATAGCGAGTTGAATGAACTATTTTTCAATATTGTGGGCAGCGTTCTGCAATATTCACAGCTTTTTCGTGCAATCTTATTTTCACAATAGAATTAACATAATCTTGTGATCATTCATAAAAAATTTAGACACCGGATAATAGGTATATCACTAAAGTCCCAACTAATTTTCAAACATGTTTTACCACTTACTATGACAAGACAGTTATATGTATATATGTATTTAAACAAGCATTTGTTAATCCTGTTGTAGTTAATAAGATAATAAACGCTAAAAAAAGTACGAATTTCCCGGGAGAAAAATAAGTAAGAAAAGTGATCACATTTCATTTCATGTTTCATGTTTTTGTTTTATTTTTTTTACAGAGATCATGTAACCACTAAAGTTATAAACATTATATCCTATAAAACAAATTTATAATATTGGACGCACTAAACTCGTTACAAATAATTTTATTAAAGCCTTGAGAAACAACATAGGTATATTTTGGCATTGATAGTATAGATATCGATCAAGTAATTTATCATTATAGGTTTTCCCGGCTCAAAATATGCAAAAAAAAAAATTTTGAAAATAGGTAGCTCTGGTGAAATAAAGATTACCAGACCAAAAATTTTGGGTAGGAATTCATAATTATCGTACACTTTTTTAATTTCAAATATATGTATATATAGGGCCCAATATTACAAGCAAAAAAATTACATATCTACCAATAAAAAAATTATGTTCAAAAAAATTAAAAATTATTATGTTCAAAAAAATTTAAAAAAAATGTATTCATTGGGGGGAATCGAACCTGACACCTTCACTCTTATACTCCGATGTTCTAACCATCAAGCCATATAGCCCATATGATTTTGCATTTCTAAAATATAATAAAAAAATTCTAATAAACCATTCATTTTTTTTTTTTTTATTTATTTGGAACAAGAAAAACTATTAATTTTCTCCATCTGTTAGTACCAATAAATTTTAGGGACGGGGGAGAGTAAGGGGACCCCCGCTCGTCCATTCTTTTAGGTCATACCAGTACCCACTAACAAAAAAACAATTTTTGTCTTATTACTTGTAGAAATCATTTTATTATGTAAAAAAAATTTCAAATATTAAAAAAAAAACAAATCATAATTGGGTTCGAACCTGGCACCTTCAGACTTTTTTTTTTCAAAAATTAAATATTCTAAAATAATTATAATTTCTTGATATACCTATTTAGAAAAATAATAATTCCATACAATGTTACACTTTGTTGCTCAAATAAATATTAGTTTTTGGTCATTTATCTCAAAATAACCAACTTATCACCGTCATTGAAGGAAAACTGGATGATTTAATAATAAAGTCATTGAAATATAAGTAAAATAAATATGTGGAAAAAAAATTAATTATTTTGCATTTGCCCACATCTTAAATTTTTACACAAAATTTATACTTAGATTTTAAAATTGTTTTTAAGAAAATCTATATTCAAATAAGGAAATTTAGAATATAAGTTTTGTGTATTAATGCAATTATTTTATTAAAGCCATATATATATATGTAATATCAATATTTTTTAGTAAGTACCTAATTATAGGCGCAATGCCAATGTCAAAAAAAATTTTTTTAATAAAATTTAATTTTTAATACTATTAAGATTAAAAAAATGTTCAAAAATCATAATTTTATTATAATTTGTAATGTTAAATACGGTGTAAATATTTTTTTAATTAATTATTAGCTAATAATTCCAAAATCATAACGAATAATGAATTAAATATTAAAGTTGTATATATTAAGTAATTAAATTTGAATAAAACCTATAACGATTCAAGAATAATTAATAGTTTTAAAAAAAAGTGCACAATTCCAAAGGCTTCAAAAATTCTGCTTTGTTCTTTAAGGTTCATGAATACGGTTAGTGGAATGAAATAAACGGGTTCATGAATACGATTAGTGGAATGAAATAAGAGAGAAATTTTTAAAATAAATTCCAGGGATTTTAATTATTAAAGAAGACAAGTGCTCTTTTATGTTATTTTAGAAAGCTGAAATCATAAGGGCAATATGGCTGAGTGGATAGAATATCGGATTACAATTCTGAAGGTGCCAAGTTCGATCCCCCGATACTGAGAATTTTATGAAAATTTTTTTTTTTTTAATTTTTTTAACATAATAATGTAGTTACGCCAAATACAAAATACCAAAGAGGGAGAGATAATAAATTGGTCAATTAATTTTTGCAGATTGATCTAATTAATTTCCGTAAAGCGTCATAATTTTTAAAGTTAAAATTTTTCTCTTAATTTAAGTATCTGTACTTCGTTTTGGTAAAAAAAAATTACTTAATATATACAACTTTAATATTTAATTCATTATTCGTTATGATTTTGGAATTATTAGCTAATAATTAATTAAAAAAATATTTACACCGTATTTAACATTATAAATTATAATAAAATTATGATTTTTGAACATTTTTTTAATCTTAATAGTATTAAAAATTAAATTTTATTAAAAAAAAATTTTTTGACATTGGCATTGCGCCTATAATTACTTACTAAAAAATATTGATATTACATAATATATGTTTTAATAAAATAATTGCATTAATACACAAAACTTATATTCTAAATTTCCTTATTTGAATATAGATTTTCTTAAAAACAATTTTAAAATCTAAGTATAAATTTTGTGTAAAAATTTAAGATGTGGGCAAATGCAAAATAATTAATTTTTTTTCCACATATTTATTTTACTTATATTTCAATGACTTTATTATTAAATCATCCAGTTTTCCTTCAATGACATTGATAAGTTGGTTATTTTGAGAAAACTGACCAAAAACTAATATTTATTTGAGCAACAAAGTGTAACATTGTATGGAATTATTATTTTTCTAAATATATATCAAGAAATTATAATTATTTTAGAATATTTAATTTTTGAAAAAAAAAAGTCTGAAGGTGCCAGGTTCGAACCCAATTATGATTTGTTTTTTTTTTAATATTTGAAATTTTTTTTACATAATAAAATGATTTCTACAAGTAATAAGACAAAAATTGTTTTTTTTGTTAGTGGGTACTGGTATGACCTAAAAGACGAGGGCGAGCGGAGGTCCCCTAACTCCCCCCCGTCCCTAAAATTTATTGGCACTGACAGATGGAGAAAATTAATAGTTTTTCTTGTTTCAAATAAATAAAAAAAAAAAAAAAATGAATGGTTTATTAGAATTTTTTTATTATATTTTAGAAATGCAAAATCATATGGGCTACATGGCTTGGTGGCTAGAACATCGGACTATAAGAGTGAAGGTCTCAGGTTCGATTCCCCCCAATGAATACATTTTTTTTTAAATTTTTTTGAACATAATAATTTTTAATTTTTTTGAACATAATTTTTTTATTGGTAGAATGTGTAATTTTTTTGCTTGTAATATTGGGCCCTATATATACATATATTTGAAATTAAAAAAGTGTACGATAATTATGAATTCCTACCCAAAATTTTTGGTCTGGTAATCTTTATTTCACCAGAGCTACCTATTTTAAAAAAATTTTTTTTTGCATATTTTGAGCCGGGAAAACCTATAATGATAAATTACTTGATCGATATCTATACTATCAATGCCAAAATATACCTATGTTGTTTCTCAAGGCTTTAATAAAATTATTTGTAACGAGTTTAGTGCGTCCAATATTATAAATTTGTTTTATAGGATATAATGTTTATAACTGTAGTGGTTACATGATCTCTGTAAAAAAAATAAAACAAAAACATGAAACATGAAATGAAATGTGATCACTTTTCTTACTTATTTTTCTCCCGGGAAATTCGTACTTTTTTTAGCGTTTATTATCTTATTAACTACAACAGGATTAACAAATGCTTGTTTAAATACATATATACCAGGCACGAAGCGTAAGTTTTTCAATATCGGAAGCACACTAATAGAATTTAATATTTTTTATACTTAGATATAACACCATATTAAATAAGGCAAGATATTGAAATGATCTGAAATACATAGGTTCATTTTAATTATTTTGAAGTTAATTTAGGTACATTTAATGTTAATTATTGATCCGAATGTTTTTTAAGTTAATTTAATTTGAATTATTTGAATATTTAAAAATTATATCGTCTTATTGTATCTTGAAATCACCAAACAAAATCAAATTAGTATACTTTTCAGCGCAAATAATAAATTTCCTTCACTCATTATTCATATTCTTATACATAATTCCCTTTCCTAATTTAGATGGTAAATTTAGTGTCTCTGATATTAAAGGGAATTTAATTTTTATCCCTTCACATTATTGAGAATGCATAATTTGAAATCATTATTTGCTTTATTGAAATTTAGTTTAACGCTTGCTATGAAATTTAGCTGTTAATAAAAGTTCTATACAAAAAATAATGATTTCAAAAATTTAACTATGAGAAGAAATTTCAGTATTCAAAAGCGACATCTATACCAAAATTCTCTTTGAATGGGAAATTTTTTGTAATCATAATAATGAATTAAAATTTTGCATTCTTTCTTAATATTAGGAAGCCTTTAGAAAAATATGTACCTATTGTAAATAAAGCGTAATATAGGGGTAATTTCTATTGAATGCAGTATTTAAATTTTAACCTATGTTTTTATTTGTTAAATATTAAAATGTTTTCTACGGAAGCACTCAATAAGTTCAATATATGAAGGATTCGTCCCTGATATATACATATAACTGTCTTGTCATAGTAAGTGGTAAAACATGTTTGAAAATTAGTTGGGACTTTAGTGATATACCTATTATCCGGTGTCTAAATTTTTTATGAATGATCACAAGATTATGTTAATTCTATTGTGAAAATAAGATTGCACGAAAAAGCTGTGAATATTTACCAAAACGAAGTACAGATACTTAAATTAAGAGAAAAATTTTAACTTTAAAAATTATGACGCTTTACGGAAATTAATTAGATCAATCTGCAAAAATTAATTGACTAATTTATTGTCTCTCCCTCTTTGGTATTTTGTATTTGGCGTAACTACATTATTATGTTAGAAAAATTAAAAAAAAAAAAAATTTCATAAAATTCCCAGTATCGGGGGATCGAACTTGGCACCTTCAGAATTGTAATCCGATATTCTATCCACTCAGCCATATTGCCCTTATGATTTTAGCTTTCTAAAATAACATAAAAGAGCATTTGTCTTCTTTAATAATTAAAATCGCCGGAATTTATTTTAAAAATTTCTCTCTTATTTCCTTCCACTAATCGTATTCATGAACCCGTTTATTTTTTAAAAATTTCTCTCTTATTTCCTTCCTTCCTAATCGTATTCATGAACCCGTTTATTTCATTCCACTAACCGTATTAAAGGACAAAACAGAAGTTGAACTATATTATTTATATTATTTAGAAGAATACTCTTTATACGATTTTAGAAAGCAAAAATTATATGGCCATATGGCTTAGTGGATAGAACACCAGACTAATAAGTCTGAAGGTGCCAGGTTCGAACCTAATTATGGTTTTTTTTTTTTTTTAATATTTTAAAAAAATGATGACGGCCGATTCTCAGAAAAATGATGACGATTCTCAGAAAAATTCTATATGAAAATGGATTTTTACCCTCTACCAAATTTCTTCCAACGCCGCTAAAGAAGTATAAACTTCAAAAAATTAAAAAATTTTAATATTAAATCAAACAATCATTCATAATAGTTACTCATTTTTAAAAAACCAAATTGGAAGTTAAAATCATTTATACTAAATTATCTGTCTTTTAATTACAATTACAGCGTAGAATATTAAGTTATTTACTTACACTTTAGTCAAAAATTAAACTAATTTTTCACATAATAAATAAAACATGAATTTACATTTAGAACATCAAAAACACAACTAAAATATGAAAATAATAATTGCTTTCTTTTTTCTCTTTAATAATTTTTTAAATCTGTTATTATAAGTTTATTGTGAGTATTGATGAATTGAGTGTCAACTTTATAATTTATTGTCTGAGGAATATGTAATTGAATATTAAGTGCTTCAATCTTTTTTCGTTTGATCATATTATTTTCTCTCTGTAAAATTACAGGATCGTCATAATTAAATTGATGCTTTTCTTTTAGTGCATGTTTAAGGCTGGCAGTCTTAAAAAATGTCCGAACATTTAGCAGACACACATACATACATGAATATTGAATATAGTAAAACAGATTTTAATAAAGTTATTAAAGAAATAAATGAATGGGTAGAAGAGATGCATTTAAAGAAATATATAAAAGATAGCGATAAAAATACATTAATATGTAAACAGGCTATACTACCAAAAATATATGGTACAATAAAAACACATAAACCCAACTTCCCAATACGCCCTATAGTCAGTACCATCGGAACACCAACATATGAACTATCCAGATACTTAAATCAAATTTTATCAAAAATAAGAGACACAGATAAATACAACACTAAAAATTCATATAAGTTTAAAGAATTTATTAAAGATACTAAATTAAATCATAATGATGTACTAATATCTCTAGATGTGGTTTCATTATATACTAACGTGTCAGTAGATGAAGCCTTAACTTCAGTCTTAAAAAGATGGCCAAAAATCAGGCAATTTACAGAAATACCTAAAAGATTTTTTATGGCAGCATTAAAATTATGTATAACCAAAAATAACACCATCATGTATGAGCATCAATATTACAAACAAATCCATGGCCTTGCTATGGGATGCAGTCTATCGGGTATATTAGCTGAATTTGTATTAGATGACTTTTTACAACATAATATCCCAAAATTACCAACACGTCCAACCTTTTTAAAGAAATATATCGATGATATAATTACAGAAATACCCGAGAATATGCAGAATGATATCTTAAATATATTTAACGCTCAACACCCAAGATCACAATTTACTATCGAAAAAGAACTAAATAATTCAATCAATTTTCTAGACATGAAAATAATAAGAACAAATACAGTACTGAAAACAGATTGGTATATGAAAGAAATGGCTTCAGGTAGAATTTTGAATTATCATTCGGCGCACCCACATAGCATGAAAATTAACATTGCCAAAGCATTAGGTAATAGAATTATTAATTTAAGTGATCCTATTTTCCATAATACGAACTTTAACAAAATTAGAAGTATACTTAATATGAATTGTTATCCTGAAAGTATAATTAAAACAATAATTAATGGAATTAAATTTAAAAAACCAATAAATGATCACAATATAACTAATAAGACTGAAAAAACAACCTTTAGAAAACTATCTTATATTCCAAATGTATCTGACAATATAAGAAAACAATTATACAAACTTGACAACAGTATTGGTATAGGACAACAACCAGTTAAAAAACTTGACAAAATTTTTGATAAAACCAAGACGAAAATTGAAGATCCTATTGATGTTGGAACTATTTATAAGGTAGAATGTAAAAACTGTGATAAGATATATATAGGAGAAACGAGAAAAAATGTAATGACGAGAATGAAACAGCATATAAATGACTATAAAAGGGCTATAAACAACGGACATATTGGCGAAGAACCATCGCAGACTGCTAGCCTTAAACATGCACTAAAAGAAAAGCATCAATTTAATTATGACGATCCTGTAATTTTACAGAGAGAAAATAATATGATCAAACGAAAAAAGATTGAAGCACTTAATATTCAATTACATGTTCCTCAGACAATAAATTATAAAGTTGACACTCAATTCATCAATACTCACAATAAACTTATAATAACAGATTTAAAAAATTATTAAAGAGAAAAAAGAAAGCAATTATTATTTTCATATTTTAGTTGTGTTTTTGATGTTCTAAATGTAAATTCATGTTTTATTTATTATGTGAAATAAACTAATTTTTCTAAAGTGTAAGTAAATAACTTAATATTCTACGCTGTAATTGTAATTAAAAGACAGATAATTTAGTATAAATGATTTTAACTTCCAATTTGGTTTTTTAAAAATTTTCAAAGTTTTTTAAAATGAGTAACTATGATGAATGATTGTTTGATTTAATACTAAAATTTTTTTAATTTTTTTTTAGATATTAATGTATTAATAAATAAGTAAATTAATTTCTGAAGATGCAGCAAACCATTCAGTGGCGTAGCTAGGTATGGCGAGTGTGTGCGAAGTACAAGGGCCCATTGCTGTAGGGGCCCATTCGTCAAACCATAAAATTAAAAAAAAAATTATATTTCTATGTATTTCGAAAAATTTTCTTATTTTTTTAATATTATGTTTCCAACCAAACCAATCCAAAAAAAAAAAATGTATGTATAAGAAAATTTACTCTGATAAGTTTCAATAATCTAGAACAAAGATTTAGAGTAAATGTGTTTTATTACACCTTAGACAAAATAATTGTCCAAATTGAAAAACGCTTCGTAGGTATGAATACAATTAACCAAAAATTTGCATTACTTCAACCTAGAAATATTTTATCTATGTCTGAACAGGAAATGAAGATAGCTTGCCATAATATTTCAAAAAAATATTCAGAAGTATTTTTCAATAATTTATCAATTCAGTTAATACAAGCCGCTAACTAACTAAAAGACGATTTGAAAGAAAACATGACGATTAAAGAATTTTCAGATGTTCCAACAACAAACTATACTATTATGGAATATTGTTTATATTTCCGGTTACAATTGCGAGTGTAGAAAGGACTTTCAACAAATTAAAAATAATAAAAAAATTACAGGACAAAGCAGATTGCATCAACTGGCACTCCTATCCATTGAATATTCAGAGGCTTCAAAAATGGATCTTGAAGACGTAATAAATAAATTCGCAAGAAAAAAAACGATATAATTTTTTAAAAATAAAAACAAATATGTACACCTAAATTTTTCTTTGTATATTTTATTTAATAAGAAAAGATTTGGGCCCCAAAATAGATTCTTGCACAAGGGCCCAAAATGTCTAGCTACGCCACTGAAACCATTGGCTGTGAAATATAAAGAAATTAATAAAAATGAAATTATAAACTACATATAATTTTTGTTATTATTTAACATATACTGGAAATCCCTAAAATAGTAAAATCATCCAAATACATCACCAGTAACTAAAGTAAACATTATTAACATAAATTAAGTTTCTTCATAAAATTAATTTATAATAAAATTCAGATTAAATTTAGTTCTCAAATAAAAAAGAAGTTTTTTATTAAAATCTAATTATTTCAAGAGTTCTATGGTAAGCAACTCCAAATAAGTTAGTGGTACGGAGGCTTCTGGTATTAACTCGAAAATTGATCTTCTCCAGAATAACAGAAGAACTAATTTCAGCAATAATAATTTGATGAATGAAAACAACATCCGCAATTTCACGACTGTCTTGAAGAGATTCAAGCTTAATGAGATTTAATCTTTCTCTATACGGTGGATTAAGTTAGGAAGATGTTATAAGTGGACATTATAATGAAAAACCATTGAAAAGAATTTCATAAATTGAGTCAACCATCGAGTCCAAGTCCAAATTTACATCATCAAGGAATGAAAAGTCAGCCTGGCTGAGGTAAGTATTGAGTTTAATTAAATCGGTTTTCCTATAATTGAACTCTAAAGAGCTTTGCGGTATTATTTCATTGGACTCAACAACACTAAATAAAATCTATCAATTTCATCCAAGAAATTTGCACTTTCTTGAACAGTGGAATTAGTTGGATCAGAAAAGTAAATGAGATTCAACTGTCTGTTCATAAAATTTTTGACTTTAGAAATTTGAACGAGAGGGGCTAATGAAACAGCATCAATAAAATCATTCTCCAAACATGAGGAGAGTGTAGCAAAAAATATGTAGTCACACTCATCAGACTGAACCCATCTCAAATTGGGTAAATTGAAACCACCCAGAAGTAAAAAATCATCGGTTTCAGATAGAATGTCAGAGACAAAATTAATAGCATTTAAAACCTCATCGTAACCAGAACATGAAAATAGATTTACAAGAAGTCTTCAGTTTAATGACCGTTGCCATCAATGAAAGTATAAGAAGGAAGAGAAATCAAAGTAACATCAAGGTGAGATTGCGTCGCTATTAGAGCTCCACCACCTATCGCAAACATTGGAGCTGTCACCCTCAACATTGAGTAACAGTAACGATCTTTTCGAAAAATTTCAAAGCAAGGAGAAAAAAGTTTGTTATTAATGTCTTTATAAAGCCAAATGTCAAAACTAAGTGTTTTAGATTTTAGGAAAATAATCTTACACTTAGAATAAAGTCCCCTTACATTTTGATAGTAAAGGGACAGTTTTTTTTTGATTTGAACTGTCGTGGTTTGCGATTTTTGAAATGTTTAATGAAAGTGTCTTTTGGCCAGAAGTCTTGTGACAGTAGAGTTTCGGATGTGGCATTAGGAATATTTAATTTGAAAGATGAAAATGTACTTGTCGTTTTACTTATTATCTTGTGGAACTTCGGAGAAGTGAATAAAGAAGCAAAGCAAATCAAGACGAACTGAGCACAGAAAGTAGATATGGACAGTTTTTTGCAATCATCACAAAACCATTGTAATGATCCGTGATCAGAACGCTTCAACTTATCGAAAACATGGGCGTCCAGGCCAATACAAATCATGTAAAATGGATGTTTACGGGTGCCTCCGTAAAGCCACATGAGTTGTTGACACACAGCAACGCATTTACCAAAATCACATTTAAAATTCATTATTAACAAAAAAAACTAACAATCAGCAAGTGTTAAAAAAAAATTAGCATAAAGCAAATAGACAAAGAAAAAAAACCCAAAATAATTTATAAATTAATTTATAAAAAATTAAAACAAAGGCCGAAAAACAACCGGTAACAATCAAATCAGAAACGAAATTATCTGTGTGTAGTGAGAAATTGGCGAAATTAAATCTTTGAACATAGAAGAAAGGTGGCGGTGTGGTGTTCCTACACTAAATGATCGCGGCTTGGATACATAATCCTAGTCTTTTGGCATGTAGTCCTTAGTAGAGCTGTCAGAAGTATGCCTCTATTTAATATAAAACACCATCGAACATCTTATGGCATGAGTTGTCTAGGATGATTAAAACGGTTAGCAAATAATAATGACGGAAATATCGATTTTAATCTTAGTAAAGACGTGTTGAAGAGGAGTCTTTAAAACAGTTGATTGTGTTGGTTTCTCTCTGTTCACTGCTTAACGGACTGAACTATGTTTGCGATGTTTGGAATACTTTATTGCTTTAATGCATTGTTAAGGTTTTTTTTTAGTAGTTTTTTATAATGTGATATTTATGTTAATAATTTCAAATTTAATGGATTTAAACTATGTATAATGAGCTTGACTTAAGCTTCAAATAAATAAATAAATAAAATAAACTATTTAGTATTACACCAACTTATAGTGTATATTTTATATTTAATTGTTTGTATAATTACATTTAGCTCTTTTAGAGGATTTTTGTGTTTATGACTTTTCCACCTTTTAATTTTCAAAAGTTGATTGAAATTATTATATGATTTAAGTATTTCTTCCAGGGATCGTATTTAAGAGTTATATTAATTTTTGAAAATATAAATATTTATATTTATTTTCTAAAAATAAAAATATATATTTATTTATATATTTATTTTTATATTTTAAAAATAAATATCACCAGAAAAATCTGTAAGAACTAACAGAACTGTAATACAAAACAATATTAAAAATTGTTTCAACCACCTTGGTGTCAATATTGAGGACAGGAATAGTTAACATATTAAAATTAAAAACCGCATTTAACTTTTTAAAAATATAAAAATTAATATTTATTTTTCATAAATATTAATTTAAAATTATTCTCTTGAAAAAATAATTTAGAATTTTTATTTTTGTTCTTAATTCAATTTTTTATTTTATTTTTTTTTAACCGAAATAAATAGTAAACAAATAAATAAATGTTTATATATATTTTTATATAATTTTTATATAAAAGCGACTGAAAAGTGTCATATATATAAAAAATAGCCCCATACAGATTTACAAACCCATGGACACAAAAAATTTGTGATTGTGAGTTTTTAATAGCTATGAAAATGAAAACGGTTGTAAGTTTTAAAAAGAGAAATGCGGGCGCAGAAGTGTAGAAAATTATTAGTGACTTAGGTGAACAATTACTCGTATATACATATCAAGAAATTTGAATTTTTTTTTTTGGTACTTATTGCATATCCATATTAGAAATTAAAAAGTTTGGTTATTAAATCAGCTGTTCTGTTTGTTTTAATTTTGTTTTTAAATTTTAAATGTAAAAATATTTCTATGGATTTATTGAATTTTCAAAATCGAATTCTACAATCATTAATGGATTAAATTTAATCAAATAAAAAAATTTGGTGCCGGAACCAAAACTAAGTTCAATATTTGTTACCAAAATATGAATTACGATCTTAAATTTTATTTTTGACTTCGACAAAACAAAAAGTTTCATTTTGTTGATAATAAAGTTACAGATTTTTGTTTTTCTGTTTGAATCTGCTAAAAATATTTATTTTTAACATTAGAAAATAAATATTTATTTAAAGTTTTATATTTATTTCAAAAAATAAGTATATAATTTTATAAATATCTGAAAATAAGAGTTATTTTATTTTTCAAATAATAACTATAGATATTACGATCCCTGATTTCTTCTATGATATCTACAATGAAGAATTAGGTGACCGCATCCAGATGTACCGTTCAAAGAAAGAACTTGTTATGATTTAAATTTAAAGATTAATCTTAACATTTTAATTCTAATATGTATTTATAAAAAATAAAAATTTAATTTTGATTCGCTCTTAAATTTATATATTTCAAAAAATGTCGAATTGATTTTTTTATTACATAATTTCTGCCTATCTAGATAAATATTTTTTAACAAAATGTATATAATGTTGTAATATTAATAATAACAGAAAAATTTACACGGAGCTTTAACATTAATTAGATTAATAAATAACACATTATAATTAGATTTTTTTAAAGAAAATTTTTTGAAATCATAAATAATTAAAAAAAATCATGTTCAATTTTGATTTACTAAGTAGGTATAGGTTTATAATTAAAATTTTCAAATGTATTGTAATTGCAATTGTAGTTCCAATTATATTAACGCAATTTTGAACAAAAGATAGAGAATATTGTTTTAAATTAGCATCATTCTTATCATACTAACGAATTTTTTATTTCATACTACATTATTTTGATTAAGAAATTTAATACTAATATTACTCATTTTGATTAATACTATTTTTAAATTAGACATCAAAGTTATGGAATACCTTAATTAGTCAATGGCCACACCTATTGACGCACTAAATACGTATTTAATTAAGCATATGACGGGTTGAATGTACACATGTATAATTGAAATACTTGCTTTTTAAAAGTCATTAAACATACAATGCTCAACTTGGCTATCAACTTGTAAGAACTCGTTCAAAATATTTGTTTATTTTCAACCAGATTGAACTACTTGGTAGAAACATTGTCAACCACACTACAGATGAGATAATTTTCAGTTGGCCAACTCAAGTTGAATAAGCATTCGGAAAATGTGCATTAATAGTTGTCGTTAAATATTAGTCGATTACTCGATTTAGATACTCGGTGGTTTTTGTTCCTAATTCAAAAATGGTATTACTCGTAATGTGTGTAATGTAAACGTATGATTTCTTTAATACTACCTCCTTGTGAAAAGCATTTTTAATAAACTATTATACATAAAAAAAGCTTTTGAACGTATACCTAATAATTTTTTTTTTTAAATGTTCGAGGATCTGATATTTGACATTTTACTATATAATATATTTAAATTTTGTCATTTGTTCGAAAAAATATATATAGCTCAGTGGTTATTATGACTTTAGATTCGATCTTACGTTGTTTAGTTTAATTCTACGTGACAATTCAATAGTATTTGTAATTTATAATAATCCCTCAGATTTCTCGGTTTAGTAAAGCAAAAATTTATAATAGTTAAGTTTAAAACAAGTTTATATAATATTGATGTAAAATTGAAGACATTGCGGATAAACCAGTTTGTAAACAATTTATTATTGCAATACTGCTGCATTAGCTACAATACTTGGATTATTAACAACTTCACCCAAAGCATCTAAAACTTCTTTGCGATAATCATCAAAATCGCCTTCAATCTAAAAGAAAAAATATTTTGATTTGCAGTGAATAAAGCAAAAGTTTTAAAGAATGATATATATTGTAATAAGTTGTATTTTGAGACCTAAATTTTAATTTCTTATAAATTCTATTTAAATTTACAATCCAGTAGAAACTTCACCGTATACTGTATAGGTATAAATTTTTCTCAATTGTTTTAATTTAAAATAAACATCTTTACTAAACATTTTATTTTAAATTACGGTTACACTAATCTATGAATTATTAATAAAATTTTTTAAAAGAGAAAAAAACTTAAATTTTTTTTTATAACATAATATTTTCAGTTATAGATTCTAAAAAATATTTTCAATTTGAAATTTACAAAAAGTTTTATTTGTTTTGTAAGCTTCTTGCAAATCAAAAATAAATTAGTCGAGTAATTAGATTTTTTATGATTTTATTTACCTCATTGATTGTTTGATCTTCAATAACATACAGAGTACAACCCGTTTCACGAATTAAACGTTCGTCGTGAGACACTATTATAACACCTCCTTCATACTCATTCATCGCTTCAGCTAAAGCATCAATAGACTCGATATCTAAATTATTTGTAGGTTCATCTAAAATTAATACATCAGGTGCACTGAGACACAATTCAGCTAAAGCTACACGAGCTTTTTGACCACCAGATAAGTCTTTCATTTTGATTGTATGTGCATGACTAACTAGACCGAAAGATCCTAAAGCTTTCCTAGCTTTTTCATGTGGCAGATTAAACAAACGCTGTAAATATTCTGCAGCTGATTCTTCTGCAGTTAAGTGTTCACCTGAATGTTGATCGTATCGCCCAATATGCTAGAAACATTTTTTTTTTTAAATATTATTATAAAATATTTTTGAATCTTTGCTTAAGGGGACTTGGTACCAGTTTTGATTTTTTTGTCCCAAAATTTTTTTTGAAAAGCCGTTTTAGATTATTTTAAAGTTTAATTTAGAATAAACATTTCATTCACAACCTCCGAACTACTTGATACTTTAAAAGAGTATAAAACTTTTTAGAATCGGTTAAGGCTAAGTGCTCGGAATCTCTTCAAAACCATTTTTTTGTGTCACAAAATGGTTTTGAAGAGATTTCGAGCACTTAGCCTTAATCGATTCTAAAAAGTTTTATACCATTTTAAAGTATGAAACACTCCTGAGGCTTTGAATGAAATAAACTTTAAAATAATTCTAAATTAAACTTTAAAATAATCTAAAACGGCTTTTCACTCAAATTTTGGGACAAAAAATCCAAACTGGTACCAAGTCCTCTTAAGGGTCGAAATAGGCAATGGAATTTGAAAAAAAATTTATATATAATAGCATTGGAGTTCTAATTCTAAGTTACAAAATCATTGAAAATGAAAATAAAATGAGTAAAAATTTACCAATCTATGATTTTTTTTTGCTTCACCTTGCTGCGCTTCTAAATCTCCTACTAACAATTTTAAAAATGTTGATTTTCCTACACCATTTGGACCTACTATAGCAACTCGACTTGTTAAGTCAATGCCAAAATCAGTATTGATGAAAAGCGGCTTTTGATTCGGAAAAGCGAATTTAACATCTGAAAAATAAATATACAATACATAATAAGAGTAAATTTAATATTGATTAACTAGAAAATAACATCTGCAATACTTATCATGCTTAAATTAAAAACTATATTCATTCTTTTTAAAAGTATTATTTTTACGTTTAAAAGAATTGATCAATTTAAATTTTTTTTCGGCCCTAACTATCTATGATCAGTGGAGAAATTCTGCATTAGAGTGAGTACATTGTAAATGTTTTACTTACTATGTAATCCCAATATTGGTGGTTGTAATTGCGCTGGTTCTGGAAATCTAAATTTAACAATGTATTCTTTTGGTTTTTCCAAAAGCTCCTGTGGTCCATTATCGTCATCATTTTTAGATACCTTACTACGGTTTTTCTCTTGCTTTCTTGTTAGGGTTTCCTTTTGTTTTTTCTCCTGAATAAGATTTAGAATTCAGTAAAGTGCTTTAAAACTGAATACGCATTATAAAATTTAAAAAGATTTGAAGATAATTATACGAAGATTGATTTCTACTGGATCTCAGGGAGGATTAAGTTAAAAATTATTAAATTGAGTAAAATTGTTGAAAATATGAAATAAAAACATACTAAACAAGATAAAAAAAAAAGTAGATCTTAGAGTAGAGTGTCTGAGAATATCGATCTTCTTCTAATATAGGAATATACATAATGGTAACTGAAATAAGTAGCTTTATTCGTTTTCCTCTTACTTATAAAGATAGAACTTTAAGTCAATGCCTTAAAATACAACACAATTCCAACGATTGTAGTGTGCAGCTAAAAATTTTAACATGAAAATGAGCCTGAAAATGTGAATGGAACCCTCATGAAAGGCACCTTAACTAAATGACAGAATTGATCGTTGTATTTAGAATTAAAAATTTATTATATCCAAAATATTTATTTCGAAAAATGGGTCTTAACGAAAGCGAGATACACAATTACAGTTAAAACGTAAGCGTAACGTTTGAGCAGAATATTTTGGTCTGTATTAAAAAAAAACAAAATTTACGGTTAAAAGTTAAGATAATGTTTTAAAATCGATTTTGTTTTAATATTTTTTGAATTATACAAAAAAAAAAAAAAAAAAAAAAAACAATAATTATAATTTGATGCAAAAAAATTACCGCAGCTTTTTTGGACTGTCCATGAGCTTTCAATTCTTTAATTCTTTTTTCTTGTTTTTCATATTCCTTTAGCATTTCTTTTCGTTTTTGCACAAGCATCTTCTTAAACATCGAATAATTTCCTTTGTAATAATGTAATTTTTTCATATCCAAATGAATAATTTCATTACACACATTATCCAAGAAACTTTGGTCATGGGAAACAATGAGTAAAGTTTTTTTCCATCCCTGTAAGTAGCTAAAAAGAAATGATAAGTAAATGAAGTAAAAAGTTATTATTAAAAATCTAAATAAAAAATATTTTACTTATCAAGCCAAATGACGGCATTTAAGTCTAAATGATTTGTAGGTTCATCTAGCATTAAGAGAGTGGGTTCAATGTATAATGCTCTGGCTAACGAAACACGCATACGCCAACCACCAGAAAAATTTTTTGTAGCACGATTTTGCATTTCTGTTGAAAATCCTAAACCAGCTAAAATTCTTCGAGCTCTTGGTTCAGCTGAATCTGCTCCAATAGCCTTTAATTCTACATAAATCTCATTCAAACGATCCTGGACTTCTAAATCGCCAGCTAAAAAAAAAAAGAAGTTCATGATAAATATTTATTATTGAACATATATATACTTTTTTCGGGTTAATCATTTTAAAAAAAATATAGTAAAAAAAAAGGAAGTCAAATAAAAATTTGAAAAAGTTAAAAAAGTTAAACCCTAACCGGCTGATATTTTGTTCATTCTTCAAAAAATAATGTGAACTGGAGCGGTGGTTCACTGTTCAGATTCGTTTCGCAGGTCTGATTTAAAGCAAAATAAATAAATAATAATGATAGGCTTTTTAGCAATTAAAGGATTTTGAAAATAAATAAAATAAAATTTAAGCAAGATAAACTAATTTCGAAAATTTTTACAATTATTTTTTCTTTTTTTTTTTTTTCGAACCTTCAATTTTGTTTTCCAAATCTTTACAGTCCTTTAATAAATTGGTTCTTTTGATGTCTGCTAATAAAATCGTTTCAACAGCTGAATGATTATCAGCCACAACTTCTTGTTCACATAGCAGAACATCAATATTTGGTGGAATTGCAAATGCTCTTGAGGCTATATGACGCAATAATGTGGTTTTACCATGGCCATTAGGACCAACCAAACCATAACGTCGTCCATTTGCTATTAATAAATTCGCGTTAACAAATAAATCATTTCCCTTTGCTGATATTGTAAAATTTTCAACTTTAATATCAACAGCATGTTCCAATTGAGCCTGTTGACCAGCTGATTTTTGCACTTGAGACATTGTAAAATTACTGTCTAGCTCGGAATGTCCTTGACCGCCCTTTTTAGTTATTGCTTCCATTTGCTGTTCATATTCTTTTTGTTTCTTTAGTTTTTGTTTCTCTTTGTGGGTTAATTTTTTCTCTTTCGTAGGTGGTTCTAGAGATTTACTTTCGCTATCTGTTTCCAGCTTTAAATTTAACATCTTTTCTTCAACGATATTATCAATAGCATTAGGCGTAATGTTTTTATCTTCTAATGAATTATTTGGATTTTCAAGAATTATATCTTTTTGTTTTTCAGATAAATTATCATCATTACATATGTCTTCGATTAATTCATTTTTATCAACAATATTAACTAATTTTTCTTCATCAACTTGTCCAATATCTGTTTTCTTCATATCTACAAAAATATTTTTGTAAACAGATAAGAGAAAATGTTGAGCAGATGTTATATTATGTAATGTTATAGAATTGGAAGTTAAATTATTACTTTTAAATAAATTTTTTTATTGGATGAATAAAAAACTATAAAGAACCAATAGATCTAATATTTACAATCGTTATTAAAATTTTGTTTTCCGATATATACTTAGTCATTTTCAAAATTTTGTATTTTAGATGGTTTCAAGGCATGTCATAGTCACACAACCTTGTTACATCCGCGATTGCGACTAACCCGAGAAAAAAGATATAATTCGATCCGATTATTGAAGAAATTTGTGTATAAGAGTTTTTTGGGTAAAAGGAGTGACCGTAAATTAAAATAAGATAACATCAATTTCATTCAATCGCCACTAATCCGTGCAATTGAGCAGTAAAAATTATAAATGAAAAAAAAAAAATAAAATATAAAAATTCATTAATTAACTAATTTAAGAGTGGGAAATATTCTTTTATTTAAAACTAACGCCCTTTTATTAAATTAAAACTTCGAAAGGATGAAAATTCAATACTGTCACGAATATTTGTTATGTAATAGCTACGGAAATCATTATAGAAATTTGAAACAACTACAAAGGTGAAATTTTGATTAAGGGGGTAGATGCACTTAGAATTTTTGAAAATTCGATTTTTTTTTTTTTCATTTTCTTAAAGTATGATGTTTCAAGAATATTCTTTGAAAATTTCAAGTCAATCCGATGAATAGTTTTCAAGATATTTTTCTATTCAATTAGATACTTAACACCAAAATTAAACAAGATCTACTTTTAAAAAAACTTTAAACGCGTTTTTATCAAAACTGTGTTTTTTCATTCGGTGACCAATATAACTCGAAAACCATTGAGTGGATATTGATGAAATTTTAATATTATCTTTTTGGCATTAAGAACTAGTCTTTAATCGAAGGATATTGATTTTTGTTAACAATTACTATATTTTTTAAACAATTAACTTTTAACATTTTATCGAAAATCAGAGTCCAAAGTTTCGAATGCCACCATTTTGTAAATTTTCAAAAAAAAAAAAAAAGCTTCGATTAAAGACTGGATTTATTATTAAACTAGAGGTTTCACCTTGGTTTTTCGAATTCAGATGATCCAGAAGGCTGTTGTGATGGTCACCGCGAAGTACTACTCGCGGGAGAGGATCCAACCGATATTGGCGATATTTTAATAAATAATATGTATTTTTTTTTTTTTTTTTTCATAAATGTTAAGTTAAAGCATTGTATAAAAACTCTGTATAATTTATTTTGTAAATTAAACTTAATTACTGTAAAAAATAAATTTTTTAAAATATGCCTTTTTTTACGCTTCTGAGTGCATCTATCCCCTTAAAAATAAATAACATATTTTCTTAATCATCATAAGTAGAGAATGTACATAATGTATGTATGAACATAAATATGTTAAGTATGAACATAAATTTGATACAAAAATTATTTAATTACCTTTCGTTTTGGCTGATGATTTCAGCATTATAATTTCGTCTTCATCTGATAAGAAATCAATTTTTTTTTCATCGATCGCATTGCTTCGCTTGTCTTCATCATCATCATCATCATCATCGTCATCACTCAAATCTTTTTGTTTAATTTTTTTTTTATTCTTTTTATTAGATTTATTTGAAACTATTTTTGATGCTACAATAACTTCATCATCACTCATTTCGACAATGGATTTCATTAAATCAATTTCTTCATCATTTTCATCACTCGACCAGTCGAATTTTTTTTTAAATTTTTGTTGCTTCTGCTGTTTCTCTTTTTTTGTAATGTCTTTTTTTGAATATTCTTCTTCGTTCTCTTCATTTTCACTTTTTTCATTAAGTTTTCCACTGCTAACATCATCATCATCATCATCATTGTCATCATCAGACCAAAAATCATTTTTCTTTCCTTTTTTTTTTGATTTTTGTTTTTGCTGAGATTTTTTTTGTGCTGGTTTCTCATCATTGTCAAAATTAGGCTCGGATTTCTTAACTTCATTATTATCATTATTATCGCTCCAGTCGTCATTTGCCTTTCCTTAAAAAAATAAGAAGAGTATTAAAAAAAAAGAATTAAAAAAATAAATCAAAAAAATATACCTACATTACCTACCTATACAGATAGTTACGTAGGTACCTATGTAATCAAGGATTTAGAACCTAAGTAGATCCCTTCCCTAAATACCTAGGCATCTTATTTATATAAAAGACAATAGAATGAAATACTACCTTTACCTACATGTAATGACATTTTTAGAATAAATTGAAGTTGGTAGGTAGAAGTAGGAAGTAGGAACTTAAAAAAAAAAAAAAAATGCATAACTACCTAACTTTTCACATATAGGTATTTGAACATGGAGATAGAGTAGTGATTGGTTGATGACAATGAACTTATATATAAGGTCAGTAACGATCTGCCTGAGATCAAAAACTATTCGTTAGTCTCGTATTTATTTAGGTAGTAGTCGATAGCTGTCTATTCGAAAACTGAACGGGTAATAGATAGATAGTACTTAGGTGCCTACCAGACCACTTCCTCAGCATTTAGTGCGATTCTTTTTTTTTATTTAAGAAAATAAATTTCTACCTTTCTTACTGGTTGATCCTTTTTTGATTGCTGCTGCTGCTGCTGCTGATTTTTTATTTTTATTACTTTGACTTGATAAATTTTTTCCATCATCATCTGAATTCACCAATGATGGATTCTTTTTTTCGTCATCATCACTCCAATCATCATTTTTCGAACCCTTTTTTGAACCTTTTTTTGATTTTTTGCCAACTGGCATTGTTGTAGTTGCCTTTTCATTAAATTCATCTGCATTGATGTCTTGATTTTTTTTATTACTTTTTTTCTTTGACATTTCGCTAATAAGGTCGATTTAATTTAAACAAAAAAAATGTAAAACAAAAAACCTAAAAACAAATTATTAAAAACTATAATTAGATTGTTGAAAAAAAATGTTTTCAATTTTTTTTTTTTTAATTTTAATTAAAATTTTACGACAAAAAAATTATGAATTTAAAAAAATTTCTTATGCAGCAATTTACCAATTTACGTATGATTGAAATGACAGGTCTATACAAAAAAAGAAAGTAAGAAAAACGCAAGCAAACGTGCTGTTGGCGTCGTGCAATTATGACGTGCGATTGACCCAGCGAAAAATAATTTTTAATTCTATTTTTATTCACTTGTTTAAATGTCCAAATAGCGCCGCCTATGGCCATTTATGGAACGTAGGAGAACATATAAAATTTTTTTTCGTGAAATTTGTATGAAAATCTACGAATTGAAATTTTATTTAAGTTAAAATTAATTAGTTAATTAATAAAAATGAATAGAAAAAATTTTAAGGTCTGCGGAATATCATTGGCAAACAATTATATAGGTAGAAATATTTCCATGCATTACTTTTTCATCCAAAATAATTCAAAATCAAAAAGTGTATAAAAAAAAGAACTATTTTTAATTTAAATTTGAAAAACTTACCAATATTATTTAGACTCCAAATGTATGAGAATTTCCAATAATAACTTTTTTTTACATTTTTATATTTGTTATGAACTGAAAATTGTACTTAATTTTTGAAGTTTATACTTCTTTAGCGGCGTTGGAAGAAATTTGGTAGAGGGTAAAAATCCATTTTCATATAGAATTTTTCTGAGAATATCCTCATCATTTTTCTGAGAATCGTCCGTCATCATTTTTGAAATATTAAAAAAAAAACAAACCATAATTGGGTTCGAACCTGGCACCTTCAAACTTATTAGTCTGGTGTTCTATCCACTAAGCCATACGGCCATATAATTTTTGCTTTCTAAAATCATATAAAGAGTCTTCTAAATAATATAAAAATTCAAGTTCTTTAAGGTTCATGAATACGGTTAGTTCTTTAAGGTTCATGAATACGGTTAGTGGAATGAAATAAACGGGTTCATGAATACGATTAGTGGAAGGAAATAAGAGAGAAATTTTTAAAATAAATTCCGGGGATTTTAATTATTAAAAAAAACAAGTGCTCTTTTATGTTATTTTAGAAAGCTGAAATCATAAGGGCAATATGGCTGAGTGGATAGAATATCGTATTACAATTCTGAAGGTGCCAAGTTCGATCCCCCGATACTGAGAATTTTATGAATTTTTTTTTTTTTTTAATTTTTTTAACATAATAATGTAGTTACGCCAAATACAAAATACCAAAGAGGGAGAGATAATAAATTGGTCAATTAATTTTTGCAGATTGATGTAATTAATTTCCGTAAAGCGTCATAATTTTTAAAGTTAAAATTTTTCTCTTAATTTAAGTATCTGTACTTCGTTACAAATGATGGGCTGCTCAGTACAAAATGTAAATAAAAATAAAAATCAGTCCATCAGTCCAAAAGCAGTCCATTATTTGTAGCCACTGTTATTTCATAGTTTAAATCTTAAGTATAAACTTCTGTAGGCAGTTCTATGACTGCTTCGTGTTTTTTTTTTTTGTTAGGTGTTTTTATATTTTGAATTATTTTGGATGAAAAAGTAATGCATGGAAATATTTATACCTATAGAATTGTTTGCTAATGATATTCCGCAGACCTCAAAATTTTTTCTATTCATTTTTATTAATTAACTAATTAATTATAACTTAAATAAAATTTCAAATCGCATATTTTCATACAAATTTCACGAAAAAAAAAGTTTTATATGTTCTCCTACGTTCCATAAATGGCCACGGAGGGACTATCAAAACAGTGAATTGTCCCTTTCATAACGCCGCATTGACAATATCCACTGACTTCTCTATATAAAGACTACACATAGAAATTTTTATCTGTCAAATGGTTCGACCAAAATAAATGTACACTCTAGGAAAAAAAATTATTACTTTTTAAAAAAAAATTTAAATTTTATAATATGAAAAATATAAATAATTTTACAAACAGAAATACCTATCATTTACAAAAAAAAAAAGTAAGATGGTAAACTAATTAAACTTAAAGCATCAGCGATAGATTGGCGGCTTTGTTATTTCGATAGTGAAAGTTAAGGCCTAAGTAGGTATCAAAAATAATAATAAAAAAACTAAAAGCCTTCAAAATGACCAATTATGAATAAAACAACATTTAAACAATGAAAATAAAATTTTATTTAAATTCACAAAATTAATCAGAATTACACTTATACTAAACTTATAGTTGTGCCTGATGAATATCAACAATGAATATCAACAATATTTAAATAAAAAAAACGTAACATTAAAAATTATGTTAAGACTAATTGTGGAGAATGAACTTTCATTTAGAAAATTGCACGACTTATTGTTATGTTGAATTTTAATTTTTTTTTTTTTTATTTTTACAAATAAAAGGTTTACTTTCCTTAATTTTTTTTTCGGTAATATTCTCTTTGGTACTGTGCGGAATTGGACTCCAAGCACACAGCACACTAGTTTTCGAACATGCTTCTTTGCTGTAAAATTTAATATTTAGGCTTAGTACGCTGTGAAAAAAGAAAGGCTGCAAAAAATATCACTGAAAAATATCTGAAAAATGTTTGATAAATTTTGACAACTATTTGACACAAGCATCTGATTATTTTTATTAATTTTTTATTATTCTAACCCAATAATAAACAAATCAACAAACTTTTTTTTGTAATGTCAAGTTTTTGCAATCATTTATCTTCCTGGGTAGAAAAATATTTGCAAAAAAGCAGCTGCAAAATAGATTTTTTGTCACCCAGTAAACAATTTTTTTTTTTTTTATCAGCATACTACAAAGCAAAAACTAAAAAAGAAATTTTTCAAACTTTTTTCAGCAGCAAAAATTTATATGAAAAATCTCATTTTTTTCCACAGCGTACTACTTTTTTTGTGTCAGCATACTAAGCCTTAGATTTAAAAAAAAATCTTATTTAAATTTTACCTTTTGGGTTGTCGAAATTTAATTAATTTTTTTTCATTAGTGCTTCACCCTTAAAAAAATTTAAAAATTTCAAATTCTGAATTTCAAATTCCTAATGTATTTTGTTAGTGTAATTTAATGTCAAAAAAAAGTTTTCGGGTGAACACTTTTTTTCACTTTTTTTCATAAATTTCAAATATTAATAACAAAGCTGCCAGAGTAGGATTTTCTTTCCCTAAATTTAGAGAATTTTATGGGGGTTGGACATTTGTCCGCGGGACATTTGTCCGCGATTTGTTTTTGTATCGCGGACATAAAAATGACATTTGTCCGCGATTCAAAATGTCTTTTGTCCGCCGCGGACAAATGACATTTTCCAAAATGTCATTTGTCCGCGATAAAAATTAATCGCGGACAAATGACATTTTGCAAAATGACATTTGTCCGCTAAAAATCTGAAAAATCAATCGCGGACAAATGACATTTTGCAAAATGACATTTGTCCGCTAAAAATTTAAAAAATCAATCGCGAACAAATGACATTTTGCAAAATGAAATTTGTCCGCTAAAAATTAAAAAAGCAATCGCGGACAAATGACTTTTTGGAAAATGACATATGTCCGCTAAAAATTTGAGGCTAAAGTGCAGATGACGTGAACCAATCAGAACCGGCACAACGAGAGAGGGGTGTGGGGGGCGGCGGGCGGGCGGGTGGACTGGTGGTTGGTCAGTGGGATTTGCGGCGTCAGCCGCAAATCCCACTGACCAACCACCAGTCCACCCGCCCGCCCGCCGCCCCCCACCTCCCTCTCTTTAAGGGGAAAATCGGGCAAAAAAAAAAAATTGCATATACAAAATGTATGAACAATTTGGGGGGACTCTACCCCTCTTCCCTTTTCCAAGCTTCAGACGATTCTGAGTGATTCACGTAATCTGCAATTCTCCAAAATTGAAAAATAAATCGCGGACAAATGACATTTTGCAAAATGACATTTGTCCGCTAAAAAAACTGAAAAATCAATCGCGGACAAATGACATTTTGCAAAATGACATTTGTCCGCTAAAAATTAAAAATTTCAATCGCGGACAAATGACATTTTGCAAAATGACATTTGTCCGCTAAAAATTCGAAAAATCAATCGCGGACAAATGACATTTTGCAAAATGACATTTGTCCGCTAAAGTTAGAAAATTCAATCGCGGACAAATGTCATTTTGCAAAATGTCATTTGTCCGCTAATTTTGGGACATTTGTCCGCGGCGGACAAATGTCATTTTACAATCGCGGACAAATGACATTTTGCAAAATGACATTTGTCCGCGAAGTTTTCCATACAAATTTCATCGCGGACAAATGTCCCGCGGACAAATGTCACGGCGCCAATTTTATTATACTGGGGAAAAATTATGAACAAAAAATTATTGTGCAAAAAAAATCTCAGGAAATTTGCGGAATTTTTTTCATCTGGCATGTCTTTTTTTTTGATTTGACAATTAGAATGACAGAACTTGAATTTCAAATTTTTTTTTGTTGTTGTTAATTTCAAATACACGCTCTGAGGCGTGTATTTGAAATTCACAACAACAAAAAAAAATTTGAAATTTTACACTAACAAAATACATTAGGAATTTGAAATTCAGAATTTGAAATTTTTAAATTTTTTTAAGGGTGAAGCACTATTATTTCTTGAATTTAATTTTCGACTGCTCGTCTTATTTTGTCCGTTAGGCTTACTATGCTGACACAAAAAAGTAGTACGCTGCGGAAAAAAATGAGATTTTTCATATAAATTTTTGCGGCTGAAATATGTTTGAAATTTTTTTTTTAGTTTTTGCTTTGTACTACGCTGATAAAAAAAAAATTGTTTACTGGGTGACAAAAAATCTATTTTGCAGCTGCTTTTTTGCAAATATTTTTCTACCCAGGAAGATAAATGATTGCAAAAACTTGACATTACAAAAAAAAGTTTGTTTGATTTGTTTATTATTGGGTTAGAATAATAAAAAATTAAGGGAGCGTCTACAGTTACGGCAAACGTAACTCTTTTTTTTTTTTTGAGAGTTACGGCAACCGTAATCCTGTTCAAAATTGACTAAAGTTACGGCAAACGTAACTCTTTTTTTATTTTTAGAGTTACGGCAACCGTAATCCTGTTGAAAATTGACTAAAGTTACGGCAAACGTAACTCTTTTTTTATTTTTTGAGTTACGGCAACCGTAATCCTGTTGAAAATTGTTTAAAGTTACGGCAAACGTAACTCTTTTTTTTTGAGAGTTACGGCAACCGTAATCCTGTAGAAAATTGTCTAAAGTTACGGCGGACGTAACTTTTTTTTTTTTTTAGTGATTACGGCAAAGTTTTTTTTGAGCATTATGACTTTTTTTTAAAATAAAAAGTTGTTATGCTGAATGGGGGACGGCCGCCGCCTCCCCCAAACCCCCTAGGGCTTCTTTTTTTTTTTTAATTTGCCTTGGCGCTTCGCGCTTTTAATTTTCGAAAAAAAAAAAAAAAAAATTGCCGTAACTTTAAGCATTACCTAAAAGTTACGGTTGCCGTAACTTTAAAAAAAAAAAATAAGTTACGTTAACCGTAACTGTTAAAAAAAAAAATAAGTTACGTTAACCGTAACTGTTAAAAAAAAAAACACACGAAGCAGTCATAGGAACTGCCGAAAGAAGTTTATACTTAAAGCTTTAAACTATGAAATAACAATGACTACAAATAATGGACTGCTTTTGGACTGCTGGACTGATTTTTATTTTAATTTACATTTTGTACTGAGCAGCCCATCATTTATAGCCGCTGTTATTTCATAGTTTAAAGCTTTAAGTATAAACTTCTTTCGGCAGTTCCTATGACTGCTTCGTGTGTTTTTTTTGCATATTTTAAGCAGGGAAGACCCTAACCATAGCTCCCTCTCCAAAATTTTTGGTCAGGTAATTCCACCCTCACTTCCGCCCTCACTTCCGCCCTCACTTCCGCCCTCACTTCCGCTCTCACTTCCGCCCTCACTTCCGCCCTCACTACCGCCCTCACTTCCGCCCTCACTTCCGCCCTCACTTCCGCCCTCACTTCCGCCCTCACTTCCGCCATCACTTCCGCTCTCACTTCCGCCCTCACTTCCGCCCTCACTTCCGCCCCCACTTCCACCCTCACTTCCGCCCTCACTTCCACCCTCACTTCCGCCCTCACTTCCGCCCTCACTTCCACCCTCACTTCCGCCCTCACTTCTGCCCTCACTGCCGCCCTCACTTCCGCCCTCACTTCCACTCTCACTTCCGCCCTCACTTCCGCCCTCACTTCCGCCCTCACTTCCGCCCTCACTTCTGCCCTCACTTCCGCCCTCACTTCCACCCTCACTTCCGCCCTCACTTCCGCCCTCACTTCCGCCCTCACTTCCGCCCTCACTTCCGCCATCACTTCCGCCATCACTTCCGCTCTCACTTCCGCCCTCACTTCCGCCCTCACTTCCGCCCCCACTTCCACCCTCACTTCCGCCCTCACTTCCACCCTCACTTCCGCCCTCACTTCCGCCCTCACTTCCACCCTCACTTCCGCCCTCACTTCTGCCTCACTGCCGCCCTCACTTCCGCCCTCACTTCCGCCCTCACTTCCGCCCTCACTTCCGCCCTCACTTCCGCCATCACTTCCGCTCTCACTTCCGCCCTCACTTCCGCCCTCACTTCCGCCCCCACTTCCACCCTCACTTCCGCCCTCACTTCCGCCCTCACTTCCGCCATCACTTCCGCTCTCACTTCCGCCCTCACTTCCGCCCTCACTTCCGCCCCCACTTCCACCCTCACTTCCGCCCTCACTTCCACCCTCACTTCCGCCCTCACTTCCACCCTCACTTCCGCCCTCACTTCTGCCCTCACTGCCGCCCTCACTTCCGCCCTCACTTCCGCCCTCACTTCCACTCTCACTTCCGCCCTAACTTCCGCCCTCACTTCCGCCCTCACTACCGCCCTCACTTCCGCCCTCACTTCCGCCCTCACTTCCGCCCTCACTTCCGCCATCACTTCCGCTCTCACTTCCGCCCTCACTTCCGCCCTCACTTCTGCCCTCACTTCCGCCCTCACTTCCACCCTCACTTCCGCCCTCACTTCCACCCTCACTTCCACCCTCACTTCCACCCTCACTTCCGCACTCACTTCCACCCTCACTTCCGCCCTCACTTCCGCCCTCACTTCCGCCCTCACTTCCGCCCTCACTTCCGCCCTCACTTCCGCCCTCACTACCACCCTCACTTCCGCCCTCACTTCCGCCCTCACTTCCGCCCTCACTTCCGCCCTCACTTCCGCCCTCACTTCCGCCCTCACTTCCACCCTAACTTCCGCCCTCACTTCCGCCCTCACTTCCGCCCTCACTTCCGCCCTCACTACCGCCCTCACTACCACCCTCACTTCCGCCCTCACTTCCGCCCTCACTTCCGCCCTCACTTCCGCCCTCACTTCCGCCCTCACTTCCGCCCTCACTTCCGCCCTCACTTCCGCCCTCACTTCCGCCCTCACTTCCGCCCTCACTTCCGCCCTCACTTCCGCCCTCACTTCCGCCCTCACTTCCGCCCTCACTCCCGCCCTCACTTCCGCCCTCACTTCCGCCCTCGCTTCCGCCCTCGCTTCCGCCCTCACTTCCGCCCTCACTCCGCCCTTACTTCCGCTCTCACTTCCGCCCTCACTTCTGCCCTCACTTCCGCCCTCACTTCCGCCCTCACTTCCGCCCTCACTTCCACCCTAACTTCCGCCCTCACTTCCGCCCTCACTTCCGCCCTCACTTCCGCCCTCACTTCCGCCCTCACTTCCGCCCTCACTTCCGCCCTCACTTCCGCCCTCACTTCCGCCCTCACTTCCGCCCTCACTTCCGCCCTCACTTCCGCCCTCACTTCCGCCCTCACTTCCGCCCTCACTTCCGCCCTCACTTCCGCCCTCACTTCCGCCCTCACTTCCGCCCTCACTTCCGCCCTCGCTTCCGCCCTCACTTCCGCCCTCACTTCCGCCCTCACTCCGCCCTCACTTCCGCCCTCACTTCCGCCCTCACTTCCGCCCTCACTTCCGCCCTCACTTCCGCCCTCACTTCCGCCCTCACTTCCGCCCTCACTTCCGCCCTCACTTCCGCCCTCACTTCCGCCCTCACTTCCGCCCTAACTTCCGCCCTCACTTCCGCCCTAACTTCCGCCTTAACTTCCGCCCTAACTTCCGCCCTAACTTCTGTCCTTCGTTCCGCCCTCCCTTCCGCCCTCCCTTCCGCCCTCCCTTCCGCCCTCCCTTCCGACCTCTCTTCAGCCCTTACTGACGCCCTCACTTGCTTCCTTTTTTTTGGGCAGGTAATCTTTATTTATTATTTTGGTATATTTTTGGGCAGGTAATCTTTATTTATTATTTTGGTATATTTTGAGGCGGGAAGACTCTAACTGTAGCTCCGTATCCAAAATTTTTGGTCAGGTAATCTAATTATTTCACCGGAGGAAACATTTTTTTTTAACATATTTTAGCCGGCACGACCTAACCGCCCAAAAAATATTCGGCAGGTAATCTTTATTTCACCGGACCTACCTATTTTGAAAAATAAATTTTAGTTGTTAAATAATTTGTAAACGAAAGATTTTTAAAAAATAATTTGAATTTAAATTTTCCACGCCAAATTATTTTGATTTTATAAATGACAAATGATTATTGAACTACCTAATTTGAAAAAAAATTTAAATTTTAAAAAATTTGTAAACGAAAGATTTTTAAAAATAATTTGAATTTAAATTTTTCGCGCCAAATTATTTTGTTTTTATAAATAACAAATGATTATTGAGTTGACTCATTTTTTTTGAGTATTCAAACGGTACAGCATGTCGTTTTTTTTTTTAACTCAAATTCGAATGAGTAAAAAAATTTTTACCCCCTACAGAATTACTCATTTATATCATACACCCGCGCCTAACTTGCGGGTTACACTTGCTGAAAAAAAAATCATAATCATGATTTTTTTTGAATGTATGTGTGAAATTTTGTGTAAAAAAAAAAAATCAAGAAATAATCATGATGAAAAATCATGCTTAAAAAAAATCAGGGTGTTGATTTTTTTTTGTCAAAAGAAAAATGTTTGGCTGCCAAAGAAAAAAGTAAACTCTTGAAAGCGCAAACAACAATAACAAAAGCGGTTTGTTATTACTGGATTTTAATTTGAATTTGAAAAAGAGAAAATAGAAAAAAATGTCGACAAAATTTTCAAAGGAGGAAATATTAAAATTCATAAATTTATACAGAGAGCACGAATGCCTCTGGAACATGAAGTCCAAGCTCTATAAACGTTTGGACTTAAAAATGTCTTCCCTAGAGAAAATTTCAAATTCCATGGGCATGACGGTTGAGGCAGTAAAAAAAAAATTTCGACAACTCCGAGGAAATTATGTTGTGGAATTTAAAAAACAAAAAAAAACCAAAAAATCGGGAAACGGAACTGACGATTTGTATTCAACCGATCTATTCTATTTCAATGAAATGTCGTTTCTAAATGATGTTATAATTACTCGGCCATCATCTAACAACGGTAACATCGAAACAATGACTGATTCAACAAAATTTTTTGAGGTAAGTAGTTTTTTACTAGTAAAAAATTAGAAAATTCGTATTCGAAAACAATCTGAATAGTGATACTTTAAAATGGGATTACCTCAAGCACTTTAGGAGCACATACTTGGAATTTTGCATAGACCTTTTTTATAGGATTTTCGAAAAGAATCCGAATAGCCATATTTTAAAATGGGATTATCTCAAGCACCTTTGAGAGCACAAATATAAAATTAAGAACTGACATTACTTACAGTGTCCTCTTTGGGGTCGACTTTGCTTCCTTCAACATTTGTCTAAAATAGAGTTCGTTTTAGAGAAAACTCCGATATAAAACTTCCAAGAAAATTTGGTCATCAAATAAAAAATTTTATTTTAAATTTTTTACTTTGTTTACAAAAAAGTTAAGATGTATAATATATTTTTCCAATTATTTTTTTCCCAATGGGTTTTTTCATGTAATAATCGTTTTTGGTTCAATTTCTTTATATTTTAAAACCGTTTTACCATTTCAAAAAATGAAAATAAAACTAAAGCCCAACCTTTTTATATTGGAAAGGCAAATCACCTGGTCCGATACAATAATTACTTATTTTTTCTTGCATTTTGGATCCAAGTCTGAATTTACTTCCAGTAATTTGGTGTTGTATTGGTGACACAGTTTCAGGGAATTCATCGGCTATTAAATCTTCAGTTTCAATTCCTGGTCTTCTTCGAACCATTGGATTTTTTGCGTGTATTTTATAATTATGAAGAACACAAGCAGCTTTAATGATCCAGTCAACTGTATTTAATTTCACTTCAATTGGGCGGTGAAAGATTCTAAAACTGCTAGCTAATCTCCCAAAGGCGCACTCCACAGTCATTCTGGCTCTACATAATCGATAGTTGAAAATTTTTTTTTTTGTGCATAGATTAAGGCATCGCGAATAAGGCTTTAATACGTTTTGGTCCAATTCAAACGCGTCATCACCAACAAAAAAATGTGGCACGTCTGTTGGATCTCCTGGCAGTGGTGATGGTGAAGGAATATTCAAGGAACCGTCTTTTAAGCATTTATATATGTAGGAATTTTTAAAAATTGTGCTATCATTCGCTCTTCCATTACACCCTACATCAATAAACAAAAACTTGCAATTTGCGTCCACTACCGCCAGCATAACAACACTATGAAATCCTTTAAAGTTATAAAAGTTTGAGCCTTCGTTTGGCGGAGCTACAATTCTGAAATGTTTACCGTCGATAGCTCCAAGCGTATGTGGAAAGTTCCAAATTTCATTGAAATCCTTAGAGACAATCATCCAATCTTCCATTGTGCTTGGTACCTAAAATACACATATAAAAAGTAATTAAAATATTTTTTTTAGGATTCTCAATATAACTTTGGTGAAGAATATCCAACGGAATTTTTAATAGAAGACTCGTCATCAAATACTCCAGTTCCAATTCCATCACAAAAAAAAAAAAAAAAAAATGAAAACTTTTCAAGCAGTGTAGACGAAGTGGTTAAAAATATTTTTGATTCAACATCCTCCAATGTGTATGAATCGTTTGGAGCAACAATATCACGTAAGCTTGAAAGATTAGGTGCCTTGAATGAAATCGCTGCTTTAAAAACTATGCAAGAATTGGACAATATTATGACGAAGAGTCTTATAGAAGAATTAGAGTCCAGAAAATCTTTGCCGACTCAAAAAGACTTTGGACATAGATTTGAGAGTGGACCAAGTATTTCGACTCCCTGGACCAGAGAAGAACAATCTTCAACTTCGGTTAACGAAGAATATTTGTATGATTCTTCCACCGAAGATTTTTGAGAAATTTAAAAAGTATGTACAATAAACAAAAATTAAGATTTTACATAAAAACATTCGTAATACATATATTTTTCTTTTAATTTTAGTTATGCATCCAGTATCACTGCAATATGTAAATGCAATATGTCAATGCAATATTTCACTGCAATTATTATTATTATTATTATTATTATTATTATTATTATTATTATTATAAAAATTTTTGTTGTAATTAAAAAAAAAATATTCTGAATGATGAATATTTGATATTTTTTTCGATTTCAAAAGTTTTTAACTTGTTTTTATTTCAGATGATATAAAAACATGACAAAAAAAAAATTAATTTGAATAAAACGATCATTATTTTGCTTGCCTTCATGTAAATTGGCTGTAATGCTTCATACAACGCTTTCAGAACTTCAGGTACAAACAATGAGATGGTGCTTCTTGAAATTCTCGATAACGCCTCTAACGATCTATATGAATCGCCTGAAGCTAGGAACCTTAACGTGACGGCTAATTTCACTCTAGGTGTTATGGCCAATCTCATCTTCGTGTCTTTTTTTTCTATTTCTGGACCGATCTAAAAAATTAATTTCAAAAAATTATATATCTTATATGAAACTTAATATCATATTTTGATGCACTTTTATCTATTTGTACTTACTTTTATTAAAATATCCTCGAATTGATCTGGTAATAGACGGGTGAAATTTTGAAAGTTTTGGTTTTCACCCCACATCAAATCTCTAAGAAGAGTCTCCTCAACATCAAAAATGGGCCGTTTTGCCAAAAACGGATTTACCCACATTTTTCTCTCTCTTCTACGTTTTGGAGCCTCAAATTCAAGTTTCACATCAGTTATAACTTTATAGAGAAGAACTTTTCTCAATAATTTTTTTTGCTGATATGATGCTTGTCTTATTTTTCTTTGTTGTTCGTTAGTTAAAGAAAACATTTTTTTTTAATTTTTTAAAGAACTTTTTTAAACTTTTTAATTATATCGGTCAACAAAAAAATTGTAAACAATTGTATTTTATTGGTACAGTGACAGAAAAAAATCAAGATTAAAATCAAAGCCAGTATGATTTTTGACTCATAAAAATTTCACATATACATTCCAAAAAAATCATAATCATGATTTTTTTTTCAGCAAGTGTAACCCGCACGTAAAGAAGTATAAACTTCAAAAAAACTAAGTTACGGTTGCCGTAACTGTAGCCACTCCCAAAAATTAATAAAAATAATCAGATGCTTGTGTCAAATAGTTGTCAAAATTTATCAAACATTTTTCAGATATTTTTCAGTGATATTTTTTGCAACCTTTTTTTTTCACAGCGTACTAAGCCTTACTGTAGAAAAAAAAAATTTTTGAGCAGGAGTCCCCCCCTATCAAACGGTTTTTAAACACTCTTTTTTGTATTGCCAAAAATATTACGAATTTTATGCATATTCCGTAATATTTTTGGCGATTTTTTTTTTACTAAAAAATTATAAAAATATTATTAAAAATTTATACTTACATGACAAATGGATAATCCTTGTTTTCCGTATAAAAAAAATGATTTTTAAAAATAAAAACAAATTTTTCATACAAAAATTTGACTTTTGTATGAAAAGCTTATTCGACCTTAATACATAGACAAATTTGATGTTTCGTCTGTCAGTGCAATATCATAATCATAATAAGCAATGAACTTATATATAAGGAAGAGTAAATTATGTATTTTACTATGAAAGGCAATGAAGCTTTTTTATTTTTTTCAAAATACCGTATTTGCCTATTTCAATTGTCAAAAAGGAACAAAAAAAAAAAACATTCATAAAAATTTTTGTTTTTGTTTTTATGAATTTTTGTTTTTTTTTTTTTGTTCCTTTTTTGACAATTGAAATAGGCATATACGGTACTTTGAAAAAATTAAAAAGCTTGACTTGTAATAATAATATACTCTTCCTTATATATTAGTTCATTGATAATAAGTAATAATAGTGGAGATAATCTCAAAATATCTGACGGCGTAGTTGCCAAAATTAGCAACGCAATTTTTTAGTAAACTTTAAATTTTTTTTCGTATAATTTGATCACATACTTCAAATCATGGTTAGTTTTTTTGGTGGCTCTTTGTTTTTGCTTGTTACTTTCATCTTTTAAATTACTCTCTTAATTTTATTGTTATTGATTTGGTGGGTCAAAAGATATAAAAATGTAATTCTTTTAGTTTTTTCTTTATTAGTTTTGTAGCTTATAGCTTAAGATATTTTGTAACTCTTTTTTTTTAAATCTTTTTAAGTTCCTAAATTAATAAGCCTATTTGGATTGAATTTGTAAATTTGCAATTAAATATATAAAAAATATATCTTAATATCACTAAGCATTACTTAACGCTGGCTTGAAAACTAATATGAATATAACAAAATAATAGTTCTCAAATTCAAATACTTTAGTTTTTTCTATAGTACAAGAATGAGATGAAAGTTAAAATTTAATAGCTAAAAAGAATGGGAAACATTTGATTTATTTTTTTTGTTAGAAGAATCGAAATATAAAAACAATTAAAATTGTTTTATCTTTTACATCGTTGAACGACGACGTTCCTTCAGATTATCGCCTTTCATACAATTTTATGTAATTTTACATTAGATTAAAATTAAGACATTTTTTGATTCTGTGTATAAAAAATTATATCATAAAAAAATCATTTATCGAAGAATTAATTGGGTAATTAAATTATCGGGCTTAATTTTCTGCTTTTTAAACAATATACCTACCCAAGTTAAATTTTTTGTAATGTCTATTTTTATCCTATTTTGTTACGAACACACGAAATAAAAATTTTTAACAAAGTTGGCAGTAAATTATAAGTTCTGAGAAGAATGCAGCCTATTATAAAAGACTGTGAGATGTTAATGTGGTTTAATAAAATTTTAGGAATATATTAAATGTTAATTCCAAGTGAGTTTCACAAATTATAAATATTATTTTTTGTGCTTATTTCGAAACTTTCCAATTTAAGCTTCTCAAAAATACTCTAAGGGGCTGTTCACAAATTACGTAACGGCCTAGGGGGGGGTTTGAAAATTTGTTACGGTTTGTTACGGCGGGGGCGGGGGGTGTTTATAAAAATGTTATGTAACCAAATTTCCTCCTTTTTATAAAAAAAATTACACTAAATATAATATTAATGCACGCAAAAAAAAACTTAAGTTATAATGAATTTTGTTTTGTTTATTCGAATAAAAAAATTGTTCAAAAAGTAATTTAAAAAGTGTTTAACTTTTGTTACGTTATTCTTCTGGGGGAGGGGGGGGTCTTCGGAATTTGTTACGATCTGTTACTATGGGGGGGGGGGGGTTAAAAAACGGCAAAAAAAGCGTTACGTAATATGTGAACAGTCCCTAAAAGAGTGTAATAGAAAACAATTGTTGGGTGAATCAAATTACAAAACTTTTTTTTAATCAATAAATTGTTTGTGGTTAGTTGTTTTTGCAGCTAATCGTAATAAATGGATTTTTTATTCTTGGTATATTCATTGAGTGATTTCAATCAGTTTACTAAAAATAAATGATAGTAATGAAGATGATCAATTTCATGTTTCTTATTAGTGTAATTTCTTTAAAAACAAATACCAACATTTATTTTTGTTTTAGTCCGGAAAGAACTGTTGAAATGAATAGTGAAGTTTTAGTCAAAGAAGAGCTAATTATAATGGATATGGAATTTAAAGATGAAAAAACCAATGATATTTCAGATTCTGATGAAGATCTTTATCCGTTGTCTAAACTAAAGAAAAAAGTACTATTAACCGACGAAAAAATGTCAAATCAAGATTCGTCTTCAAAAAAACGGAAAGAAAACGAAGAAACTGAGTTGGACTGTCAAAAAGGTTTAATGTATATTTATTTCATTTTTAAGGATTATCTTTTATTATTTATGTACAAGGATTATCTATGAATTTAGGTGACATACACTCATAAAGTTTATATAATTTATGACATACACTTTTAAAGTTTATATAAATTAGTTTGAAAAACATTTGCGCAGGCAATACTAGGTTTATTTTAAACTTTTAAATTTGTATACAAAATTATATGAGTGAATGAATGAATAAAAATATATAAAAAAAATACATGTTACTTTTTTTATTTTTCGCATGTGCTTTGAGAATATTCAAAAAAAAAATTATAAAATTATTCTAAAGTAATAGTAGAGATATTGTCGACGTAATTCACGCGCGTATTCTGCGTAAAAAAGTCAAATTGTATGTAATTCTATGAGGCTGTTTAATAACGACGACGTAATACGTAGTTCAGCTATGAAAAAGTTAAAATATTTTAACTTTCCCAGTATTTTACGCCGTAGATTGTCACAATAATTTTCAAAATAATTTATTATTGTGTTGTTTATTACAATTCAAAAAAAAAGTGTTGTTTATTATAATTAAAAATAAAAATTATTTTACCTTAAAAAAAATTTAATTTGTTAATACAATAAAAAAAAATTTAAATCTTAAAATACAAAAAAATATTTAAATAAATTAAAAATAAATTTTTGGAACAAAATTTAAAAAATGAATAAGATCGAGTTCGAAGAAAAATTAATAGAGCTGATTAAAGTTAATGAAATTATTTACAATAAAAGCTCTAGATCTTATAAAAATGTTGCCTTAAAAGCCGAAAAATGGAAACACATAGCTTCAACTTTAGGAAAAACCGGTGAGTATTTAAATATCTACTTAATCTACGTACAGTTTCGACCCTGCTCTAACGGTATAACCAATTATAAAAAAGGAAAAAATAGGTACCTAAATTCTACATTGTACTGGATTATTTAAAAATTATTTTTTTTTTAATTTTGTTTCAAAAGAATGGATTTACAATAAATAAAATTTCTTATTTTCGTTTAGTTAATGAAGTTATTGTAAAATGGAAAAGTTTGCGGGATAAATTTGTGCGGGAAACCAAAAGAAAGAAGATGGAACCTTCAGGAAGTGCAGCTGTAGTGAAACCGGAATGGGAATTAATCAGAAATATGAGTTTTTTACACAATTACATTCAACCAAGAAAGTAAGTTCATTATTTAAGAATTTAAAGCCAAATTTAAAAAAAAAATATTTTTTTAGAACTGTTGGGAACTTTGAAATGGATTCAGATATTATTTTGGAGCTTTCCAATTCTTGGGACGAGAATTTGGAAAGTAATCCCATCCCATCCCCGTCACCATCGCCGTCACCATCGCCGTCACCATCACTATCAGCGTTAACATCTCGACCTCCTTCATCAGCATCATCATCATCAGCTCGAAAAAAAAAAAAAATATTGGGAACCGACACCGAAAATGAAATGATTGCATCAAAGTTAATGGATACCATGGGGTCTTTAAAAAAATATATCGACCTCAGAACAACTTCAAGTGGTTCAAACTCGAGTTTTTCTGAAAGGGCTGAGTGTCTTCTCAAAGGTTTCAGTGCAGAGAATAAAATTAAGGCTGAAAAAAAAATTATTAAATATTTATGCCACTGCCAAATAATGGACTTAAACGATGGTGATGTCGATGATGTATTCATGGACTCATAATTATTTTTTGTCGACATTTCCTTTTTTTTTAATTTTAATTTTGCAATATTGTTTGTGATTATTTGTGATTTTTTAAATTATTATATATAGTTAACATTTTTTGGCATAAGAAAATTAAAAAAAAATATTTAAATAAAAATAATAATAAAATAAATATTGATTTAAGATTTTTTTACTTTCTTTGAAAAAAAAATATTTAAATTAAAAAAAAAAAAAGTAACAATAACTTGTTTTATTTTTTGAACTATAATTTTGCGATTAAGTTTATATGCATTTATATGAATTTAAAATAATCTTCTAGAGTAAAGTATGCAGAGTGTTAAATTTAATTTGTATATATCTTATAGCACTAGCGGGTCTAGACTAGGAGTAAGGGGGGTTACTTTTATAATATTTTAAGGAATTCTCTAAATAATTTATTTTCAATCTCAGCTTTAATTCAGGATTAAGAATAGAAGAACAATCATCGACAAAAATCTTCATTAAAATGAAATTTTACTAACGAAGATAGTACATATATAGAGTTTAGGTTTTTTTAGCTTATAGCAATCAAATCATTTCAGATAAACAATAACAGAAACTTTAAAAAAAAGAACATTATCAACATTAAATTAAATGCTTACTTGAAATAAAACCTTTATAACCAACAAAGACAAAAAATCGACAATTTTGTTAATGTGAATTGAATTATAGAATTTTATTTTTTCTGTAAAATAAAATAACAAAAAATTGCATAAAAAGAAAATAGAAAAATTTTTTAAATTGAAATTTCGTACAATAACTTATTATTATAGTTTTTTTAATTATATTATTGAATTTTATTTTGTAATTCAATAGTTCCTTCCGTTAAAAAATAATTTCTTAAATTATCTCTTATTAAAAAAGCTTCTTTTGAAGAGTTATTTGAACCCAATTTAACTTTTGGTAAAACTCGGTACCCTGCTAATTCTGCCCTCCAATCACCAGGTATAATATTGCCATTTTCATCTTCGCGATCTATGTAATTTGGTGGACAATATTGTTTGTTTGCTTCTATATTTAGCTTGATGAAGTTGTGCAACGCAATACATGCTAATGTTATCTAAAATAATTACAATTATAATTACAATTATAATAGAGTCATAGAGTTTTATTTATTTATTTATACCTTTTCCGCATTATTTGGTGATGCGTTTAAGCAAGTGCGAAGTATGCGCCATCTAGCAACCAAAATACCGAAAGCGTTTTCAATAACTACTCGTCCTCGCGATATTCTGTAATTAAATATTTTCTTTTCCAGCGATAAACACTTCCCTGGATAAGGTCTCATCAAATTTTTTTTTAATGGAAAAGCTGGGTCACCAACGAAATAATGCGGACATTTATAATTGGAATTCGGCAACAGCTTATCAGGCGGCAGATCTAAGCTTTCGGAATAAAGTTTCTTTCCAAAACTTGATTCTTTTAAAATTCCTAAAATATCAAATATTTTATTAATTATTTATAAATATTATTTAGTTTAATTTACCTCCATCGCTTTGGCTCCCATATCCTCCGACATCAACCATGGTGAATATGCAATTAGCATCGCAAACAGCTAACAGAACAATACTAAAAAAATTTTTGTAATTATAAAAATTTGTTCCGCTATGGTTTGGATTAACTATTGAAATATGCTTTCCGTCAATAGCTCCAACACAATTTGGCAAATTCCACTTTTTTAAAAATTCTGTAGCTATCTCTTCATAATCATTTTGTTTGCATTTAGTGACATAAATTGGTGAAAGTACTTCCCATATAGCTTCACAAGTATCTAAGATTATGTTACGAGCAGTGGACCTTCCAATTTTAAAACTCCACCCAAGAAATTGATGGGTTACACCTTGCGATAAATAACTAAAAAGGTATAGGCATATAAAAAAAAAATTAATAAAATTAACTAAAAAATCTTACGATAAAGTTATTACGAGTCTTGCTTCTGGACTGATGGTGTAAATAGTCCTTCTTTTTTGGAGTCTTTCATTTAGGAGTGTCAATAGAACATTAAAAAGTGCGACAGTGGTTCTAGTACATTTGAAAAACTCTTCCGGATTTTTCTTTATTTCTGCGAACGCAACAATATAAAAACTATGAAGATGGCGATCCAAATTATCTGGGCGAATCTTATATCTCCTCTGTCGCTTTTTAATTTGTCTTCTGGTTCTGGTTCTATTCATCATAAACTGTAGACTTAGGCAGCAAATTGCCAAAGTCGACATAATTATGAATTCATCATCATCATTAAAATTTAATAAAACCATTTTTTTTAAACTATTATTTAATAAATTATTTTTTATTTTAAAAAGTTTTTAACATTAACTTAAATTAAACAAAGATTTAAAAAAAAATAATATTCAAAAATTTTTTATCACAAAATATTTATATTAGTTTATTTTTCATAAAATGACAGTATTAATGTTTTATTTTTTCGTTTTTCGTAACTGAACTGCGTTGGGTATAACAGGTAAAATATTTCAATTTCAATTAGCAATTGAACTACGTATACGCGCGTGAATTACGTCGACAATATCTCTACTATAAACTAAATAAGTAGGTTTAAAATTAAAAAAAAATATATCAAATTATATAATGTCTCTTGTTTGTATAATTAAGCTACTCGAAAGCAGTTTCTTGAACAAAATCCAAGACCATAATTTTAAAAATAAACTAAAACTAAAAAATTTTCTTTAATCTAGATTCAAATGATGTGGAGTTGAAGGAACCTTTAGAAAAAAAAGATTCAAAACTAAAAAAACGCCCTCGTCCAAAATCTGTAGCGAAATATAAATGTAAACAATGTGATCGGAAATTTCCTTATGTCTTGAGCACAGTTAATGCCGCAAAGCAATTTTTGAAGGAATGTTCCGGAAACCTGTTCACAGCTAATTTTACCTGAAAGCAAAAAAATCAACTGCAAACAACTGCTTTTGTTTTTTTTATAATATGATTGTGACAGAAAAAACAAATTTCGATGCAAAAGAAACGCTGTGAAAAAGAAACAAAAAAATTATTTTGTGACGTAGTCAATTCTTTCTGGAGCAAAAAAAAATAAATTCAGTTTTCTAATTAATTATGAAATAATTTTAAGAAATTCTTTTTACAAAAAATCAATAAAATTAATATCTTTCTTTTTTCATAATTTTTATTTAAAATAAATAAGAAATAACGCAGAAAAACGGTTTTTACGGTAGCTCAAAATTGCTTTGCGGTATTAGCTGTGCTCAAGGCATAATCCTGGTCGTCTTCATAAGCATGAAATTACTCATGTTAATGACAAAATTTTAAAATGTCCAAATTGTTCAAAATCATTTGCTGCAGAATTTTTAAAGGTTTTCTAGTTTACAAGACAAAATCAAAAATGGCTTTAAAATTTAATAATATTTTATAGATACATCAGCAAAGGGTTCACGCTCACAATGAGGAAATGTCATATATCTGCTCAAAATGTAATCAAAGTTTTTCCAACAGATATCGCCTCAGAGTACATGCCATAACTTGTAACATCGAAAGGCCAAAAAAATTCACTTGCTCTTATGATAACTGTCTAGAAGCGTTTGATTTTATTATTTTTATGTTAAATAATAAATAGTAATTCAACATTAACTGTATCTGATTCTTATTTCCATTTTGGTTACAACAGTTTATTTTTACTTCAGCAAAGTTACCATTAAATGAGCTGACCATTTTGCTAATTGATGTTAATGTTAATTGTAAAATATACTTTAATGTAAGCTCATCATTTTTGTCCTCCTAAAAGGAGGGCCTATTCAGAATAGTTTTAGATTTTCGCAAATATCTCGAAACGATGCGTTTTTCAGCATTTTTGAATGGGTAAAAAACGCACCGTTTTCGAGGTATTTTCGAAAAACTAAAAATATTCTGAATAGGTCCTCCTTAGGAGAACAAAAATGGTCAGCTTACATTAAAGTATGTTTTACAATTAACATAAGCTGACCATATTGTAAACCTGTCGAAGCGGGACAAAATAAAAACAAATTTTATATGTTTAAAATATTATTTTATTGAAATGCATATTTTTCACTTGAATGAATTTTCTCCAATAGCTCAGAATTATCGATTAAAATATTATAAAATTCATCACAAGAATTTGTAATATTATATATTACACTAAGCATACATTTTATAGTATCTACATGTAATTGAGATTTTTCTGATGTCCATAGTCTATTTATGGTCGAAAATACTCTCGCCGTTGCTGCATTTGTTCCTGGTAATGAAAGTATATATTCCACAATTTTTAAAATATTTAGGTATGGAATATCCATCGATTTAAAATGAACAAATATTTCGACCCACTTCTGATCTGTTGGTACATTATCGGAATTCCAAGTATCTATTTTTTCGTTAGTAACATATTTCCTTAAATACGATACTTCGTCAAAAAGATCATTCTCACTAATTTTAATAGCATCAGTTGAAAATTTCGCTATTATTTTTTCTAAGGAATTTTGAATCTCTTCCAATAAAATCAGCTTCTTTAACGTTATCCAATAAAATAAGTCAACATCATTGAATTGCGCTGTCCATTCTTCTAGGTAATCTAAACAGTTACTATAAAAGTTTTTGAATCGTTGAAGTAAATATGTACGTTTTACAACACCTGCTTCTTCTAATATATTAATATCATTTCGAATCGTTAATGGAATAAAGTCGTTTTCAAACCTTTCGCGACATTTAAATTTTAAATCATTAATTATTTTTGATACTTCAGTAACTGAAATTATATCACCTTCGATTAATTTAACTGTGTTGTGAAATAATGATGCTTGATTATGAATGAATTTTAACCAAATTTCCGACGCTTTATTTTCGAAAAATAATTCTAAAATTCTAGGACATTTGTCTTGCGATAGAAAAAATGATTTTAATGGTTCGTACATTTTCAAAATTTGTTCAACAGCTGGTAAAAGAGCTAACCATCTTGTTTTACTATATCCAAGTAATTTTTGATATTCAACATCAGCAATTTCACAAAACTCCTTCAAACTTTCAACACGTACAGTATATATATAGAAGTACGAATAAATTTTTACAATAATAGTCTCAATATCAACTGGTAACAAATCCGCAGCAGTTTGAATTGCATTGTGAGCTATGTGAGCCGCACATCCCACACTAACTATTTTTCGGTTCAAATATTCATTTAATTTCATAAAAATATTATTCGTACCTCTTCTATTTTTTCCGCCAAAATTAGCATTAGTATTGTCTGCACAAAAAGCTATAACTTTGTTTTTTAATTCATGTTTTTCTAAAATCTTAATAATTGATGTGGAAACTATTTGAGAAGTTTCACCCGGCAACGCAACAAATTCCAAAATTTTAATTTTAACGCCTTCAACCGGATTAAAGTATCTAACAAGCGTTGGAAAAAGTTTTTGATCCTTGTGATTAGAAGCATCAGAATAAATCGATAAAAATCGACATTTACTAAGATCTTTTTCTAATTCTGAAAATGCAAATGGGCTGAATACATTACAAATAATTGCTTCCGTCTTAGTCCTAGCGCAAGCAAATTTTTTATTAAATAATTTTTGAATTATTTTTGACGTACAATCCATTGACCGAAAACTTTGATTGTGATTAATCACATGAAAAGAAAATAGTCCTTCAGCCAATGCTAATTGTTTTTCCTCACTGCCATAGACAGCTTTTCGAAAATATAAATTAAGGTTTGATGAGCACGCAGCGACTTTCAAATATCTTTTATGTTTTTGCGTTACAAGATGTTTAGTTATATCATTTTTTCCACCATGTGCTATAGAAAATTCACCATTGCATCTTTCACACAGTACAATATGTTCTGTTTTCGTCCTTTTTATAAATGGAAATTCTTTAGCAATATTTTCAGTGAATTTACATGCCCGTTTTTTGTTTTCTGTACCCATTTCTAAGTTTCAAAACTATGATAGAAGGGGAATTTTTTAAAATACAGAGACTAATTTGAAATTTTTAATTATACAAGAGCTCGCAACGTAAGAATTCACGTGATTTTAGAAAGGCTCATTTTTTAATATAATGTTCCATACTACGGTGCAGGACGCATAAAGGTAGTCTGGCTGTCAGACGACGTTGCGTTTACCCGTGGGAGCAGAACCAAGTATGTAAAAAAAATGCAAAATTACATGAAAAAAACAAATTACTTTTAAATGACATAGGTCTGGCATCCATTTAGCAACGGTATTTCCGTCTGGCAAATTGGATGTAGTATATATAAGATCCAATTATAGTTCCTCTACCGGTAAAAACCTTTACCGTTTACCGGTAAAATGGGGATTTTATAAGTTACCGTTTACCGGTAAAAAACTTACCATTTTGCCGGTAATGTGGTAATATGAAATTGAAAAACTCTGGTGAAAAAAGGAATAATCTCAAATTGTTACTAGAAGCCCTGCAAACCGCAAAGCCAACATCGACTGACAATGAGAGAACATTCTCAATAACAAGCCAAGTTTGCACTAAAATAAGAACAAGACTTTCGGATGAAAATTTGCACATTATCGTTTTTCTAAATTTTTTTTTCTAAAACAAAAACTTTGCAAATATTAATTGGTATAATTAATTTAAAAAAAAAAATTAATTTGAATTTTGAATTTGTTTTTTTTTGTATGAATCTTTTATTTGTTCATATTTTGTAATAAATACATATTTATATTACTTTTTTTCAATAAAACTCTCAATTTGTTTTAATTCGAAAAAAGATTTTTGATGTGCATGTCTTCGGTAAGTTGTATTTACATTCTCAAATTTAGCTCGGTAAATGGTCCATTATATGCATCAATACACATGCAATGTAAATTGTATTTACATTTCCCTGTGATGTAAATTGGATTTACATTACATTTCCCTATATTGTATTTACTTACTTCATTTTGAGCTGCGTAATACTATAAACAAAAATAATATCTCTCACACTCACAATATTTCCCTTTTTTCCTTTTATCTCTAAAAGAAAGAGAAATTAAAGGATAATTAACGTGGAAAATTTCCCTTTTTTTCTTTTATCTCTAAAAGAAAGAGAAATTAAAGTATAATTAACGTGGAAAATTTCCCGTTTTTTCTTTTATCTTTATTTTTTATTATAAATTATCTCTATATTCTCTCTTTGCAACTCCCTCTACATGCACATTAAAGCAGTATACAATACATGTTAATCAAATTTGTTATACAGCTCGTTGTGTATACACACAAACACATAGACACTCGTCAATATTATATCACTCGACCTTCGGTCTCGTGATATAAATATGACTCGTGTCTATGTGTTTGTGTGTATACACAACTCGCAATTAATAACAAATTTTCATACCATGTATTGTAATCTACTATCACCGAAATTTACCGGTTTTACCGGTAACATGATTGTTAATTTACCGTTTACCGGTTATAGAAAACATACGGTAATTAAGGAACTATAGATCCAATCTATAACATATAAAAATTTCAGCCTTGCTAAAATGACGTGAAATTGAAGTTTTTTTTTGTTATAAATCAAGTTCTGGCACGGTCTTAACAACTCCGAAGCCGTCTGGCAATGATGCATTAACATTTCATATAATAAGCACAAACAAGTGACATAACTAGAAATCGTGCTATTATCACGTAATTTTGCATTTTTTCTTTGACCTACCTGGATCTGCTCCCACGGGTAAACGCAACGTCATCTGACAGCCAGACTACCCTTATGGGTCCTGCACCGTAGCATTTAACAATATTTTAAAAAATGAGCCTTGCTAAAATCACGTGCCAAAAACGTTGCGAGCTCTTAGACTATTAGTTCTTTTTAAATGTTATGGAAAAACAATTACAAATTTAAAAACTGTAACTTTATTCAAATAGCGTTTTTTTGCTTTAACTTTAAAAATTTTAAACTTTAATACTTGAAAAATAGAAAAATACTAACTCTTGGTATTTAGTTCTATTATTAATATATGAAATACTGGAAATTTAAAATATGGTTGCTTAGCAACTATATACTTTCTATGCAACCAAGATACCGATTCAAATTATGGTTGCTTTGCAATGCAACCATAATTTAAATTTTAAAATAATTCGTTATTTTACTTAAACGTATTATCATTAGCTTTGCATAGAAAACTTATTTCGTATTTAATAAAGCTAATTCGTGTTTATTAAGTAAGAATATTATTTGTATATAATATGTAGTACTTACAATGTACTAATAATAAAGCTATATATGAATTTGTAAAATCGTGGCAAAATCGGGACATTTTTTGAAAATCGGGACATTTTCAAGATTTTACATCACGCGGGACAAGCTATGAAAAATCGGGACCTTCCCGCGAAAGTCGGGACGTATGGTCACTTGAAATTAACATCGACGGCAGTCATAGAATTGTCCTTCGATGTCCGTCATATAAGTGACATTTAAGTAAGATTTACAACTAGCTTAGTAGTCAGCCTTATAAGTGATCCTGGAGACAGTTGTAAATCTGACTTATATGTTAATTTCATAACTAACGGCTACGTCAGCTATATTCTTTACCTTAATGCTTGTCGTATACCTAACGTTCAGTCCTGATTTACGGTTACAAATAACCAGCTCGAAGACACTTAATGTATGGGCAATGTCAGTTATTTGTCACCTATATACGACACATGTCGTACTTTTTATATATTCTTGTGGCTAACGTGTTCATATCATTAGTATACTAAGTTAGTTAACAAATGATGTTTTTTCTTTCCGATGAACTAGACAAATAACTGACTCGTGATATATTGGGTAGATACTTATTACATGATGGGGGGGTGATTTTACCGCTAAACACAGTTATTAGAGTAACAAATATAACAATGGTAGAGGGAATTTTATTAAAAAATGGGTGTTTGAAAACGAATTGGAATAAAAATGCCAATTGTATATAGCACAGAAGAACCAACATTACCTAGAGCAAATTTCTTTCTAGACTTATGTTTTGTAGATACAAGATTTGAAGTAGAAACACTTTGTAGCGATAATAATAATGTTAAAATAAAAATATAATGTAATCAAAATAAAAGCAATGCAAAGTTCATTAGCCAAATATTGCTGACAATTAAAAGTATAAGTATATTGACTAAAATTGTAATAAGATATATTTTGCTAACGATGTAAAATTAGGTTTAAGAATTTAGTATAAATAACTTGAATTCGATCAATAAAAACAATTGATTTTCAATCATTCAAGTGTTCAATCATTATAATTAAAGCGTGTGTAAGTATTTTCTTACAAAGCTTAAATTGACATAGCAGTTCTTTTCTGAACATTTTATCACCGAAATTATTCAAAATATTTTTGTATTTTTGTATACATTTTGAATAAAGACGTCAAGAGTAATAACGTATTTGTTGTTTAATTATTACACTAGAGGCAGCACCTTACACGGCCTATCCCGGTGACAACAGCTGACAATCATTTGTCATATTGTAATTTTCAAATAAAAAACAAACAACACAATAAGAAAAAATCAAAATGAAAAAATTCAAATTCAAATAATTTGTTTTTGGTTATTTATTTATTTTTCATAACTATACAAACAAATATGTCGCTATCGCTGGCATTGTGTTTATTCCAGTAGATGGTGACCGGATCATATCAAATTCGGTTGGGAAGGCTAATTTGTTTGCAAAACTTTTTAGTCAAAACTCAACACTCGCAGCTTCAGCTCAAGATCCACCTGTATTGCCACCAGTAAACTCTTCTTTTGGAAGAATTTACTTTAGACAACGCGCTGTTTTAAAAGCTCTCAAGAATCTGAATACGAAAAAGTCAACTGGCCCTGATGGAATCCCGGCTGTGGTCTTAAAACATACTGCCTCTGTTCTAGCTAAACCTCTGCGCAACCTTTTCTATCTTTCATATTCACTTGGCATTTACCCCACCAAGTGGAAAGTTGTGCATGTTCAACCTATTCCAAAAAAAGGCGATAAATGCGATCCCTCTAACTACAGGCCCATTGCGCTTACTTCTATTCTTTCCAAAGTAATGGAATCCCTTATTAACAATAAAGTCAAAAAATACCTTGAATGTAACAAATTGCTAAGTGACCAGCAATATGGGTTTCGTACGAATAGATCGACTGGTGACCTGATGACATATCTGTCCCACAAGCTCAACGCCAGTCTTCATAATTCCGGTGAGGCTTGTGTTGTTGCTTTGGATATAGCTAAGGCTTTTGATCGAGTCTGGCACCCGGCTTTGATTTCTAAAGTTAAATCAATGGGTCTAGGATCAGCCTTTGTCAATTGGATCAGCAACTTTTTGTCTGGCCGTTCTATTCGTGCTGTTGTGGATGGGTACCAGTCACACATTTTTAACATCAACTCCGGTGTACCCCAAGGGTGTGTTCTCTCCCCAACCCTATTTTTAATTTTCATTAATGACCTTCTGCAATCAACACTCAATCCCATCCACAGCTTCGCCGATGACAGTAACTTGGTGGCATGCTACGATTTTATTAATAGGAAATCAGCATCTTCAAATGCTGTTATTACGAAACAAAATTTTCTAGAAAATAGCATAAATCACGACCTATCTAAAATTTCACAATGGGGTCTTCTCAACAGAGTTGAGTTTAACGCTTCTAAAACGCAATGCTGCCTTTTTTCTAGAAAACTGTTAAATTTCGAACCCCAACTTTCTTTTCAAGGCGAGAGTATTGGAAAATCTGGAAACCTTGACATTTTAGGTTCGAAAATAACCAGCGATCTGAGCTGGAAAATTCATATTTTCGAAACGGCTAAAAACGCGGCTAAATGTCTAGGTTTTCTAAAAAGATGTAAACAATACTTTCCCCCCTCTGATCTCTTATATCATGTTCATACATAAAAATTTAAACTATAAAATTTTATAGTTTAAGCAAACCGTTCAGACATAAAATAAAATTAAACTAGTGTTATTTTGTCAACTAAAAATTTTTTTGTTATTGTTTATATTTTTTATTATGATTTTTTTGTATGAGTGGAAATTTTTTTTTAGTTTTTCACCACATATTTTATTTTGCCCGACTTTATCTACATAGATTATGCTATGATTTATTACAAATAATTGATTTCACTTTTTCTTACTGCTTTCATTTTCTAGTTTTAATAAGTAGTTTTAGCTTAAACTGGTGTAACTAACTACAGAAATTTTGTATGGTAGAAACCAAAACTACTCTAGTTTAAGCTTAAACTATATAATTTTGGGCCTATTTGAACGCCGTATTAAACATTTACAAATCCTACATACGACCGAAATTAGAATATAATTCACATATATGGGCTGGTGCTCCTAAAACCCATCTTGAGTACCTGGACAAAGTTCAGAGAAGGGCTATTAGATTGATCAACGATCACCAAACCACCAGCTCTTTAACATCACTCAATCACCGTCGCAATGTAGGTTCACTTTCTATTTTCTATAAATACCTTGTTGGAACGGATACGTGTTCCCTGGAAGTAAAAGCCCTACTTCCTCCACTTCAAGAATTTTCACGCCAAACACGTACTGCTTCAACGTCACACCCATATTTCGTCAAAATTCCCAAATGCGATAGAACGAGCTTTGGAGATTCGTTTTCAATTCGCACCTCGAGAATGTGGAATGCTCTCCCTTCAAAATTGTTCCCTACAGCTGGCGGACGTTTGTTTTATGACTTGCGCCGCTTTAAGAAAAGTGTAAATGATTACCTACTGACTGTCCCACTTTTTAATCCCGTCTAAATTTTCCTATCCCATTACTTATTTAAGTATAAAAGGTATCCCACCTAGTGATTTGGTAACTTTAATAAAAAAAAAAAAAAAATACCTGTCGCTGTATCTTGTAGCCCGATTGTGTTTAGACCTTTATGAATAAATTTCCTAATTTGGAAAGCATATAAGATAATATGTGTATTATATATTATCTGAAGCCGATAGTATACTGAATCAGACTTTGAGCAGCTGTGGGTTTTTTGATCGGCTTCGTCTTGACGAGAAAATGGTTAGGTCAGGCTCGGCTAATCGACTCAAAACGGGTTTTTTTTTCAGTCTCTTTTCGACATATAATTGACAGCTTTGGCTTAATTATCCGGCTCGTTTAATAAAACTACTCCCTGGTAGATAAAACTAAGAGTGCGTTCCATAAGTCACGATTTTAACTAAAACTAGCATCGGTAGTCTACTTTTGGGACTTTGGAATTATGGAACGATGCGATTTGATAGGTAAAATTCTATATCCAGAATAATTTCTGCAAAAACTCGTTCTGAAACTCATCAATTTTATTTTTAATAAATCTATAAAGGGAAATTTAAAATTTCCCATAACAAATCGTTTTCGTATAATGAAGTATAATGAAAAGACTAATTTGACTAATTTGACTAATTTGAGTTTAAAGATTTGAAAATTAAAAGAACGTATGCAACAATATCAAGTAAAGAAAATTCTTTTTTGTTGATTTTTAAAACAACGTATTGTATTCTTAAGTTCTTTAATAACATTTTAACTCATGGAATGGTATTGAAAGAAATAATAGGCCTTCTCCCTGAAAAAAATTTAAGAATTTGAAATTCTGTATTTCAAATTCCTAATGTATTTTGTTATTGTAATTTTATGTCCAAAAAAAATTTTCGGGAGCGTACTTCTTTACTTTTTTTTCTAATTTTTAAAATATTTTTATTTTGACGTTTATTTTGTTTGATTTTTTTTTTTCTTTTGACAGTAATGATATTTCAAATTCATGAATTTGAAATAAACGCTTCTGAGGCGTGTATTTGAAATTCACACAACAAAAAAATTTACACTAACAAAATACATTAGGAATTTGAAATGCATGAATTTCAAATTCTTAAATTTTTTTCAGGGAGAAGGCCTAATGTAAAAGTAGTATACAGCGTTTCGTTTTTTTTTTGAAAAATAAAAACTCAAATTTGTTTTTCCAAAATGATGTACAGAGTTATAAGTTCTTTTTAATTTTCATCAAAGTTTTATGTTAAAAAGTAGAAAGACGTAAACATATTTTATACTGTTTCTTTTTTTTAATTCAGCAAAAGTGAATTATACAATATTTGAATTTTCATCTAAAAAACACATTTTAATCAACATTAAGAATATTGCAAAATAGTTGAACTTATAAAATCGAGTACGAGGAATCGAATGGTGCTACTATCTAATAATGACGTATAAATATCATACGTTGTTTCATTTCTGAGCAGAGGATACTATAGTCGGCTACAGTTTGCTACAGTCGACTAAAAAAAATTAACTTAATTTTTTTGTATTTATTTCACTATTTTCAAACATTTCTTTTCATTTTCATTTTGAAATAATATTGATTTCTGGAACTTTGTTAAAAATGTAGTAAAAAGTAAAAAAAACCTAACGCCCGCCGCCCCCACCTTCTCCTCTTGTTTTGGGGCACCCCCTACACTCTCTTCAAAAAAATGGAACAAATCGAGCAAAAAAAAAAATTTCCCATACAAAATGTATGAAAACTTTGAGGGGCCGTATCTCCGAAACGGGGCATTTGCCCCAAGAACTGATTTCAGTTTTGGAAGTTTGGGCACCGCCTGTACCTCCTCAACAAGTTTCAACCAAATCGATCTTGCGCACTTACGCCTAGAGAGATTTTTGGAATGCATTGACTTTATTTTGAAATAAAAATAATTTTACACCTAACCTAATCCAAGTCCTCTGACTAACATTTGATTTTAAAAAATTAAGCCAATTACTCTGTATATTTTTTTATCTGACGTTTTGGTGCAATTTTTTTTTTATGTTTTCCCCCAACCCCCGATATTTTTCCCTTCAAATTTTAATTTTTTCTTTTAATTTTTAATAAAATATTACTAATTGTACTTATAATAAATAAAATTATATTAATACATAAAAAAATTATATTTAATAAAAATAATATTTAATAAAAATAATTTTAAAGATAATTACCTATGAGAAGAAATTCCATAATTTCTATTATTTCCACTTAAATAATGTTTGAACCCTTTTACGCAACACTTCATTATCTCAAATTTTAATTATTATTTTTATTAATGTGAATTAATTATTTCACTTTTAATTATTTCTTTTATTTTAAAATTATTGGAAATTAATAATTTTCCAATTTGCGATTTTTTTTTTGTTTATTTAAAAATATTGGAAGTAATTAGAAATCTGAAGCGAGCTAGCCGAAGAACTTTAGTTTGAATAAAAGTTCAACTCGCCGATTTAAAAATTTTTAAATCAGAAAATTTAGTTCGAAAATAAAAAAAAATATAGAAAAATCAAAATAAATTTAAGAATGAGTTGATACATGAGCTTGAGAAATGTGAAGACTAGACAAATCGTCTACGTTTGCCGCAACAGTTTTCCAGAAAAAGAAGAGTATTTAGCATTTTGTTTTCTAATTAGGTATATTTTTAATAATTTGTTTACTTTGAACGGGTTTTTAAATTTATGAAATATTATTTTCGTCTAAACTGGAAGCAATTTGTTTAAGTCGCTATTGCACAGTCGCTGTTGTTTAAGTCGCTATTGCACAGATTGCTCCAATAAACTAATTTGCTCGTCATCTAAACGGCATTGTGTAATTTTTTTTTTTTGAACATTTTGACATTTTGGTGCAAAAAAAACATATGTGAACTACCTCATCGTTTATAGCATAAAGAAAGGAAATTCTTCATCCATTTATACAACATCCTTGTTTACTAATATTTACTCGACAAACGTACTATAATATTAGTTGAGTTGGGGGTGTATCTTAACACCACTGCACTTCAAGGCAATAATTATTTCCATGAAAACTTTACCATAATCTCCATTCTAATATGAGGACAGGGCTCGGTACAAAGCATGCAATGGAAAATTAATATTACCACCAAACGATGCTTAAATCAAGCATCAGAAAAGAAAAAAAAAAAGAATTATAAAACATGAAACACTAAGAACAAGTTTCGTTTCTGATAAATAACGAAATCAGTAGTGACATATCACATAACACAAAGAATAGTTTCCCTAGAAAAAAATTTTTAAGGAAGAAGTTTAGAAGAGAGAGTAAATTTCAAAAATAAAGAATAGAAAAAATAGAAGTAAAATAAAAAAGATAGAAGAATTAGTGGAAAATATCCTATTACTTACTCCGGCGTCAACTAAGACGTTTCATGAAGATTCAAAATGAATCAAAAAAAAAAAACTCAAATTAAAACAACCAGCATACATCGATCTATCCGCTTCAGATAATATATGAAATAAATATTGTCTTACATCTTACATTACTTCGTCAGTGTCGGTTTGTATGTTGAAAAGATAATGTAAATTTAAAAAATAAAATAAAAGAAAATTACTTCGGATATACAAAAAAATTAAATATTAATTAAAGTCTTGCAATTTTATTAGAGAAAAAAGAAGAAAATGCCTCAATGCAAATCTAACAAATTTTTTTTGAACGGATTCGATTCTGTTGATGTCGACAGAAAAAAAAGGTGACAATTTTTGAGAGGCATATTCTAACAATGGTTTCACAAGAGATGTAAAAAGAAGTCTGGTTATAAATGGGTCACAGAACTGTCTTGACCAACGTTTAATAAAACCTAGAGTGGATTTTACTTTATTTACAATTGCATTTACATGTGGTTTAAATGTCAATTGGTATCACATAAACTCTGGGAATAAGAATATTATTAAGTGTATATTGAAATTTAATAGGATTTCTTTTCCTTGAAAATGATATATTTTGACACTTAGACACATTAAGAAGAAGACTATTCTTAATAAACCAAAGGTCAAAGCTTTTAAGGTCAGTTTGTAAGAGATAACAGTCTGAAGGAGTCGAGATTTTTTTAAAAAATTTCATATCATCGGCATAAATGTTGTGATCGCTATAGGAAATGATGAGTGAAACATCGTTAATACCGATCACGAAATCAAGTGGAAAAGATGGCTATCTTGAGGCACTTCAGAAGTAGCTGTGTATGTTGAATATGTAGCAGAGCGAAATTTGACCTGATAATCCCGAGGAACAAGCCAATAAAAGAAAGAGGGACACTATACGCAGCCAATTTAAATAAAATAATATAATGAGGAAGAACATCGAATGCTTTGCTAAAATCCGTCTATACAGAGTCAGTCTGATAACCCTTCTCCATGTTATCCCTATAAGCTGAAGTAATTTCTATAAGATTAGTACTAGTAGACCTACCCTTAAGAAACCCATGCTGATTAGCATTATTGCAATAAAAATGTATATCTTCAGAAATAACAGCTTCAAAAAGCTTAGGAATTCAAGAAATTTTATCTTTTGGACGATAATTTAAAACGTCAGCTCTGCAACCTTTCTTGAAAACGGGTATAATATATGAATGTTTCCAGACTTTTGGAAAGTAACCGTTTAATAAAGATATATTAAAAATAATAGATAGATGATTACATAAAGTAGAAGCACAATTTTTCAAGATTATCGGTGGGACACCATCAGGCCCAGAACAACAGTCATCTTGAGGCTTAGATAAAAACTTGAAAAGTTCATTCACTTCATTGGATATTATGGTCATAGAAGTTTGTGGGCAATTGCTTAATTAACTGAAATAGCAGTATCATAATTGAAGTTTGAGTCAGAAAAAAAAAACTAGAAAAATGGTTAAAAAAAAAATTAGCTACAGTTAGGTCATCATTGGAAGAGGTATTCAAGAAACTAAGAGTTTGAAGATAACTATCCCCTTTCTTCTTTGAATTAATAAAATCAAAGAATCTTTTAGGATCCTTCAATATGTAAAGCTTTCTCTTGTTTAAATAATACTCATATTGAGACTCAAACAAGATTCGGAAATCATTCAATAAATATTGACAAGCCTAATGGTCGAACACACTTCCAGTTATTAAGAAATTTTTCCAAGTCTTATTCTTCCTGTTTCTTAGAGCTTTTAGTTCTCTATTAAACCAGAAAAAAATGTGAAAAAAATCGTTTTTTTTTTTTCTATGGTTTTTCTTTCATACAAAATATCATTTTTCTCGAGTAACATACAAATACCATACTAAGCTTAAGCAAACATTTATTATTTTTGTTTGATACTTATTTTTTTATATAATGTTTCGTTTCTTTTGTTTTGTTTTTTTAAATTTAGAAATGGAGTTCAAATTTAAATTTTTATAATTTGAACTTGTTTCTTTCTTTCGATTTAGGGTGAAACTTTTCGGTATTTTTCTTAAAATAAAATTTCAATCCAAACAATACCAACATTAATTAAAAGAAAAAAATTTAAAAAAAAAATACGTGAGTCTCGGGACACACGGAAGAAGTGAAACTTCATGGCAAGTAGTATTTTGTGGGGAGGCTAAATAAATTTTTAAAATGGCCAAGTCAACATAAGACATGACGCCAATCGATTTTTTCGACGGCGACTAGTTGATTTTTGTCCTTCGACTGCTGCGGTTAGTCGACTTAAAATAACTTGTTTTGGTGGAATTCGGCGGCTTAGATAAATTAAAAAAAAAAAAAATTAAAAACCAACGACTACTTAGAGATAAAAAAATTTATTATTATTATTATTAAGAGTCTGTTCACTTATTAAACGATTGAAAAAAAGAAATCTCCCTTTTCTGTAAAACAAATGTCACAATTTATAAATTGAGGACGTAATTTTCTGCATTCTGTATAATCTGCTAAAATCAACTACTTTTAAAATAATATTCGGCTGACTGAAATCAAAAACTTATAATAATACGTGAACGACCGAATTTTTTTACCCATTTTTGCCGCTTTTTTCTTTTCTATACAATTTTAGTTTTTGAATTCACTTAAAAGTAGACCTACAAATTTAGTTTGTTATCGGAAATTTAAAATTTCCCTTTGCAGAATTTTAAGAAGTAAAATTGAATTTGTGAACGGCTTTAGGACAAAATTATTTCATTTTTTTAAATAAAAATCGTGTCGTTCACAAATTAAAAAACCTGGAATATTAAATCCGATTTTAATTTTTTCAATAATCGCTAATAAGTGAACAGGCTCTAAGTTATTTTTTTTCTGAATTTTATAATTTTTGTACATTATACAACTTATTTTTATTTATTTTAGAGTTCAGGTTCTAAATTACTTTTTAAGATCAAAAAGTTTAGTGGTATAATGGCTTTTAAATTATTTCAAAATGGCTAGAATTATGGCTGCATGGCAATACTGATTGCCAGATGATTTCTACTATATTTTAAGCCGTAAACAAAATCCAGTTACAACTATATTATTAGCGACAATAATGTATGAAAAAACAGCAGCGTGGCTTAAATCATGTTTTCTTTTTGTTGCCCGAATAGTTTAACATAAAATAACTTTTTCAAATATGCCTGAAAAATTTCATGTTTATTAGTACTTCTTCTGAAAAGGAATTGGAATAAAAATATTCTACATGCATTACATTAATGGAATTTAATGGAAAAAATAATTTATACAAACAACTTAAATATAAATTACTTCAAAAAAAAAATCTGTTTTAACTAAAAGAGCATTTTAAAATATGCCTACAAAATTTGACATTAGTATTTCTTCCGAAAAGTAATTGTAATAAAAATATTCCTCCTGCATAATTTAATGTCAAAAATAAATTACACTAACAAACTGAAAAAATTACATTAAGAAAAATTAATATCAAAAATAAATTATCTACAAAATAGGTGTGTTGTGGCTGGACAACTACTAACACCTTTTGTTGGCTGGAAGCACTTATTCTGTCAGTAATACTTTCTAACTAAAAATAAAACTCTTTACTTATTTAAATTAAAATTTATTTTCCTTCTTGGATTTTGAGTTTAATATTTTTTACTAAGTACGGATGTACAAAAAATATATATAGGTTAAGTAAGTAATTAATTAACTACAAAATTTGTGTTTTTGCTTCGGCTGACGCAATCAGAATGATTAATTTTTCTTATTTGGTAGTTATTTTTAAATTTGTTGTTTTGTTCATCTATTTGTTGCTATCGATAATGGTTGAGTTGATTATTGCCGCGAATAATAGTTGTATTGTTATTGGCGCGGTAACATCCCGGCCCCCGTAAACTGATCCGGATGGAATGGTTTACTCATCTCTTCTAACATCTAGTATAGCTAGCTTCGCCACTGGTCTTGTAAGCAACCCAGTTTCTGTTTTGACAACTGCGCTTCTTACTTGATTGTTACTACCCTTTACAACTTCAATGACAATTCCTTTTGGCCATGTTCCACGGTCATTACGTTGATCAATTCTTCAATTGGTTTTACTTGGTCGAACCATTTTGTACGACGTGTTAGTGTTGGTAGATATTCTTTCACCCATCTCTTCCAAAAATGATCTGCCAGGTGCTGTGCCTTGTGCCAATTTTTACGAAGCAGAAGAACATTGGTATCAAGTTCTGTTGTTGGTTTTATGCCGCTAGATGACCCGAGCAAAAAGTGGTTCGGCGTTAATGCTTCATCATTTTCTGTCTCGATTGGTATATAAGTTAATGGTCGCGAATTTACGACTCTTTCAGCTTCCATTAGTACACATCTTAGCAACTCGTCGGTTGGATTTCTTGTAGGCATAATTTTCATCATTACTTGTTTGACAGAGCGAACTAAACGCGCCCATGCGCCGCCCATGTGCGGTGATGATGGCGGGATAAATTTCCACGCAGTCGTTGTTGACGTAAATGCTTGTTGCATTTTATTATCATCAATTTTTTGTCTTTCAACAGCTAGCTCATTCGCTGCGCCTGTAAATGTGGTGGCGTTATCTGACCATATTTCAATTACTTCTCCTCGGCGAGACATGAAGTTACGTAGACCCATAATGCAAGAATCGGTGGTAAGGCTATGTACAATCTCGATGTGTATTGCTCGAACAGTTAAACATGTAATTAACATTCCCCATCGTTTTTCAGTTCTTCTACCCACAACCACAAACATCGGCCCAAAATAATCTATACCAACGAATGAAAAAGGTCGAGTAAAGGATGACAATCTGGACGCTGGTAAGTTGCCCATTTCTGGAGGAATTGGTTTCGATTTGTTATTCTTGCAATCTTGGCAATACTTTGCTTTAATTGTTCTCATTATAATTCTTAATCTAGAAATTGAATATTTTTGTCTGATCTCATTTATAGCTGTTTCATGATTCCAATGGTGATAACGACGATGATAATAACTTATAATTAGCTGAGTCACATAATGATTTGGTGGTAGAATTATTGGTCGCTTGGTGTCTAAGCTTACTTCACTTGCTGCATCGATTCTACCTCGAACTCTTAATAGTCCATCTTGGTCAATAAATGGTGACATCTTGAATATGGGACTTTTCCGATCAATTTTGTAATTAGAATTTGATTGTAATTGAGTTATCTCATCGGGATAACTTTCGAGTTGACTCATTTTAAATATTAATGTCTCAGCATCTTTTAATATTTTGGATGACAATTCATTTGTAAATTTTGGTGATTTATCGTTTTGTTGATTTTTGGCTTTGATTACATATGCCATTGCTCGAAGCAATCTTTCCCATTTTGAAAATCTTTTAAAATCAATAACTTGTTCTGGGTGGTGAATTGTGTTAACATAATTTGAACGAAGTTCTTCTTCATCTATGTCTTGATAAGTAATTATATTTTTCGGCCATTCATTTTCAGCTTTATAAGAAAGTCTGGACCTCGAAACCATCTACTTTCATTATTTAACTTTGATGAATTTTTTCGTTTGGTAGCATCATCGGCTACATTTTCATTTGTTGGGAGCCATCTCCATTCTTGAATTTTGTTGTTTCTAAAATTTCACCAATTCGATGTGAAACAAATTGTTTGAATTTTCTAGGGATCATTAACCCAGTGTAGAACCGTTTTGGAATCTGACCATATGATTCTTTTGGAAAATGGCAGTGTTAGGTAGTTGCATATAGTATTCATTAATCTTGCTCCTAAAATTGCTGCTTGCAATTCAAGCCTAGGAATAGACAGTGGTTTCTTTGGAGCAACTCTAGTCTTGGCAGCTATTATAGAACACTGAGTTATCATTTCAGATTCGGTCCGAATATAAGCAGCTGCCGCGAAAGCGTTTTCACTTGCATCTACAAAGACATGTAATTGATTATTTTTTATATTATTATTTGTAAAATAACATCTCGGAATATTAATTTTTTCAATTTCCTGTAGTTCATTTATCCACTTGGACCATTTTCGGAATTGATCATCTGTTATGCATTCATCCCAATCTATATTTGATCGCCATATATCTTGTAACAATATTTTACCATGAATCAGGAACGATGCCAAAAACCCTAGTGGATCAAATACACTCATCAATGTTCGTAGCACTTCTCTCTTGGTAGGTCGTAAGACACCAGTTAATATGTTTTGGTAAGCTTTATTGAACATTAATGAGTAAGTAAATGTATCAGTTTTTACATCCCACCACATTCCTAAAACTTTTTCGGATTGAGGTTCATTTATATTTTTGAACAAATTTATTTTATCGGTGTTACATTTATTTGCATTTAATTGTCCTAGTACGTTAGGGGAATTAGAGATCCAATTTCTAATTTCGAATCCAGTATTTTGATGAATGAGCTTAATTTCATTAATTAGTTTAACAGCTTGCTCTTCTGTATTGGTGCTTATTAGCAGGTCGTCAACATAATGATTTTTTATTATAGCATTTGATGCCTCTGGAAATTTATTTTTAAATATTTCAGCATTTGCATTTTTGACGTACTGCGCTGTTGTGGGAGAACATGTAGCTCCGAAAGTCATTACTTGCATTACATAAACGTTAATTTCATCATTTTTATTTCTTCGCCACAAAAATCTTTGAGCATGTTGATCTGCAGGACGAATTTTGATTTGATGGAACATTTCTTTAATGTCTCCACAAATTGCTATTGGATTTTCTCTGAATCTTAAAAGAACCGCAAGAAGTGGTTCTAAGAGGTCTGGACCACTTAATAGCATTGTATTTAACGATACACCATTTGTTTTTGCTGCAGCGTCAAAAACCATTCTGAACTTGTTTGGCTTATTTGGATTTTTTACAGCAAAAATTGGAAGATACCATACTGGATAATTTGTTATTAATTCATTAGGTTCCAATTTTCGAGCATAACCTTTCTGGACATAGTCTTCGATTTGTTGATCCATTTTATTAAATAAATCTAATTTTTTTTCCATTTGTTTTTCTAAACAAATTAAACGCCTTTTAGCTGTTGGAAAACTGTCTGGAATTTTAAATTCATCATATTTCCACAACAAGCAAGATTCATATTGATCATTATTCTTTTTAGTGTATTCTTTCAACATTTGATTAGCTCTTTGGTCATCTTTGGATTCTGGAAGAATTTCTGGAACTTTGACTCCTAATGATTCAATTGTAAAATGATTTTTTATCATATTATGTAAAACATCATCAGTTTTGCATTCACACATATGAAAATTATGAAAAAAGGTATTTTCTGATTTCTCATTGTACTGTTGTTTACCGTGAACTGACCATCCCAAGCGACATTTGGTGGCAAGCAACTGGCTTGCTTTATTTTCTTTGTAACTTAGTGGTAAAGTTAATTTATTATTGTCTAAACCAATTAATAATCTGGGTTTAGCATCAGTATAGCTTTCAAATTGAACATCTTGAAGGTAAGTATATTTTTGTTTCAGCTCATCAGCTTTTATTGTTTGTCTAGGCAGGGATAATTTTTGAACTGTTCTAGCGTTGGAAATTCGATATTTTTTAGAATTATTTCGATTGTTGGAAATTTGGAATGATACTCTTTCAGAATTTTGTTCATGACGCACAATATCAGACGTCCATTTTAAACATAAATTCTCAGGTGTGCCTTTAAGTTTCAGTTCATTGGCAAGGCTAGTTTCTATGATTGTTAGTGATGATCCTTCATCAAGATAGGCATATGAATTGACTGAAATATTTTTGTTAAAAATTTTAATTGGAATAATTCGGAAAATTATGTCACTATTTGGTTTTTGTGTATCTTTAATTGCACCAATTGTTTCAGCATTCGCTTGATCTTTTTCTGGATTATGTAACAAATGATGGTGTTTATATTTACAGCCGTTTATACCACAAGTTGTGTTTGATTTGCATGGTATTCGACCATGTTGTTTAAGGCATATTCTGCATAATTTATGGTCATGAATCTTTTGCCATTTTTCATTTCGCAATAGTTCACTGAAAATTTTGCAATTGCTGGCACTTTTGCAATTTTTGTTACAAATAATGCAATTTTTTTCATTTGAATTTTTATTTTGATTCTTTTCTTCATTATGTGTATGAAGATTTGCTTTTTCAGATTTCCTTTCTGATTTGGTTTCGACTGGGACATTTACAATGACGTCATTTGCACACTCAGCTATATTCATTAGCCACTGGCTAAACTCAGATAAATTTGAGCATGATAGTATTTGTTTATGCATTCCCCAATTCAGTTTCATTTGAGAGGGAAGCTTGTCAACTAATTCTTGCAGCAACATAGGATTTGACAGATGGTCATTCAAACTACAAGCTTTCATAGTGTCACAGATATTTTGTACGTCCAAGGCATAATTAATTAGTAAATCAAGTCTATCTGATTTTATATTTGGCTGTGATCTTATTTTTAGCAAAAAAGTTTGAATAATCACTTCTGGCTTACCATAGAGCATTCTCAATGTTTTTATTACGTCTGGTACAGATGATGGTAATAAAAGTCGACTGCGAACAGTTTCTCGCGCCTTGCCTTTTAAACTTTTTTGAAGACGTATTAAGTTTTCAGCGTTTGAGAATCCGCAAACTGTTGTTGACATTTCATATGCTGATATAAATAATGGCCATTCTTCTGGTTTACCAAAAAACAAAGGTAGTTCTTTATCTAATGCTTGACGCGCTGCTAGTTGGCTAGAATTTAATACATTTTGATTTTGTTGACTATAATTATTTTCTGTTGACGATGGAAAACTAAAATGATGATTTGCAATATTATTATTTTGTTGAATATTGTTAAATAATTTTGGTTGGGTTATTTGTGTCACAGGAATAAATATATTTTTATTATTAAAATTATGTTCGATATTAGGCAAACAATTTGATTGGATATTTTGTGTTACAGGAACAAATAAATGTTTATTAAAAAATTTTGGTTGAATAATTTGTTGACCTGGGTCAAATAATTTTTGATTAAATTGCTGATCTGGTACAATTTTAGTTGGATTTTGTACTGATGTAAAAGGCATTGTAGGTGGTCTTTGCATTATTGCAGGTATTGAGCCATGATTTACATTAATACTTTTGGTGTTAGTTGATATGATTTCTGCTTGCGTCATATTGGGTTTTGATAAAGTGTTTGTGGTTGGGGTACTTACGATTTGTTTTGTTGGGTTGAAAATATTGTTGATTTGGCATACAGTTGTAGCATATTTTTGGTTTTCAACCCAATCTTGTACGTAGCTTATTGTTGAGTCAAACTTACTTGAGTCGTCATCTTCGGAATTATCTTGAGTAAGAATAGCATACTTTTTTTGCAAATATGTTTTTTCTAATTCTAGCTCCTCTTCTAGTTGTTGAAGTGAAAGCTGTTGTGTCTTATTATGACGTTTTGAAGATTTTTCTGAAGAATTTTTCGACTTTCGTGAACTATTTGACGAACCAGAACTTTTTGCATGATGACTTTTTCGCATTGGCAAAGTGGCGCAGCTGGTACAGATCCATGGCTGATTTACAATTTCTGATGTAACATCAACACACAGAAAATGATACCAAGAGTCGCATTGGTCACATTGGACCATGTCATCATTATCTAAATTGGCACAAAGTAAACAGCTTACCTGATTTTGTTGTTGTTTTTCATTTGTAGACATCTTGTTGCTTCTTGTTGTTTGCCTCTTTGGGTTGCAATAACCAAGAAAAACTTGTTGAACTTGTTGAAACTACAATTTTGCTGAAAAATAATTTTAGTAGAAATTGCTACTATGATGCAGGCTTGGCTTTGTTGGTCCCGTTAACCACGCTGGTGTAAAATTTTGTAGAAATGTTGTGGCTGGACAACTACTAACACATTTTGTTGGCTGGAAGCACTTATTCTGTCAGTAATACTTTCTAACTAAAAATAAAACTCTTTACTTATTTAAATTAAAATTTATTTTCCTTCTTGGATTTTGAGTTTAATATTTTTTACTAAGTACGGATGTACAAAAAATATATATAGGTTAAGTAAGTAATTAATTAACTACAAAATTTGTGTTTTTGCTTCGGCTGACGCAATCAGAATGATTAATTTTTCTTATTTGGTAGTTATTTTTAAATTTGTTGTTTTGTTCATCTATTTGTTGCTATCGATAATGGTTGAGTTGATTATTGCCGCGAATAATAGTTGTATTGCTATTGGCGCGGTAACATAGGTGCATTGGAACATTTTTATTTAGAATACATATTTGTATTCCAAAAACTTTTTGAAAATTAGCACTAATAATTAATAAATGAAATATTTGTTATTCAATTTAAAATAAATTTTATTTTTCTTTCAATCGAAAAAAAAAAAAAGTATTTTCGACTTTAATTCTGAGCCAATGTAGAGTAGGTTATTGCGCTGATTAGCTTCATTAAGTTGCTAGCGGCTGTCGGTTTTATCATCAGCTGACACATAATTTTTTCTTTTTTTTTTTTGCCGTTTTTTTTGACAATAATCGAATACAAATGTATGAAACTCTATGAGATTTCCTATACAAAACGTAAAGATTAATCTCTGAAATGGGATTAAAAGCAAAAAAACATAATTTAATTATTGAATGTAATTTATTATATGATTAATACTAATTTTTAAGAAAGAAAACCGTATTTGTTTAAATAAAAATTCCATAAATCGAGCAAATTTTATCCATAAATATTTTTGCTTCCTGGTAAAGTAAATTAAACTTTTTTAGGCTCTAAGTACCAATTATACATAATTTATATTTAATTTTAAAAGAATTTTAAAAAAAATCAAATTAATTTAATTAAAATTTGTATAAACTAAAAAAATTTCAGGTACACGTATACATATCAGGTCATATACCTGCATTAAAAATATCTAATAACGATATGTGCAACTTACATATCCTCCACTAAATATATTTAAAATCCAAAATACTGCTAATTAAGCTTTTTCCAGTTTTAAAAATTGATAATAATTTTTATTTCCCACGTCCGAATTTTTTAAATATATATTGAAATAAAATATTAAACCTATATAACAATTTTTATAATTTTTTAAAGCATAAAAATTCGTGAGAAATAAAAATTCAGAATTGCAATAAATGCAATTCAGCAAAAACTTTCTAATAAAATTTGCAATTAAGATAAAATCATTCTCGAGAAGTTAGTTCCATTTCCCTTTCAAAATATTCAGATCGGTAAAATTGAAATTTAAAATAAGAAGTAAATTTAGAAAAAAAAGTTTTATAAATTAGAAAAAAAAAAGAAATTTAGTTGTTTAATTTAAATGTTTAGAAATAAAAATAATAAAGTGTTTTTTTATTAATTATTTTTCCAAAAATAAGAGGCGGCTGCCATCTTCCATTCAGAATGACAACTTTTTATTTTAAAAAACTATATTTTGCGAAAAACGAAGCTTTTGGTTACTACCACTGGATATGGAACTCTGGATAACGAGTACAAAAAAATAATGAAATCTAAAAAAAAAAAAGATTGAGAAAGGAAAAATGTAATCAGCTTGGGAGTACCCCCGCGCCGTTTAAAATTTTTGTAAAATTTTTCAACGGCTTAACTATATAGAGCCCGTTCCCAAACTGAGACTATTTTAGAAACTGAAAAATTATTTTAATTTCTAGAATTTCTAGTTTTGGATCGACACGATTTTACAGCGGTTATTTTACAAATCAAGATTTTTTGACGTAAAAATCGTTCCGAAATGATATTTTATTTTTTAAAAATCTGCTAAGGGAAATTTTAAATTTCCCATAACAATCTCAGTTTATAGGTGTACTTTTAAGTGCACAAAAATTGAAAATTTAAGCAGACGTTGCAGATGATACAGATTAAATGTCAAGCCTATTTCAATTTCAGAAAAAAAGGAATTTTCTTTAGCAGAAAAGGAATATTTCACGATTTAAAATAGTCTCAGTTTGGGAACGGGCTGGGCTCTATATGACTTATAGACAAGGAGCACACGCTCCTGGCGTTAATCGTAAAAAACAGATTTTGGGACAAAATTTTCTTTTTGTATGGATATTTATGAATAGTAATGTACTATTTTTTTTAATTTTCGAACTAGAATTTAGTCAATGTAGAATCAAAGCAAAGTCAGTTAGTACTATTTTTTAAAAGAATTTATTGAGGACACAATTCTTATTAACTTGGAAAGTAATTTGTCTGTATATTTCTTTACTATTTTCGACACTCTCGTAGACCCACTTTTCGTCATCACAGCGAGCTGAAATTTGGCACACAGGTTCATGTCGCGTGACAATTGAAGCTATCAAAATTTGAAGCGGAAATTTCCATGGAAAACCTGGAAAATCGGGAATAATCATTTGAAAATTTGGTACAAATTTGAGTAGTGATAAATCCGTTTTAGGAAAAATGCAAAGTTTTCTGATTTTTCCGAAACAATTTTCCGGAATTTTCCGACTTTTCCGGAAAATTTTCCGGTAAAAAAGTTTTCTAAATTATGCAGGATCAAGTTCCCTATCAACTGGCATCATTACTTTCTCTCCGAGAATGGTGAAAACTTGCAGAAAAAATCGAAGAAAATTCATGTAAAAAGCTTTTCCGGGGCGTTTGAGCGTTTTGCAACCTGAGACAAAGTTGTAGAGTGAAATGAGGTGCATAAATTTGCTTTTGCAGAAAACTCCATGGAAAACCCGAAAAAGCGGAAAAATCATCGGAAAAATTTTCATCGATATGGTTAGTCATAAAATTGTTTTCAAACATCCATGCAGCACATAATAACAATTTAGTTAACGTGATAAAGGCAGAAAATAAAAATAAGTTAAAAACGAGTTTTCCAAAAAACTGAGGCCAGACCGCATGAAAAAGTAGAAAATAACTTTTTCTTCACACACAGAGGTGGACTCAGATTTTTTGATTGGGACATTTCTCTTGAATATTCTTTCTCTTCATGAATAAAATCACTTACGTCCCAATCAAAAAATCTGAGTCCACCTCTGTGTGTGAAGAAAAAGTTATTTTCTACTTTTTCATGCGGTCTGGCCTCAGTTTTTTGGAAAACTCGTTTTTAACTCTTTTTTTTTTTTAGAAATATCTTCAATCATCTTTACAGTATTCGAACAAAAATTTTATTATTAATTTTATGAAATTGTACTTATAACAAAAACAAATTTTAATGTTATATTATATTATATTATATTATATTATATTATATTAAAGTTATAAAAAATTATAATATTCTAGATTTCTAGAAGATTCTGGGAATCTCTGAAAACGATTTATTCCTAATAGCTATCCTTATAGCTTATTAAAAAGCAAAATTTAGGGAATTTATAAGAAATTCATTGGTTTTTAAAATGTGAAAGTTTCAACATTCGACGTCGAGTGTTATTTTTGTGCATCTCAATATTTTTCAATTTTGCTTCATGAAATAATTTAATATTAGTGTATATTTTGATAAATTCTTTTATAATTAAAGTTTGTGTTTTTCCTCTACTGTATTATTTGTATGATTTTTACAAGTAACTGAAATTTGATCGTAGTCTAAATTATTTAACACAAAATCCAAGATGACAGATATTTTTTTTGAAATAATTGATCTTTTATTCGGGTTATGGCTATAATTTTTTCGATTTCTTTAGATACTTTAACTAGGGCTTTTATTGGGTATCTTAGGCAAAATTTTGTTTTATTTGCAATGAATATGAAGTCATCTATGTCTTCTAGTATATATAAGGTCCTTGCACATTTCGTATTTTAAATTTTGAATTAACTTCCTCACACACCATCCAGTCATGTATTTGATTGCATCCGCAAATGAATTATCTATATTAAACATTCCTACGACATCAGATTCTGAAAAATTCAGGAATTCTTCTCCGTCACTTGATTGTCGGTAGTGAACGTTTAATATTTTTGTTGTGGTTAATTCTTCACAATTCGCAAAAGCTGAACTTTGTACATCATTTTCAACCAACAAGTTCTCGAAAGCGTTTTCAAATTGACTGGCTGTTGGGTTGTCACTCTTTCCTCCTCTCTGTCTTATTTTCTTGAGAAAAGTTATGTGTAAGAATGTATTGTAAGTCATTCTTCTCTTCAACATAAAACTCGAAAATTTCCATAAAATTTTTCATGGCAATAATAAAAGCATTGAACTCAGTTCTATTTTTTGAATCTATTAATTTTGTGGCAGTTTCATGTTTTAGATTTGAAAGATAGTCATTGCGTTATTCATAAATTCAGAATATTCTTTAAAATTATTTTTACCGAGAGGTCTTTTATAGCCAAAACTTCCAATTGTATTAATATATCAAAAGAAGAATTTATTGTTTCGATGATGCCATGTGCATTTTGAAAACTTTCGTGACCATTTTCCTTTAAAGGTTTCATAGCGATTGCTTTCACTAAAAGTTTGGGCTGCTATTCGAAAATTCATTTTATTTTCTTGAAAATTTATATGTTTCGCTATAAAAAAAAATTAATCAGAAAATTTAACAGAACTAGTAATATCTGAAATATAGAACCTGATTTAACTTTTTTATTTAATTTTTTAGCTTAATATAATACTTCCTAATACTTTTTAATAAATAAAATATAATTTATTTATTTATTTATTTATTCATTTCAAATGCTTAATACAAGCGAGCGAATACAACTTAATTATAATAAAATTAAATATATATACAATCAATTTAATAATGGAAGTAAGAATATATACAAAGCAGCAGTGTTTACTATTAAATAATGTATCACTTAGTTCGAATTAATTAAAAAATTATGATAAAATTTACTTTTAAAATAAGGACTTTCGAAAACGTATAACTGAAGAAGGAAATGATATCGGTTATAAATTTTGAAAAGGGAGTTAAGTGGGCTATATCGACCATAATTGGTTCTGGAAAATTGAATACTAATGACATCAAAATTTCTAAGACTTCTTGAGGGCACATTGAAAAATAAATTAGACATTAAACAGCTACTTGTCGTTTTTCCTTCAATGACTTTATGGATAAAGCTGAACGACAAATAAGCTCTTCTATTCTCCAGACTTGGGAGATTTAGAAGTTGAAGTCTGTCAGTGTATGGAGGTAAATTTAAATTATCCTGCCAATTGAGTCGCCTTAAAGCGAAACGAAGGAAATTTTTTTGAACCGATTCCAATCTAGAGATATGAACTGCGTAGAATGGATTCCAGACTTGGCAAGAATATTCCAAAGTGGGTCGAACAAAAGAAGAATATAAAAGTTTCATAACATATGGATCATTGAATTGTTTAGATTGCCTCTTGATAAAACCAAGAACACGCAGAGCCTTACTTGTAACAAAATCGATATGTTTAACAAAATTCAACTTTTCATCCAACAAAACTCCGAGATCAGTGGTCTCTACTTCTCTTGTTAAAGAAGAGGATCCAACACTGTATTGAAAATCAAAAATGTTTTTCTTTCTAAAGAATGACATTGAGTGACACTTATTAACGTTTAAATGAAGATTGTTTGAGGTACACCAATTGCTAAATGATTCAACATCATTTTGCAAGTCAATGCAATCAGAATAACAAGATATGGACTTGAAAATTTTGGTATCATCTGCGTAAATAAGAACTTCGGATGACTTTAGTATATTTGGAAGATCATTTATAAATAAAATAAAGAAAATAGGACCAAGATACCTTGTGGGACACCACAATTCACCAAAAACGGTGCTGATAAGAAGTTATTAAAAGAAACCTGATAATAACGATTAGATAAGTAATCATAAATCCAATTAACAAAAGCTGAATGAAAACCCATTTTGTCCAATTTACAAATTAGGGTTTTGTGGCATAATTTGTCAAAGGCTTTCGAAAAATCTGTGAAAATACAGTCGACATAATTTCCGGAAAGAAATTTACTATTACAAAAAGACGTAAAGTCTAAAAGGTTAGTGGTAGTTGACTTCCCACGAACGAAACCATGTTGTCTATCAGAAATAATAGGCTTGATGAAAAATTGAAGGTTGTCAGAAATAATTGACTCAAATAGTTTAGGCAAGGAAGATAGTCGGGCGATAGGCCTATAATTCTGAATATGTGCTTTATTGGATTTTTTATGAAGTGGAATAATATAGGATATTTTCCAAATATTAGGGAAGCAACATGAAGAAATAGACATATTAAATAGAATATAAAGTGGTTCAATTAATTTATCCACACATTCCATCAAGAAAACGGTAGGAATACCATCTGGTCCTACTGTGTTTGATTTTTTTAATTTCTGAATATGTTTAGAGAATTCAGTTTTAGATATATACGAATTAAAATTTGAAAGAAAAGAATATGAGTTGACAGAGTCAACTTGAGGCGAACCCGAAGTAGGGACGGCCTCAAAAGAAGATTTGAAGAAATCAACGAAGAGATTAGCAATAATATAATTATTGTCACTACTGACATCATTGTAATGAAGAGTTGTTGGATATGAAGAAGAACCTTTTTTTAAGTTAACAAAGTTCCAGAATTGTTTTGGATCTAACTTGAGATTATTTTCCAGATTTAGCAAATAGTTAGAATGACAGTTAATAGAAAGCCTTCGAAAATCCTCCTTTATATACAAATATTGACCAAGTGTACATTCACTCCTATCACTACAATATGCTTTCCATAACATATTACGCTTGTTTCGGAGAGATCTCAACTCATCAGTATACCACGGCGGGGAGAAATTTCGAATGCGATTAGATTTGAATGGTACGTACTCAATAAACAATTTGAAAATAATAGAGTAGAATTCTTTAGTAGCCTGTTCCATGTTTTGAGAATGTAAAAAACTCCAATCTAAAAGACTGAGAGAGTTATTCATTCCCACATAATCGGCTTTACTGAAATTAAAGGAATAATTGTTTTCCAGTATTAATTCATTCGAAGAATGATCAATATCTAGACTAATAAGAAGAGAAGGATGGTGGTTTTCCTCCGGCAGCAGTGAATCTGCACAATGAGTAATTAAAATAGAAGACAAATTTATAGAAAAAACGAGATCTAATTGTTTACCATTCACATTTTTAATTGAAGAATTTTGTTCAAAATTGAGTGACAACAAATGATCAGTTAAGATGGATTCAACTGAACATGAAGAAGTAGGATAAAAACAGTCGCATTCACGATCAACGAGCCAAGCAGTCGCACACAAGTTGAAATCTCCCAAAAACAAAACTCTATCCGAGTCAGAATTAAAATAAGTTACCGGTCAATTTGTTTGCTAAATCTGAGTGTATGCCTTCCTGAAAAATATTCAATTGCTCAAAATGATTCCAAAAAATTGCATTTCCATCCCTATCAACAATTTTTTTTTTCATTCCCAAGGTATTTCTAATAAGCTTTAAGACATGAGCTACATTGTAGAAAATCCAAATTTTATAACCCTTGGTCGGATGCTTAAAATGAAATTGATTTTTATTGAAATCGACACCCAATAATGTGGACATTGTTCGATTTGCTGTTAAACCATCAAAAATTATAGAATAAAAGTCCAAATCCAAGTCATCCAAAAAAGTTTAACTTTTTTCATAATTTCTGCTCTTTCTTTTTTTTTTTTTTTCTTTTTTTTTAATTTTAAATTAGCTAATGTGATGCAATAATTATGCACTTAACTAATGGGATCTCAATTATTGAATAATACGACTGAATTATCTTTTATTTTACAAAAAATTAAATAAATATTATATTTAGCAACGTGACAAAAACGCGTTTTTTGCAAAAATTGGATTTTTATTCTTGAAAGTGGTAGAAAGTGGTATTAGAAATTATGTTTGTTCAACAAGTTTGCCGCCATTTTGGTTTTTTTATGTTTTACCGTTACTTTTTGGTTACTTTGAAATTAAGCATTTTTGAGTATGAAAACTTCGAAACAGCCTTTCATGATGTTCTAGACTTTGATTCAGGAGGAGTTTGCCTTCATTTTTTTAGAAAGTTTTAGTTCCTGAAAATATTGTATAGATGGCGTTTTAACCAATTTTGTGTATTAAACTAAAATTACTCCACCTTTGGGCAACATTTGTACTACAGAAATGAAACCAAAAAAAGACCGTTTCAAGACCTTTCCAACAAAAAAAAAATTTTAAGAATCGAATAATAAATAAAAGCGGTATGCCAAATTAAAAAAATTACGAAAAAAAAAATGTCCGTTATTATTCAAAAACTCGATTTAAAAAAAAAAAAAATCCATAACAAAAATGACTGAAAAACTAAAATTTATGAGGATATGTTTTTAGGAAATGCATGTTGGAACGTGAATGAACGGATAAAACGTTCGAATAATTTAAAACAATTATCTACTACTAAAAAACGTAAAAGCGACTCAAAACAACTCGTGAGTGAGATTTTGAATGATTCGGAGACAGAGCTGGACTGGCCTAACAAGCCAGAAGGAGTTTCCTGGTGGGCGGTACTAAAATCTGTTGTCTAAAATTATAATGTTTTCTTTTAATTTTTTTTTTAAACGTGAGAAAAATTTTTTACAAAGAAAATTTGAATTTCCCGGTCCTAAATTCATTCCCAGTCCAGCCCTGTTCGGAGATACTCGATTTTATACAACTTGCTATATGCCTTTCAGAAATTATTGTAAAATCAGATAGGATTAAATACTGAAAAAACAAATTACAATAGCAAAAAGGTTAGGTTATAAGTTTGGAAAAGAAAATGGAAAAGAAAATGAAATTGATGTGGAAGAAACATTAAAAAAAAGAATTTCAAAGCATATATGACAATGTCTATGAAAGTGAAATGTAAGGGGAGTCTGTTTAAAACAGACTCCCTGCGAAAGCGGCTTTTTAAAGTGGAAGACCTTTCCAAAATGGTATAGAGTGACCAAATCGGTTGAAAATTGAGGGAGTACATTCAAATGAAAAAACCCATTTTTTGTTTTTTCAGTGTTTTTGGGGTTTCTCTATGGGTTACCTGGCAACACCGAGTTGCCAGCACCTGCAAAGAAAGCCCGCACGAATACCTACTTAAAATGATATCTGAAAATATTCTTGTAAATTTAACAACAGAGAGATGATAGTTTGAAGTTTCAAAATTTTCCAAGCCTTCTGCCACAAGAATCGTCATCTCTCCCAAAAACATTTTTTTTTTTTTAAATCTGAAATGCAAAAACTTAGGTCAAATATCAGCCTATAAAATAAATGTAAAATGAAAGTCTAACGATTAACTTGAAAAAATGAAAAAATGTCAGGTTGCTAATTATATTTGAAATTTTTTTATTTTTTTTAACTTTGAGCTTTTTCTTTCAATTAAAGGATCATATAATTTAATAAATCTCAGTTTATACCACCGAAGTAGAGTCCACAATGTCAGCTGCATGTAATTTACCTAGCTTAAAATTTCGTATTTAGTATCTGCTAATACTTCAGAATTATTGATTTTACTTAGTTCTTCATCTAAAAAAAACTAATTTAAATGTATGATTGTCTATTTTATATAAAAAGGTCAAATAAAAGTAAAAAATAAAGTTGTTTACATATGGCTCTTTTAGCTCTTCAGATTTATCCTGAAATTCGTCCAAATTTAATGACCCGTTTGGTTCATTAAATATAATTTGGTTCATTAAATATAATGAACCAAACGGGTCATTAAATTTGGACGAATAACGTTCATTGTCTTTTAATGGCTTGAATGCAAACAGTAATAGTACATAAAAAAATTATAAAGTATAAAAAAATAATCATTTGCATTACTATTTCGGAATATTTAAAAATGTAATTGATGAACGGGTTTCTAAATGACGATCTAAAAAGTTTAGCTGCTCATAGCAGCATAGTCTTGGCGCAGCTCCATTATTTTCGATTTTGCTATCAAACTTTTTTCTTTTGAATACTGGCTTCTTAATGTTTTAATTTTCGATTCAATATCATCTTCCGCGACTTGAAAAATTTCCAAAGAGTTTTTAATGTATTTTGAATCAGTATCTCTTGGATGCGGTTAAATAATCTCTACGTTTAGTGTCATATATTTCGCTATAAAGCTCTAATCATTTTTCCACCGCTTCCCGAAACTACTTAGTCCGTTTTAGCAATTCCGCAAAATTTTAGGTAAATCGGAAACCCGTGGCGGCTTTGGTCGGAAGTTGCGATTTTTGCAGTTTGATTTAATTATATTAAATTTGTAGGAATATTTGAAGAAAATTAGCATAGCAGATTAATTCATTCTGTCAATATTTATTATATTATAGCATACGTTACGTTACTAATTTTTTTTTTTTTTTTTGAAAATATAAAAATATTAAAGCAATAGGATATAGCGGTGATCGAAATTACGTGGCACGCGTGCCAAGATTGGTACGCTTCAAAATTTTGCTGGCACGCGTGATAAAAATATGAAAAAAAAAATTTTTCTTAGCAAAAATAGATTTTTCTATTTATTTTTTTACTTTATTTACAATTATACAATTTTCTTTATTTATTTGAATTTTGACTTTAGCATAAAATTTTAAACTTTTTGATCATGCGGATGCGAAGCACAAAAAAAAACAAGACGAAAAAACGGCTGAGTTGAATGTACGCTAAAACCGATTTTTTTTCTTATTATCCTCACACACAAACTACAAACATACGTATACATAAAATACAGTCATTAGCTAGCCACCCACTAACACTTTTTTTTAAACGCCAGATGACACGCCACGCTTTTTACTGCATTTTTCTGTTGGGGTATGGTGAACATGACGCGCAATTTTTTCTAACACTCCCGAATTCCAGAAGTTCAAAAAATTCGGAATTCAAAATGCTAAATTCCGAATTTTTCGATTTTGATGGAACTTTTACTGGCGGAAATTTTGACCAATTGTTTATTTTTTTTATTATTTAGGCATAAAGCATTTAAAATCACAAAAATTGAAATCTAAGTAGCTATCGTAAGTCTGCAAATACATAAAACTTTTTTTCATTTTATCAACATTAAGAAAATAAACTCCAACTTATGTTGTACGAGTTCAGTGATTTATTTCGAATTCGAAGTGAAATTAAATTTAGGGATCAAGGGCCCCGAGGAACACTTTCAGAAAATCTCTAATATAACCAGTGCTGAGCTGAAGGGGGCTCGCACGGGCTCGCAAGATCCCCCTGATAAATTTAAAAAAAATTTGCGAGCCCTCTGATAAACTTTAAAAAATACGCGAGCCCCTTGATAATTTTAAAAGATATTTGTTTTAACCCAATATTAAAATTTTTGGATGTAACAATTTGCGAAAAAGTATCGAAAATATCGATTTAAAATATTAGTACATTATTTGATACAATAAAAACATTGTAAAGTTAATATAGAAATGTTTGATTTTGTATGCTACTGAATGAAAAGTCCAGCATTTTATATTTTTAAATTTAAACGATCGCCTAAATTTTAATGTAATATTTTAATATTTTATACATATATGTATATATACTAAACTATTCAAAAAATTAAATGCAGGTAAAAAAAAATAATAATTTTTTTTGTGAATCTATATGAAATCTTGAATGCGAGCCCTCTGATAATAATTCCACAGCTCAGCACTGAATATAACTTATTAACAACGCTGCAGGAACATTTTCAATAAAAATTCGATTGAAACTCAATAATAAAACATTGGATACTTTGTGTTAATTTTTATTCTTCCATTCAGTTTATTCACTTTGGTTTATTGAAAAGTATGGAAAATTTTATTTTAATAAAAAATATTTCATAATTTAATTTGTTATAATTTTAATGTTTTGAACTAAATACACTAATATTTATGTTAAAGAATAATTTAATTTAATTTTTTAATATATTTTAATTTTTATATGAAATTCCGGAATAAAACGGAATTCCAGATTTCATTTCAAGACAATTCCGAAAATCCGGAATTAAATTTTTTTAAAAAAATGCATTCCCTAGTCCGCCCCCAGTGTGGTCGCTGGGTAGGATCAATCAATTTTTTGTTACGAAATTTACGTGTTTAATCGTTTCCTCTTTTTATTTACCAAATTTGAATGAAATTCTTTGTTACGAAATTTGTGTGTAATCATTTCCTCTTTTTACGTATCAAATTTGAATGAAATCGGAAATACATTTTTTGTTACGAAATTTGTGTGTAATCAGTTCCTCTTTTTACATACCAAATTGAATGAAATCGGACCAACTTTTGAAGTGGGCCCTCAGGGGAGGTCGCTAGGTAGGAGGCCAATCAAATTTTAAAATAGCCTATAACCACCCTCGATCTGAGACAAAGAAATGGTGTAAGTTTGAAAATGATCGGCTGAGCGGTTTAGGAGCCTATTCGGAACAGACAAACAGACAAACAGCGTTTCTGTTTCAAATGATACAATTTCACTGGGAAAGGAAATAAACTAAATAAATTATTAACAACAAAATCAGTTGATCTTTAATTCTGCTATTGTACAATTTTTTAATTCTATATGGTTTTTTTTTTTTGTTTTTTGCTTTCCTCACATCGTTAGTATTTTGTTATATGTGTGTAGTATCGCTATTTTATTTTCGTAAATACATGCTACATGCGACGTCTTATATTTCCCTGCTTTTATATTTGTTTTTACTTTTTAACAATGATACTACATTCTGTGGTTATTACCCCTCTTGATACTTTTCGTTACATAGGACATACTATATTCTGTCTTCTTTTTTCCCCTATTTTCTTACAAAAATTTTTACAATACCTCGCTAAAGAAGTTAAAAACATCGAAAAATTATATCGGAATTTAAAAATATTTGTGCTTTACCTAGTGCTCGTTCTTTGACTAAAAAATAAAACTTTTTTTGATATCTTGAATATTACCGAATAAAGAAAACGAAAATGTCAGAAAACTTTCAGAATATTTGACTGAATCACATTTTGTAAGTTTTTTTTTGGTTTTTATTAAATTTTTATTTTAGTTTTGTTTTTATTATTAGCCGTTCAAAATGAATAAAACTCAAAAAGATGATCGTAAAGATTTATTTCAAGATTCTTGGAAATTTCTTTATGGATGATTGAAAGGAATGGCAAAGCACATTGTGTCTCATATCTGTAGTTTTTCGTACATCATCAGTCAAACTTCATTTTGAATCCAGCCATTCATCGATTGCAAAACTAAGTTTGGAAGAAAGAAATCATTTTTTTTCGAAAAAATTGAGAATCTTCACTGCCAATCAAATAATATCACTAAATTTGTAAAATCGACAAATAATATAACTGCCGCTAGTTTTAATATAGCAAACGAAATTTTTCAACACGGAAAACTATTTACTGATGGTGATTATTTTAAAACTACCCTTTTGAATTGTGCTGAAAAACTTTTTGAAGACTTCGATAATAATGCTAGAGATAGAGTCGACGTAATTCACGCGCGTCTACGCACGTAAAAAATCAAATTGTATGAAAATGTATGAGACCGGCTATACGCAACGACGTAAAACGTAGCTTACGCGCGTAAAAGTTGAAATATTTTAACTTTCCCAGTATTTTACGCCGTACATTGTGGAAATCATTTGTTTATAATTGTGTTGTTTATTTTGTTGTAATTAGAAAAAAAAAAATTGTGTTGTTTATTTTGTTGTATTTAGAAAAAAAAAATTTTACAAACAAATAATTATTTAATAAAATAAAAAAGTTCATAAATATAATTATATTCAAAAATAAAAATTAAATAATTATTTATTGCAAATTTATTAAAATTTTTTATGTTTTATTAAGTTATAAATAAATTAAAAAGCATTATAAAAATATTACAAACAGATGCTTTTTAATTTATTTATAACTTAATAAAACATAAAAAATTTTAATAAATTTGCAATAAATAATTATTTAATTTTTATTTTTGAATATAATTATATTTATGAACTTTTTTATTTTATTAAATACAATAATTAAAAACTAAAAGATAATAATTAAAAACTAAAATTACTTAAAAAAAATTTTAAAGAAAAAATAATAATTAAAATAAAAATTGGATGACATTTTTCTCTTTTGTTTTTCGCATGTGAACGGCGTTGAGCATAATGCTAGAGATAGAGTCGACGTAATTCACGCGCGTATGCGCGCGTAAAAAAAATAAAAAAAACCTGTTTTTTTTACCTGTTATGCTCAACGCCGTTCACATGCGAAAAACAAAAGAGAAAAAGAGAAAAATTAAATTAGAAAAATAAAATGGATTCTGTTTGTAATATTTTTATAATACTTTTTAATTTATTTATAACTTAATAAAACATAAAAAATTTTAATAAATTTGCAATAAATAATTATTTAATTTTTATTTTTGAATATAATTATATTTATGAACTTTTTTATTTTATTAAATAATTATTTGTTTGTAAAATTTTTTTTTCTAAAAACAACAAAATAAACAACACTATTTTTTTTTTTAATTACAACAAAATAAACAACACAATTATAAACAAATGATTTCCACAATGTACGGCGTAAAATACTGGGAAAGTTAAAATATTTCAACTTTTACGCGCGTAAGCTACGTTTTACGTCGTTGCGTATAGCCGGTCTCATACATTTTCATACAATTTGATTTTTTACGTGCGTACACGCGCGTGAATTACGTCGACTCTATCTCTAGCATAACAGGTAAAAAAACAGGTTTTTTTTATTTTTTTTACGCGCGCATACGCGCGTGAATTACGTCGACTCTATCTCTAGCATAAAGATAAAATAATTATGCGCATTAAAAGCGTTCAACTAAGCCCAAATACGGTTAAAGATAGAATAATAAAACTACGGGAAAATATTTTTTCCCAGTTAAAATCAGATATTTGCTCTGCTGAGGTATTCGCTATCGGCGTTGATGAAAGTACGGGCATCAACTCAGATGCACGGCTAGCAATAACTGTACGATATGCTACAAAAGGAAAATGCGTGAAGAATTATTAAAGTTGGAAACTTTGCCAGAACGAACAAGGGGCATTGACATTTTTGAAATTATAAGAAAAACATTAATTGATTCGAACATTGATATTAAAAAATATGCTCATTTTCTACTGATTGGTGCCCCAGTATGGTAGATAGATTCAGGATTCCAAGTATTACTACAAAATGAAATCGGTCACCCCGTTTTATGCTTTCATTGTATCATTCATATCGAAGCACTATGTGCCAAAGATGGAGTTTTTTTTACTAAATGACGTGATGAATGTTGTGAGTAAGATAATTAATTATATTGTTGCCAATGATTTGTCCAAAAGACAATTTAAAAAGTTAATGGCAGATTTAAATGCACCATATGAAACGCTTTTTATTTATAATCACGTTCGATGGCTTACTCGTGCATTATCTTTAGAAAGTTTGTTTTATGCTTGGATGAAATTCGTCTTTTTTTACATGACAAAAAAAATATTTACAGAGCTAACCGATACTAGATGGTTACTAAAGTAATGTTCTTAACTGATTTTACTATGAATTTGAATGAATTAAACAAGAAACTGCAGGGTTTAGAAATTATTTATTATTTTATTTGGACATATTTAATGCTTTTGAAATGAAACTAAAATTATTTGAAAATGACTATTTGAAAAATTAGAAACAAATTATGAAGAATTGAAATATTTTCCAAATTAAATTTTTTTTTTTTTAAATACTGACATAGGAGAAGAAAACCTACAAAATATTTTTGATGAATTTCGAAAATCGAACATTTAATTAAAGTTATCCGATATCCTGACAAGTTTACTCCGGACAATAATTTCGATAGATTTAGGTGGCTAGACTTTGACGATTTCGATAGTGAACTGCTAGAATTCCAAGCCAGTTTGATTTGGCGCGAAAAATTTATCGATTTGAGAATAATGGTCGAAAATCAATTAAGAGAAAATTATTCAACATTTAATATGGAAGATGAAGTTCTAAAGTTGTGGCAAGTCTTCCAAATCAGTTTTCATCATTAAAAAAGCTATAGCAATAGCTGTATTAACTGTATTTCCTTCAAGTTACTTTTGCGAATTCTTATTTTCTCAAATGAATGTAATATTAACCAAAACCAGAAACAGAATGGCTAGTGACAATTCCGAGGCTTGTGTTGCTTTAAAAGTAACCAATTACATACGAAATATATACCACTTAGCGTCGCAATTAATACAAAAAAGATCTCATACTGGACAACAGTAGTTCCTTACTAATTTAAGTAAACTTTTATTTATTGTTTAATTTGTGATATTTTTTATTTTTCGTTTAATTCTTATGTTTAATTTTTGATATTGAAGAATATATCTTCAGGTATATATCCGACATTTTTTTTTTCTATCTATTAAATATATTTAAGTTTTTTTTTTATTTAAATATGTATAAATAAAAAAAAGTATAAATGAAATAAATAAAAATTAATATAAAAAAATATGAGTACGTATTAATTTCTTATACTTCAATACTATTTTATTTCATGGAATAGATTCGGCACTCCGAATCGTTTCGAAACCGTTTGAGAAAAATAATCTTTTTTGGCACGATACCTAAAATTTAATTGCGAGCACTGGGATATAGTGTTTCAAAAGTGTTAATATGTCAAACAACAGACAAGGAATTTTTCTTATAGGTTTTAAAGTTATCCTGATTTCTAAAGTTAAATCAAAACTTTTGATCTCCCCAATTTACTTTTCAAGGCGAAATTTTTGGCAAATCTGGAAGCCTTGACATTTTAGGCTCGAAAATAACTTCCGAACTGAGCTGGAAAGTTCATATTTTCGAAACGGCCGAACATTTACAAATCCTACATACTACCTAAATTAGAATATAATATAATATATATAACATGGGCTGGTGCTCCTAAAACCTATCTGGACAAAGTTCAGAGAAGGGCTACTAGATTGATAAACAATCACCAAACCACCAGCTCATTAACATCACTCAATCACCGTCGCAATTTTTTATAAATACCTTGTTGGAACGGACTTGCGCCGCTTTAAGAAGAGTGTAAATGATTTCGTACTAACTGCCCCACATTTTAATCCCGTCTAAACTTCTTGCCCCCAAATCTATATATTGCTAATGCAAATCTATACTTTTTTAAGCCTAAAAGGTATCCCATTTGGTAACTTTAATAAAAAAAAAAAAACATGTGTGAGCCTCATCCTATAAGCTCACGAAAGAAGTTTAACTTCTTTATTTACTTGCAAATATTTATTTTGCTACGGACTCTGACTGATTTACTTTTGTAAGTGGAAGAGGGGGCTGAATATTTTCTTTCGAAATTTGTGTGTAATAATTTATTCTGTTTACGTACCAAATTTGAATGAAATCGGACGAACTTTAGAAGTCGCTGGGTAGGATCAATCAATTTTTTGTTACAAAATTTATATGTTTAATCGTTTCCTCTTTTTATTTACCAAATTTGAATAAAATCAGACGAACTTAAGAAGTCGTTGGGTAGGATCAATCAATTTTTTGGTATAAAAATTTATGTTTTAATCGTTACCACTTTTTATTTACCAAATTGGAATGAAATCGGAAGAACTTTAAAAGTCCGCCTTAGAGAATTCAAAACCAGATTTTCGGATTCCGGAATTCCGGAAGTTCAAAAAATTCGGAATTCAAAATGCTAAATTCCGAATTTTTCGATTTTGGTGGAACTTTTACTGGCGGAAATTTTGACCAATTGTTTATTTTTTTTATTATTTAGGCATAAAGCATTTAAATTCACAAAAATTGAAATCTAAGTAGCTATCGCAAGTCTGCAAATACATAAAACTTTTTTTCATTTTATCAACATTAAGAAAATAAACTCCAACTTATGTTGTACGAGTTCAGTGATTTATTTCGAATTCGAAGTGAAATTAAATTTAGGGATCAAGGGCCCCGAGGAACACTCAGAAAATCTCTAATATAACTTATTAACAACGCTGCAGGAACATTTTGAATAAAAATTCGATTGAAACTCAATGATAAAACATTGGATACTTTGTGTTAATTTTTATTTTTCCATTCAGTTTATTCACTTTCGGTTTATTGAAAAGTATGGAAAATTTTATTTTAATAAAAAATATTTCATAATTTAATTTGTTATAATTTTAATGTTTTGAACTAAATACACTAATATTTATGTTAAAGAATAATTTAATTTAATTTTTTAATATATTTTAATTTTTATATGAAATTCCGGAATAAAACGGAATTCCAGATTTCATTTCAAGACAATTCCGAAAATCCGGAATTAAATTTTTTTAAAAAAATGCATTCCCTAGTCCGCCCCCAGTGTGGTCGCTGGGTAGGATCAATCAATTTTTTGTTACGAAATTTACGTGTTTAATCGTTTCCTCTTTTTATTTACCAAATTTGAATGAAATTTTTTGTTACGAAATTTGTGTGTAATCATTTCCTCTTTTTACGTATCAAATTTGAATGAAATCGGAAATAAATTTTTTGTTACGAAATTTGTGTGTAATCAGTTCCTCTTTTTACATACCAAATTTGAAAAAATCGGACGAACTTTTCAAGTGGGCCCTCAGGGGAGGTCGCTAGGTAGGAGGCCAATCAAATTTTAAAAAAGCCTATAACCACTCTCGATCTGAGACAAAGAACTGGTGTAAGTTTGAAAACGATCGGCTGAGCGGTTTAGGAGCCTATTCGGAACAGACAAACAGCGTTTCTGTTTCATATGATAGAATTTCACTAATTTGGAAAGGAAATAAACTAAATAAATTATTAACAACAAAATCAGCTGATCTTTAATTCTGCTATTGTACAATTTTTTAATTCTATATGGTTTTTTTTGTTTTTTGCTTTCCACACATCGTTAGTATTTTGTTATATGTGTGTAGTATCGCTATTTTATTTTCGTAAATACATGCTACATGCTGCATTCTACATGCTACAACGTCTTATATTTCCCTGCTTTTGTATTTGTTTTTACTTTTTAACAATGATACTACATTCTGTGGTTATTACCCCTCTTGATACTTTTCGTTACATAGGACATACTATATTCTGTCTTCTTTTTTCCCCTATTTCCTTACAAAATTTTTACAATACCTCGCTAAAGAAGTTAAACTTAAAAAAAAAAAATATGTGAGTCTCGGGACACACGGAAGAAGTGAAACTTCATGGCAAGTAGTATTTTCTGGAGCGGCTAAATAAATATTTAAAATGGCCAAGTGCATATAAGACATGACGCCAATCGATTTTTTCGACGGGGGCTAGTTGATTTTTGTCCTTCGACTGCTGCGGTCAGTCGACTTAAAATAACTTGTTTTGGGGGAATTCGGCGGCTTAGAAAAAATTAAACAAAAAAAATTAAAAACCAGAGACTACTTAGATATGAAAACATTTAAAAATTCTAAAATACTTTTTAAGCTCAAAAAGTTTAGTGGCATAATGGCTTTTAAATTATTTCAAAATGGCTAGAATTATGGCTGCATGGCAACACTGGTTGCCTGATGATTTCACTATATTTTAAGACGTAAACAAAATTCCGGTTACAACTACATTATTAGCGACAATAATGTATGAAAAAACAGCAGCGTGGCTTAAATCAGGTTTTCTTTTTGTTTGCCCGAATAGTTTAACCTAAAATAACTTTTTCAAATATGCCTGAAAAATTTCATGTTTATTAGTACTTCTTCTGAAAAGGAATTAGAATAAAAATATTCTACATGCATTGCATTAATGGAATTTATTGGCAAAAATAATTTATACCAACAACTCAATTACAAATTACTTCAAAAAAAAATCTGTTTTAGTTAACAGAGCATTTTCAAATATGATTGCAAAATTTGACATTTCTTCCGAAAAGTAATTGTAATAAACATATTCCTCCTGCATTTTATTAGTGTAATTTAATGTCAAAAATAAATTACACTAACAAACTAAAAAAATTACATTAAGAAAAATTAATATCAAAAATAAATTATCTACAAAATAGGTGCATTGGAACATTTTTATTCGGAATACATATTTGTATTCCAAAAACTTTTTGAAAATTAGCACTAATAATTAATAAATGAAATATTTGTTATTCAATAATTTAAAATAAATTTTATTTTCCTTTCAATCGAAAAACAAAATAGTATTTTCGACTTTAATTCTGAGCCAATATAGAGTAGGTTATTGCGGTGATAAGCGTCATTAAGTTGCTAGCGGCTGTCGGTTTTATCATCAGCTGACACATAAATTTTTCTTTTTTCTTTTTTTTTTTGCCTTTTTTTTTGTCAATAAACGAGGAATTTTTGACATTCGGCGTTACATTTTTGACACCCGGCGTTACATTTTTGACACTTACATTTTTTTCACTCTCAATCACAATGCCTCTAAAGAAGTTTCACTTCAAAAACAAAAATAAAATTGATAAAAAGCGAGATAAAAAGTCAAAACTTACAACATTTTTTTTCTCTTTCTCATTTTGTTTTTTATACATCATCAAATTTCGCTTCTTATCAAATTGAGTAATGCCAACGGCAATTTGTTTTCCAGAATATAAGTGGAATTTAAATTAGAATGCGAACAAGGTATTAGAAGAAGTACGAAGAAAACCAACGCTTACAGAGTTAGCACAACGTTTTTTTACAATTCAGAAGAAGGCGAAATTTTATTAAGTTTAGTTTCAGAAAATTCCTGTAATTTATTGAAGCGTTTTTCTATTTCAACTCAATTTCTCCAAACCCCACCAAGTGAATGGCATAAAATAGATAATTTTATGAAAGGCGAAAATATTATAAAATATTTGAAAGTGGCAAATGATGTGGCTGAAAGAGGAATTAATTTAATTTCAGACTTGAATAATATAATTACTAGGGTTGTGATTTTTAGGTAATTACCTTTTTTCAGTCGTGCGTAATAACAGATTTTTATTAAAATATCTCCACGTTTCGAAAAATTTGCTGTAATTTGAGCCCAATATGTTAGCGACTTTTTCTACCTATTTCATGTTTTAGCGACTATTTCGACTTTTTTGACTTTTACTGACTTTTTTAAACATTTTTGACTTTTTTAGGAACTATTTTACCAATTTTGTTCTTACATTAAAGGCCTTCATAATAAAAAATAAGGATTTTGCAATTTTAAAAAAAATTTCAAACATGATATCTGGCGAGAAGAATGATATTTGCGAGCAATATAAAGTTCAGGAGATAATCTCCTTTAAGTATGTCCCTATTACTTCGACAGATGAAGTTTAAAGATCATTTTCTATATATAAAAATCTTTTCAGATCTAACCGACAAAAATTTGAATTCGAAAATTTACGGAAGCATTTTGTAATTTATTGCAATAAATCAATCAATAATTAATAAACTCGTTTTTACATTTTTCAATTTCAAAATCGATGTTCATTTTTTAAGTTTTTTGTGCAATGAAATTTATATTTTTTTTTAACTTTTACATGAAATTGCTATATTAATATACTCGCACAATAAATAATATGAAAAACCAAAATTATTATCTTTTTTATCATTCGTAGATTTGAAATTTTTGTATCAAGATCTAAATTTCTGTAAATTTTTGAGAAATTTTTTTTAACTATTTTTTTGGCGATTTTTTTAGTGTCTTTTTTAGCGACTTTTTTTTGTTTTTTTAGGAACTTTTTAGGTGTCTAAACAAGGTTTTTAAGGAACTAAAATTCACAAGCCTAATAATTACCAATGATAATGATCAAAAGCAATATCTGGATTTAATGAACACGGCAATATTGCTTATTTTTTTTTTTTTTAGACACAAATTTGGAGACGTTAAAGAGATCTTTTGAATAAATTTCGTTTATTTTTTTACATTTTGTTCAATAAATAAATATTTTTATATTAAAAATATATTTATTTTAAAATTTTATTTTTTTTATTTTTCAAAGTAAAACATTAAAAGAAATTAAATTTTCGAGTTAAACTGCATAATAATGACTTGTACTCCGAAGGAAACCAATATCAGAAAAAATTCAGGTTAAATATGGTATGTTTTTTATTTTTTGCTTGTAGAAAAGATTCGAGTCCAGGAATAAAAAAAAAATTAAAAAAAAAAACTCCAATCAAATAGCAAACACCCTACTGTACATCAAAAATATGTATATATTTATTATATGTATGTAACAATATAATATGTATTCTTATTTTCAGAATATTATAAATAAATAATTATTATCTTTTGAAATTACTGTGTATTTAATAGATTTTAAATTAACCGAAAAAAAATACTTCATTTTTGAATTAAAATAAAATATTAGTCAAATAAATGACAAATATGTAAAACATGTCAAAAAAATGAATAAAAAAATGTCGGATAATAAAGTTTTTGTGCCTGCCACCTTTTTTTTTAGTCTCAATTTTTCGTATGAATTAAAAATGGATGGAATATCAAGACAAAAAAGTCCTGAAAAAAGAAATGTGTAAAACGGCTGTTGAAGTAAAAGTTGTGCACTCTTTAAAATATTCCACGTGCTAAATAAAAAAAAGTGCAAGTTACTTCTGTTTATTTTTTAAAATAAACCGCATTAGCAAATAATTTAGTTTATTTGTTCACACAAAAATCTGTGTACTGTAACAAAGTCCACTTTCATTCTTGAATGCATGAGAAAAAAAATTCATTTCTATTAACTCTCCAAGTCTATTGCTCTTTACAATTTTTTTATTATAAGATATTTTTGAATTTTGTGTTCCAAAAGATACGGTAAGGATCGAAGGTTAAACAAATAAATTCCTACAAACATAAGTAATCTACACAAAAATAAAATTATTATTTTTTTTTATTTATTTGTAATAAATAGATAATAAGGGTGTTACCCGAATCGCCGAAAGACATTTCGCAAAAAGACATTTTGCCTAATTACATTTGGCAAAAAAGACACTTCGCAAAAAAACCATTTCGCAAAACGGATAGTTAGCAAACGTTCGCTTTAGCCTAATGAGACAGTTAACAACTTTTCAGTTAACATAAGGACATTTCGCAACTACTACTTTTGGCGTGCGCATAATGTGAATTACGCCAAAAAGGGTAGTTGCGAAATGTATATTTACCATTCACTAAAATATGTTGCATTATCATAAATGCATATTATTAAATTAAACAATTCCAATTATATGCATTTTAATTTTAAGAAATTTTATTGAATTTTTAATATCTGTTTTTTTAATATAGTTAATACAATTCCAGTTTGTAAATATAAGAAATAATATTAAAAAATTAATACTTAATATATATTTTTTTTAATATTCAATACGTACATAACCAGTATGGACATATTAGAAAATTAATATTTTTATTTAAAAAAATTATTTCAATTTTAAATTCTCGGCAATCAAAAATAATAGTTTGACTTCCCTATAATCGTCTTTTCTTTTCAAAATATTTTAAATTTTTTTATCTTTTAAGTAATATTTTGTTTTTTTTTACTGCTGGTGGCCCACCCATTTCAAATTTTTTTATTTCAGTCGTTACATATGTACAATATTTCTTTTCGGATTTCATCCATGAGCCTATAAAATCCTACATGCTTTTTTTTTTACAGTTAAAAAAAACCTTTAATATTCTATTCATCATATTTGTGCAGTAAAAAAAATTTGTTAAACTATACTTTTGCGAAGTGTCTCAATTAATATAATGTTGTGAATTGGTATTTTGAGAAATATCTTTTTGCGAAGTGTCGCATTAGGCCAAATGGAATTTTGTTAAAGAGTTTTTTTTTGCGAAATGGAGATTTGCGAAACATACAAATTTGATAAGTGGCTTTCGGCCAAATAGACTTTTGCAATATGGAATTTGCAAAGAGGCTCGCTCTCGATAATAAAATTAAGAAACTAAAAATCGAGAAAAAAAATATGAAACCTTACGAAACCGTGTTGGTCTTTTAATATTTTAATTTTCAACATAAACAACTACATGAAATTTAAATAAATAAAATACTTTAATGTGCATGTCTTCGGTAAGTTGTATTTACATTCGCAAATTTAGCTCGGTAAATTGTCCATTACATGCATCAATACACATGCAATTATAGGGAAATGTAAATTGTATTACATTTCCCTATATTGTATTTACTTACTTCATTTTGAACTGCATAATACTATAAACAAAAATAATATCTCTCACACTTACAATATTTCCCTTTTTTCCTTTTATCGCTAAAAGAAAGAAAAATTAAAGGATAATTAACGGTGAAAAATTTCCTTTTCTTCCTTTCTCTGTAAAAAAAAGAGAAATTAAAGGATAATTAACGTGGAAAAATTCCCTTTTCTTCTTTTATCTTTATTTTTTATTATAAATTATCTCTATATTCTCTCTTTGCAACTCCCTCTCACATGCACATTAAAGCAGTATACAATACATGTTAATCAAATTTGTTATACAGCTCGTTGTGTATACACACAAACGAAAGACATTCGTCAATATTATATCACTCGACCTTCGGTCTCGTGATATAAATATGACTCGTGTCTATGTGTTTGTGTGTATACACAACTCGCAATTAATAACAAATTTTCATAACATGTATTGTAATCTTCTACTATTTCAAAAAAAGGTAAAAATCAAACAAGTTATTTTAATATTCTTTTCTTATTGAATGAAAATAATTATACAAAAAAAAATTAAATTAAATTAATATGAGGAAAACGAAGCCGACAGTTTTTTATTCGTCACTTATTCTCGCGCTAATGTAACTTAACTTTATGTTATCAGTAAAAAATGTATAAAGTGCTGTCTCCACTTCCTTCAGTGTGAAACGTGTTTTATACAGGAAAGTAGTTTCGTTCTTCATTTAAAGTAGTTTTGTCCATATAAAAATTTGAAGTTGTTTGTAATAAGTTTTTCCCAAAACTACTAAAATTTAGGGGTACAAATTCAAAATTTTTTAAGAAATTTTCACTCAATATGGCACACTTTTTGTTGGATGAATCAAAAATTGGAAAAAAAGTACACAAAACGGGTTGTCAAAAATTTGTAAATAAAAATATTTGAAAGCAAAACATAATTTTGCTTCACCCTTAAAAAAATTTAAGAATTTCAAATTCTGAATTTCAAATTCCTAATGTATTTTGTTTGTGTGATTCAATGTCAAAAAACAAACGAAGCCGTCATAGAACTGCCTACAGAAGTTTATACTTAAAAATTTAAACTATGAAATAACAGTGGCTACAAATGATAGCTTGCTGAGTACAAAATGTAAATTAAAATAAAAATATTTTAATTTACATTTTGTACTGAGCAGCCCATCATTTGTAGCCACTGTTATTTCATAGTTTAAATCTTTAAGTATGAACTTCCGTCGGCAGTTCTATGACTGCTTCGTTTGTTTTTTTTTTTCAAAAATATTCATCCAGGTTACCAATATTAAGTATATAATGCAAAAAAATTATTGTTTCCTATTAAAAATTTTTTTTTATTTTTCAATAAAACAGAAGACAACCATTCGAAATAAAAAAGGCACATTGCAACTAATAATAAAATATCATAAAAAGATGTGCGAGTTTTATTCTACAATACTTTAAAAATCTCAAAATCTAAAATAGAAGTTAACAAACATTCGATATTAGATAATAAAGAAGGGGAAAAAATCGCACTGCACATTATAACTTATAATAAAATATCATAAATCAGAATTTTTTAATTATATTTTAGAAAGCCAAAATCATATGGGCTACATGGCTTAGTTGATAGAACATCAGACTATAAGAGTGAAGGTGTCAGGTTCGATTCCCAAAGAATACATTTTTTTTTTACATTTTTTAGTTTTTTTTAACATAATAATAGGTTTAAGAAACAAAAATTTTTTTATTGGTAGGATATGTAATTTTTTTGCTTGTAATATTGGTCCCTATATATACATATATTTGGAATTACAAAAGTCTGTAAGTTCCAGGCAGCAGCAAAGTACGATAATTATGAATTCCTACCCAAAATTTTTGGTCTGGTAATCTTTATTTCACTGGAGCTACCTATTTTGAAAAATTTTTTTTTTGCATATTTTGAGCCGGGAAAACCTATAATGATAAATTACTTGATCGATATCTATACCATCGATGCCAAAATATACCTATGTTGTTTCTCAAGGCTTTAATAAAATTATTTGTAATGAGTTTAGTGCGTCCAATATTATAAATTTTTTGCATAGGATATAATGTTTATAACTTGAGTGGTTACATGATCTCGTAAAAAAAATAAAACAAAAACATTTAAAATATTGAAGTGAAGTGAAGCTGAAATGAAATGTGGCCACTTTTTTTACTTATTTTTCTTCCGGAAAATTCGTATTTTTTTTAGCGTTTATTATCTTATTAACTACACAGGATTAAGAAATGCTTGTTTAAATACATATTTATATACATATAACTGTCTTGTCATAGTAAGTGGTAAAACATGTTTGAAAATTAGTTGGGACTTTAGTGATATTTTATCCGGTGTCTACATTTTTTATGAATGATCACAAGATTATGTTAATTCTATTGTGAAAATAAGAAAAAGCTGTGAATATTGCAGAACGCTGCCCACAATATTGAAAAAAAGTTCATTCAACCCGCTTTTAAAAAACTGATTTCTGAATAGCATACAATTAAATTTTTAAAATGAAATAGGATCTCGATACTTAAATTTATGTATCTGTCAAAGTTTTCAATATTTTTATATTCATTTTATAGCAATATTCAATTGCATCAATTCATATATGAAATTTTACAGTTTTCAAATAAGTTCTCAAATAAGTTTTTAGCTACATTTTAATTTTATGATATGTACATATTATAAAATTATAAAACACTATTTATTAATTAAAAGTTTTTTCCATTTATATAAATTAAAATAAAAAATCAAAGAGCGCCTAATTTGCAATTTTTTTTGAACCAAAAAATAACCACCAAATTTGCTACAATTTTACTTAGCTCTGTGTTTTGCTTCAAAAATAGAATGTGTATATAGAATATGTACATATATAGAATATGTAAATAGAAAATTAAAAAAAATTATAAATTAGTGGCTGATAAAAACATTTTGGTTTGTTTAAATATCTCAAAAAAACTAATTATTATGAAAAAAAAAATTAAAATATTTCACAAAAATCTCGTCATTGGGAATCGAACCAGGTACCTTCAGACTTACAGTTCTACCACTAAGCCATATTGTCTATATGAGTTTAGCTTTCTAAAAAAATACAAAAAATATTTTTGATTTATTTTCCTAAATAATATGAAAGCTCAAGTTCTTCTTTGTAAAATTAAGGCACTCTTTTTTTTGTGTACATTTTTCAAATTCGTTTTTTGAGTATTCTTATTCTCGTCGTTTTTTGAGTATTCTTATTCTTATACTTTTTTGAGTATTCTTATTCTCCTACAAGAATAAAATAAAAACGGGAATTTTTGAAGTTTATACTTCTTTAGGCGCGGTGTATGATATAAATGAGTAATTCTGTAGGGGGTAAAAATTATTTTACTCATTCGAATTTTGAGTTAAAAAAAACGACATGCTGTACCGTTTGAATACTCAAAAAAAATGAGTCCACTCAATAATCATTTGTTATTTATAAAAACAAAATAATTTGGCGCGAAAAACTTAAATTCAAATTTTTTTTAAAAATCTTTCGTTTACAAATTTTTTAAAATTTAAATTTTTTTTCAAATTGGGTAGTTCAATAATCATTTGTCATTTATAAAAACAAAATAATTTAGCGCGGAAAATTTAAATTCAAATTATTTTTTAAAAATCTTTCGTTTACAAATTATTTAACAACTAAAATTTATTTTTCAAAATAGGTAGGTCCGGTGAAATAAAGATTACCTGCCGAAAATTTTTTGGGCAGGGACCTACGGTTAGGTCGTGCCGACTCAAAATATGTTAAAAAAAAATTTTTCTTCCTGTGAAATAATTAGATTACCTGACCAAAAATTTTGGTTACGGAGCTACAGTTAGAGTCTTCCCGCCTCAAAATATACCAAAATAATTTTTTTTCATAATAGGTAGCTCGGATGAGAAATAAAGATTACCTGCCCAGTAAGGGCTGAAGAGAGGGCGGCAGTAAAGGCTGAAGAGAGGCCGGCAGTAAGGGCTGAAGAGAGGTCGGAAGGGAGGACGGAAGGTAGGACAGAGAGGGGGGCAGTTAGGGCTGAAGAGAGGTCGGAAGGGAGGGCGGAAGGGAGGGCGGAAGGGAGGGCGGAAGTGAGGGCGGAAGTGAGGGCGGAAGTGAGGGCGGAAGTGAGGGCGGAAGTGAGGGCGGAAATAAGGTCGGAAGTGAGGACGGAAGTGAGGATGGAAGTGAGGGCGGAAGTGAGGTTGGAAGTGAGGGCGGAAGTGAGGGCGGAAGTGAGGGCGGAAGTGAGGGCGGAAGTGAGGGCGGAAGTGAGAGCGGAAGTGAGGGCGGAAGTGAGGGCGGAAGTGAGGGCGGAAATAAGGGCGGAAGTGAGGACGGAAGTGAGGACGGAAATGAGGATGGAAGTGAGGGCGGAAGTGAGGTTGGAAGTGAGAGCGGAAGTGAGGGCGGAAGTGAGGGCGGAAGTGAGTGCGGAAGTGAGGGCGGAAGTGAGAGTGGAAGGGAGGGCGGAAGGGAGGACATAAGTTAGGGCGGAAGTTAGGGCGGAAGTTAGGGCGGAAGTGAGGACGGAAGTGAGGATGGAAGTGAGGGCGGAAGTGAGGTTGGAAGTGAGGGCGGAAGTGAGTGCGGCAGTGAGTGCGGAAGTGAGGGCGGAAGTGGGAGTGGAAGTGAGGGCGGATGTGAGGGCGGAAGTGAGGGCGGAAGTGAGAGCGGAAGTGAGGACGAATGTGAGGATAGAAGTGATGGCGGAAGTGAGGTTGGAAGTGAGGGCGGAAGTGAGGGCGGCAGTGAGTGCGAAAGTGAGAGTGGAAGTGAGGGCGGATGTGAGGACGGAAGTGAGGGCGGAAGTGAGGGCGGAAGTGAGAACGGAAGTGAGGGCGGAAGTGAGGGCGGAAGTGAGGGCGGAAGTGAGGGCGGAAGTGAGAGCGGAAGTGAGGGTGGAAGTGAGGGCGGAAGTGATTGCGGAAGTAATTGCGGAATTGACAGCGGAAGAGAGGTTGGTAGTTAGGGCAGAAGTGAGGGCGGAAGTGAGGGCGGAAGTGAGGGCGGAAGTGAGGGCGGAAGTGAGGGCGGAAGTGAGGGCGGAAGTGAGGGCGGAAGTGAGGGCGAAAGTGAGGGCGGAAGTGAGAACGGAAGTGAGATTGGAAGTGCGGGCGGAAGTGAGGGTGGAATTACCTGACCAAAAATTTTGAATAGCTATGGTTAGGGTATGGTTAGGGTCTTCCCTGCTTAAAATATGCAAAAAAAAAATGTTTTTTAAATGGGTAGCGCCGGTGAAATAAATATTACCTGCCCAAAAGTTTTAGGTAGCTAGCTACTTTTAGAGTCGTCCTGGCTCAAAATATAAAAAAAAAAACACACGAAGCAGTCATAGGAACTGCCGAAAGAAGTTTATACTTAAAGCTTTAAACTATGAAATAACAATGACTACAAATAATGGACTGCTTTTGGACTGCTGGACTGATTTTTATTTTACATTTTGTACTGAGCAGCCCATCATTTATAGCCACTGTTATTTCATAGTTTAAAGCTTTAAGTATAAACTTCTTTCGGCAGTTCCTATGACTGCTTCGTGTGTTTTTTTATTATATTTTAGAAAGCCAAAATCATATGGACTATATGGCTTAGTGGCTAGAACATCAGACTATGAGATTGAAGGTGTCAGGTTCGATTCCCGAAGAAATACATTTTTTTTTTTAAATTTTTTAATTTTTTTGAACATAATAACAGGTTTAAGAAACAAAAATTTTTTTATCACGAAAGTGTAATTTTGGCCGTTTTGACTTAATTTTGTAGAAAAATCATAGAAAACCCAAATTTTAATATGTTAAAAGTCAGAAGTCGAAAGCTCTCATAAATTATCCGCAATGACTATTTTCTATTTTCGCGAAAGTACGAAAAAAAATTATTTTCTTTTTATTTACTTGCTAAATTCACGAAACTGTACTTTCGTGAATGTTGGAGAACATTTTTTTTAATATTTTTTATAATCTTAAAAAATAACTGTTCAATTTTCCGTTATTTACGTTTTAAAATTGTAAATAGATGAAACAAATCATGATATCCTAAGTTGTGGATTTTTTTTCTATTGTGTTTTGCGTATAACGTCATTTTTTTATGTCCTTCATCATGAAATTAAAAAAAAATTCTTAATTGCAAGTTAATATTAAAGAAAGAAGTTCTATTTGTTTCTCAATTTAAATATTGAACCTAATTCATAATTAAAAAAAAAAATATGTGAGTCTCGGGACACACGGAAGAAGTGAAACTTCATGGCAAGTAGTATTTTCTGGGAAGGCTAAATAAATATTTAAAATGGCCAAGTGCATATAAGATATGACGCCGATCGATTTTTTCGACGGCGACTAGTTGATTTTTGCCCTTCGAATGCTGCGGTCAGTCGACTTAAAATTACTTGTTTTGGGGAATTCGGCGGCTTAGAAAAAATTAAAACCCAGCGATGCTTATACCTTGTTCGCATTCTAATTTAAATTCCACTTATATTCCGGAAAACAAATTACCGTTCGCATTACAAAATTTGATGAGAAGTGGAATTTAATGATGTATACAAAAAGGGGGTTGGACATTTGTCCGCGGGACATTTGTCCGCGATTTGTTTTTGTATCGCGGACATAAAAATGACATTTGTCCGCGATTCAAAATGTCTTTTGTTCGCCGCGGACAAATGACATTTTCGAAAATGTCATTTGACCGCGATAAAAATTAATCGCGGACAAATGACATTTTGCAAAATGACATTTGTCCGCTAAAAATCTGAAAAATCAATCGCGGACAAATGACATTTTGCAAATGACATTTGTCCGCTAAAAATCTGAAAAATCAATCGCGGACAAATGACATTTTGCAAATGACATTTGTCCGCTAAAAAGTTAAAAAATCAATCGCGGACAAATGACATTTTGCAAAATGACATTTGTCCGCTAAAAATTAAAAAAAGCAATCGCGGACAAATGACATTTTGGAAAATGACATATGTCCGCTAAAAATTTGAGGCTAAAGTGCAGATGACGTGAACCAATCAGAATCGGCACAACAAGAGATAGGGGGGTGGGGGGCGGTTGACCAACCACCAGCCCACCCGCCCGCCCGCCGCCCCCCACCACCCTCTCTTTAAGGGGCAAATCGGGCAAAAAAAAATAAAAAATTGCATATACAAAATGTATGAACAATTTGGGGGGACTCTACCCCTCTTTCCTTTTCCAAGCTTCAGACGATTCTGAGTGGTTCACGTAATCTGCAGTATCTCCAAAATTGAAAAATCAATCGCGGACAAATGACATTTTGCAAAATGACATTTGTCCGCTAAAAATTAAAAATTTCAATCGCGGACAAATGACATTTTGCAAAATTCGAAAAATCAATCGCGGACAAATGACATTTTGCAAAATGACATTTGTCCGCTAAAGTTAGAAAATTCAATCGCGGACAAATGTCATTTTGCAAAATGTCATTTGTCCGCTAATTTTGGGACATTTGTCCGCGGCGGACAAATGTCATTTTACAATCGCGGACAAATGACATTTTGCAAAATGACATTTGTCCGCGAAGTTTTCCATACAAATTTCATCGCGGACAAATGTCACGGCGCCATACAAAAATTTAGAAATTTGTTGTTGAAAATTTTGACTTTTTATCTCACTTTTTATCAATTTTATTTTGTTTTTTTTTTTTCATTTTGACTCGAATTTGACAAAAAAAATTGTTGCCAACTATAACAAAATTTCAAAAAGTGAGTGAAAGTAACTATAAATATAGAATTTTAACTCTGACAAACTAGAATATGAAAGTGGAATATACATATTCCGGAATTTATTTTTATATGAAAAATCTAGTTCATTTTCCTGAAATATTCCGGAAAACAGCATATTCCACAAATATTCTCCTAATGCGAACACCATATTAGAGATAAAAGCATTTAAAAATTCTAAAATACTTTTTAAGCTCAAAAAGTTTAGTGGCATAAAATTATTTCAAAATGGCTAGATTTATGGCAACACTGATTGCAGATGATTTCTACTATATTTTAAGCTGTAAACACAATTCCACCTTCAGAATTGTAATCCGATATTCTATCCACTCAGCCATATTGCCCTTATGATTTCAGCTTTCTAAAATAACATAAAAGAGCACTTGTCTTCTTTAATAATTAAAATCCCTGGAATTTATTTTAAAAATTTCTCTCTTATTTAATTCCACTAATCGTATTCATGAACCCGTTTATTTCATTCCACTAACCGTATTCATGAACCTTAAAGAACAAAGCAGAATTTTTGAAGCCTTTGGAATTGTGCACTTTTTTTTAAAACTATGAATTATTCTTGAATCGTTATAGGTTTTATTCAAATTTAACTACTTAATATATACAACTTTAATATTTAATTCATTATTCGTTATGATTTTGGAATTATTAGCTAATAATTAATTAAAAAAATATTTACACCGTATTTAACATTATAAATTATAATAAAATTATGATTTTTGAACATTTTTTTAATCTTAATAGTATTAAAAATTAAATTTTATTAAAAAAAATTTTTTTGACATTGGCATTGCGCCTATAATTAGGTACTTACTAAAAAATATTGATATTACATATATATATATGGCTTTAATAAAATAATTGCATTAATACACAAAACTTATATTCTAAATTTCCTTATTTGAATATAGATTTTCTTAAAAACAATTTTAAAATCTAAGTATAAATTTTGTGTAAAAATTTAAGATGTGGGCAAATGCAAAATAATTAATTTTTTTTCCACATATTTATTTTACTTATATTTCAATGACTTTATTATTAAATCATCCAGTTTTCCTTCAATGACATTGATAAGTTGGTTATTTTGAGAAAACTGACCAAAAACTAATATTTATTTGAGCAACAAAGTGTAACATTGTATGGAATTATTATTTTTCTAAATAGGTATATCAAGAAATTATAATTATTTAGAATATTTAATTTTTGAAAAAAAAAAGTCTGAAGGTGCCAGGTTCGAACCCAATTATGATTTGTTTTTTTTTTAATATTTGAAATTTTTTTTACATAATAAAATGATTTCTACAAGTAATAAGACAAAAATTGTTTATTTGTTAGTGGGTACTGGTATGACCTAAAAGACGAGGGCGAGCGGGGAACCCCTTACTCACCACCGTCCCTAAAATTTATTGGTATTGACAGATGGAGAAAATTAATAGTTTTTCTTGTTCCAAATAAATAAAAAAAAAAAAAATGAATGGTTTATTAGAATTTTTTTATTATATTTTAGAAATCCAAAATCATATGGGCTATATGGCTTGGTGGCTAGAACATCGGAGTATAAGAGTGAAGGTGTCAGGTTCGATTCCCCCCAATGAATACATTTTTTTTTAATTTTTTGAACATAATAATTTTTAATTTTTTTGAACATAATTTTTTTATTGGTAGAATATGTAATTTTTTTGCTTGTAATATTGGGCCCTATATATACATATATTTGAAATTAAAAAAGTGTACGATAATTATGAATTCCTACCCAAAATTTTTGGTCTGGTAATCTTTATTTCACCAGAGCTACCTATTTTGAAAATTTTTTTTTTGCATATTTTGAGCCGGGAAAACCTATAATGATAAATTACTTGATCGATATCTATACTATCAATGCCAAAATATACCTATGTTGTTTCTCAAGGCTTTAATAAAATTATTTGTAACGAGTTTAGTGCGTCCAATATTATAAATTTGTTTTATAGGATATAATGTTTATAACTTTAGTGGTTACATGATCTCTGTAAAAAAAATAAAACAAAAACATGAAACATGAAATGAAATGTGATCACTTTTCTTACTTATTTTTCTCCCGGGAAATTCGTACTTTTTTTAGCGTTTATTATCTTATTAACTACAACAGGATTAACAAATGCTTGTTTAAATACATATATACATATAACTGTCTTGTCATAGTAAGTGGTAAAACATGTTTGAAAATTAGTTGGGACTTTAGTGATATACCTATTATCCGGTGTCTAAATTTTTTATGAATGAACACAAGATTATGTTAATTCTATTGTGAAAATAAGATTGCACGAAAAAGCTGTGAATATTGCAGAACGCTGCCCACAATATTGAAAAATAGTTCATTCAACTCGCTATTAAAAAACTGATTTCTGAATAGGATAGTTTTTTTTTTCACAATTAAATTTTTAAAAAGAAATAGCTTCTCGATACTTAAATTTATGCATCTGTCAACGTTTCCAATATTTTTTACATCCATTTTATAGCAATATTCAATTACATTAATTCATATATGAAATTATACAGTTTTCAACTAAGTTCTCAAATAAGTTTTTAGCTACATTTTAATTTTATAATATGTATTATAAAATTATAAAACACTATTTATTAATTAAAAGTTTTTTCCATTTATATAAATTAAAATAAAAAATCAAAGAGCGCCTAATTTACATTCGATTATTTGCTACTACCACCAAGATCTGTACCAAATTTGCTACAATTTTACTTAGCTCTGTGTTTTGCTTCAAAAATAGAATATGTATAAAAAATGATAAATTAGTGGATGATAAAAACATTTTGGTTTGTTTAAATATCTCAAAAAAACTAATTATTATGAAAAAAGATTTAAAAACTATGAATAACAGTGGCTACAAATAATGGGCTGCTCAGTACAAAATGTAAATTAAAATAAAAATCAGTCCATCAGTCCAAAAGAAGTCCATTATTTGTAGCCACTGTTATTTCATAGTTTAAATCTTAAGTATAAACTTCTATAGGCAGTTCTATGACTGCTTCGTGTGTTTTTTTTTTTTTAATTTTATTTTAATCTCACTATACGATACTTTGAACAATGCTGAAAAAAATATTTTATTACCTTTATAATAATTAATTTTGCTATTTCATTTATAATTAAATTTATAAAGCTCTTTTCCACACCACCTTAACCCATTGGTTGTTGGGGAGGTAGAGCTAAGGGCGCGTTTTTTTTAATGTGGTTTCCCCAGTAGGCATAATCCACGGAAATTTTTTTTTAAAAATAATATAACAAAAAATAAAATTTAAATAACACCAATAAATTTAGGAAAATGATTTCAAGACACTGATAATTTTAATATTTTCACACACTGATAATTTTAATACTTTATCTTTATTTTATTTCTGTTTCTTTAACAATTTTTCTCTTTCGTTTGACTTATGTTTACGATTTGCATAATTTGCATAAAACGGTATTACTTTTTGATTTTTTATAATAGATTTGAAAACAACTGTTGCACATACATTTTTCGCATAAGCTACAATTTTTAATTTCTTCTGTAGCATTTTTTCCACAGTACATACAGAAAGTTTTAGTGTTTTCAGATTGAGACAATAATAATTTTATTGCTTTCTTTCGAAATAATGTTGGATTCGCTTTTTTTAAGTCAGGCTTTTCAGGGTCGACAATTATTTTTTCAGCGAACTCGCAAATAAGCGGTCCGCAACTATAATCATCCTTTTGTATATAATGAGCCGGTGGATAAACTGGTCTTAGTTTATTAAATATATTTTTTTCCTTGAAAAATTTATTGAATCTTTTAAGATTATGTTTTATTGCTGTCATATAGGTCCCCTGTGGATCAATTATATAAAATTCTTCCTTTTTGACATTTATCACAGCAAGCGACCAGTGCTGATTATTTAGATTAATTTTTGAAAAGATTATATCTTTTTCCTTCAAAAATAAATAATCGGAAGAATTAAAATACGTTAAATCTAGATCTTGAATAATACAACAAGAAAGATTGTGGTCAAGTTGACCAAACATTTCGTTTTTATCATATTTTTTAATTAGACATGCTATGGTTATATCTATTACACTACTATCTAACCATTCACACCCAAAAAGCGTTAAGAAACTTTCTAAAGTTAAAAACTTATTTACATCGTTATTTTTCAACGATTCATTTTCTCTGTATGCTCCTAAAAATATGTGTTCAATTTTGGAACTACTATATTTAGCATAGTATTTTGTGCTTTTAACAACACCATTTTCGTATTTGCATATCTCGTTATTGTTAGTAGAAGTATCAGAACAATCCTCGTCGTCTTCCCATGCTTCAATTTTATCAACTATATGTGGAAGTTTGATTGGTTTGATAAATCTTGGGGAAAACGACAAATAACTCTTTCTTTTGATAGAAGGAGTTTTATTCCAATTTTCAGTTAAATTTAAATTCATTGGATCATCTTTATCCAAAATTAGAGTTTTTATTTTCTTTGGCGTCGAACATAATGAAATTAGGTCTTCTTGTACCTTTGCATAATTGTGCTCAAAATAAATTTCGTATTCACAAAATTTTCTCTTTTTTTTCTTGGCCAAGTATAATGATGGCTTTTTTTCTTTTTTTAACAAACAAGACTTGGTTTGTTCTAAAATCATTTTTTGGGAACAATATTGTTTTTCTTCCCCTTTAAATTCAAGGGTTTTTAAAATGTTACGAGTATTATCAATGAGAATATCAATTACTCTAGAACTTTTGTAATTTATGCTTGTATATATTAAAAAGGCCTTCAACTGGTGCATTACTTGCCCTTTTGTTTTTCATTAAGCAAGTCCAGAAAGGAAGGTAAGAAAAATAATGTTTAATGGCATGAGTCAAAAATAATTGATTATTTAACTCATTTTTTAACAAAGAAACAGTTTTAGATTCTTCATCTGCAACCTTTTTATTAACTTTTTCTTGTATTATCATAAAATAGCTATAAAACTTACTTCTTTTATAAGTTGGAAGATTTTCCAAATTTTTACTACCAAGCATGAATTTTTCTACTTCGTCGTCATTAATCATGTCATTAATTTTTTCGAAAGAATTATGATTTCCTTCTTTTTCTCGAAGAAAATCATCAAAATATCTGTAACTTGACTCAAAAGATTCATTTTCTTTTGTCTTGGCAGATAAAATTACACAAAAATGTTCGAAAAACATTGCGGCTTCAGTTAACGAGTTTATATTAAAAGCTGCTCCTAAAATTGATTTAAAAAATATTTTTATTTTTTGATCGGTGAAGTGTTTTGCAACATCGTTGCAAATAATCTTCATAAAGTGGCAGCAACAAAATCGAACTAAAATAAAATCACGTTCAATTGTTTGAAGATTATTATAAACCAAATCGAAACATTTATTAAGGTATATTACCGCACATTCAGAGTGGTTACTATGAGGATTTTCCATAAAATTCCACTCTCTTATAAAGGCATTAACATTAGCAAAGCTGACGTCAGTAACCACTTCATCGATTTTTTTAAAACATTTAAGTTTTTGAAGCGTATTTCTAATGTTAGCTAAAAATGATCCGATCGCATTAGCGTCATGATCACTGCTTATCATGCTAAAAAGGGGCAATACTTTGTTATTTTTTAGCCTACTAACCCCTGTATAAAACAAAACACGCTTTTCAGTTCCTTTTGGCGGTCGTATAATATTACCGGTTGCGTCAAAATACAAAGTTTTTTCCGTACAGAATTCGAAAATTTTTTTAATAAAGCTTTCATGAAATAAGTAAACTGCATACGGATTCATAATTTTTTTTATGTAAGGACAATATTTCTGTTTTTCAGAAAGATCTAAAAAGTCATCACTAGCGCAATCAAGTTCTGAGTTTTTTTCTTGATTTACTTTTCGGACTACATATTTACATATTTACTTTTAATTCCTTGAAGGTTGCCTTTTTCAACAATGGAACTTGCAGCTCGATTCGCCTGTTCATTCGAATAATTGTATGAGTTGTAAGAGCGCAGGTCATATTTCATTAAAAGCCTTTCAATACCCCTGACTTGTGAAGTGAGTCTAACAACTTTTTTTTCCGACTCTTTTATATTTACTCCATGAGTGGGATATTTTGAAGATCTTAATATTTCTACTTTTGCTGAATCAAGAAATATTAAAAACTTATATTTTGTACAATTAAAGTGAGCACAATATGCATATAATATATACCCCCTTAAAGCTTTATAGAGTGATTTAAAATATAAAATACAGACATTGTTAAATTTTCTGAAATTTCCTCTAATTAAAAATGTTAATTTTTCAGATATGGTAAAACCAATATCTTCGTCTGCAATTAATTGTAATCCAAGGTAGTGAATATTAAATTCACCTATTTTGCGAAACGAATCTTTAAAAGAAAGTTTAGGTCTTACAGAAAGTGCTTTTTCATATTTTATTTCTATATTTGGACTATTACTTTTACTATAAATAGTTTTTAAAGAGAGATATTTTTCTATTTTGTTTATTTTAGAATCAGGAGTCTTAATCGAATCTAAGTTAAAACTATCAGACTCATTTTCAATCTCAATTTCTTTGATTTCTGAATATTTTTCAATTGCTTCATTTTTTTTTTTTTCAAAGAAGCTTTCTTTTAAATTTTGCTCATTTTTATGAGTAATTTCATTTATTTTCGAGTCTAAATCAAAATTATTATAATCAAATTCGTTAGATTCTAAATTATAAGACTCGAATTTTTCTTTGACTTCTGAATATTTTTCAATTGCTTCGTTTTTTTTAGTTACAAAGAAGCTTTCTTTTAAATTTTGCTCATTTTTATGAGTAATTTCATTTATTTTCGAGTCTAAATCAAAATTATTATAATCAAATTCGTTAGATTCTAAATTATAAGACTCGAATTTTTCTTTGACTTCTGAATATTTTTCAATTGCTTCGTTTTTTTTAGTTTCAAAGAAGCTTTCTTTTAAATTTTGCTCATTTTTATGAGTAACTTCATTTATTTTCGAGTCTAAATCAAAATTATTATAATCAAATTCATTAGATTCTAAATTATAAGACTCTAAATAATTTTTGAATACCTCATTTTTGTTACGTTCAAAGCAACTTTCAGAAGCCTCTTCGTTTTTAGGAATTTTTTTTTTAATTTTTGTAACAAGATTGTCAGGATTCAAGTGATCAATAACTGAATCAGTTTGTAAGCTATTTTTGCTTTGTTTCAAACGATGGAAGAGATTATAAAATCGTTTTCTATTTTTTTCTGAATTTTTAATTTTGAATAGCTTTGAGAGTCTTTCATATGATTCATTTTTTTTTCTGTTAAAATCATTTTCCTTTAAATTTAAATATAAAACAGCCATTTCAAAATCATGAAGATCAATGATTTTTGGCTTATTTTCATATTTATAAGAAGCATTAAAATATGCTTCCATTTTTAATAATCTGAAAAATAAGAAAATTATATTTAAAAAGGCAAAAATTAGTATAATAAAAAAAAGTGAAACGGTCATTATTGTTCTACACAAAATTGTTATACTCGGACCGACGAACGCTGAAAGACGTGCTGATTACATTTATGTTGATTATTCCGGATAATATCGACATCGTTTGTTTGGTTCAGTAGTTTGGTTCAGAGTTTTGACATCTTGGTTTGTTTTAAGGTATATTTTTTAAGGTATATTATATTTGATTAAATTTCATTCACCAATTTTTAAATTTTACAAAAAAAAAGAAAAAAAATACACAACAAGATTAGACCTGGTTACAAAAATTCATCTTGTGATGAACAAAATTTCTAGTTATTATTGTATCGAAACCGAAGACAATGGAAGGAAAGAAAGAAAGATTCAAATGTAATGTACATATATTATTTGTTGACGTTACGTAAAAATATAAAATGGATTATATTTTTTGTGTCATCAATGTTAATGTCCATAAATTCGTATCGCGTTCGTCGGGTCCAGTATAACTACAGATAATAAAATAAAAATTTTAATAATAACTCAAACTAATATTAAAAATGTTGGTACATGAAAATGGTAAATATATTGAGTCAATTATAAAATAATTATTTTTCGATATAACTTTATACCCGATAATTTTTTCTATGTTTAATTCCCATGGTTTTAATTGTTGATTAGTCACGATTGTTGATTAGTCACGATTCTATACCCAACCCAAAGAAAAACTTTACTGCCAATAATATCGAAATAAATCCTAAATTTTTTGTTACGGAATTTGTGTGCAATCACTTCCTCTTTTTACGTACCAAATTTGAATGAAATCGGACAAACTTTTGAAGTCCGCTCCAGGGGAGATCCCTGGGTAGGAGGTCCCTGGGTAGGAGGTCTCTGGGTAGGAGGTCTCTGGGTAGGATGTCAACAAATTTTTTGTTACGGAATTTGAGTGTAATCACTTTCTCTTTTTACGTACCAAATTTGAATGAAATCGGACGAACTTTTGAAGTCCGCCCCCGCGGGAGGTCCATGGGTAGGAGACCAATCAAATTTTAAAATAGCCTATAATGACCCCGTACCTGACACAAAGACATGGTGTAAGTTTGAAAACGAACGGTTCAGCGGTTTAGGAGCCTATTCGGAACATACAAACAAACAAAGAGACAAAGAGACAACTTCGGTTTTATATATATAGATATAGATAGATAGATAGATAGATAGATAGATAGATAGATAGATAGATAGATAGATAGATAGACAGATAGATAGATAAAAAAATATATCTTCATGGTTCATGCACTTTTGTTCAATTTTTAAAAATTATCAACATTTTGTGCTTTTAAACTGTATTACCTCCTTAAAGTGCCTATAATAGAACAGACTACCTCCAATATTAAGTAGGTTCGTCCAAAATAAAAAAAAGGTATCATATTTGGACACAATAAAATTTTAACTTATTACAACAAAAAAAAAAATTGTTTCCTTGTCTAAAATTATTTTCTATGTTCTTACTTACCTATGTAAAGATTAATTTATTTTATTTTTTTTTTTGGTATTTCACTTAAATAACTATTTTTTATCTATATAACTTCTTTTATTTTCAATTTTATAAAATTTGAATTCGCTTATAAAAAAATTTTTATTTTCTTTTTTTCAAATAAGCTCAACACAAATTGTTAATAAAGTTTTTAAGTTTTCACCTCAACATTTTCCTAAAGGGTCCCAACACGCTCCGATCATAGCTGCGCAGGCAACCGGAGCGTGTAAGTCACAAATTTGCACAGGTTTTGCGACCTGTGCAAATACTAAATTTAGTATTTTTTACCTTTGCCAGAGTTGAAAAACTGAAGGAACCTGGTCAAAGGTTATAAAAATGCAAGTTTGTTGATAAATGTTTTTCTTGTTTTATTTTTTCCGTTGTTTTTGTTTTAACTTTTGTTTCATAATTATTGAAAGGCTTCAAACCGCTATTGCATCAGACCTCATTTCCTTTTGGAGTGTGCAGTTTTACCGGAGCGTATATGGGCACTCGTAGGCAAACCGTCAGGCCAGCCGGAGTGTGAATGGGGCCCTTAACGTTACCACAATAATTCCCTTAAAAAAGTATACAGGGTGGAGTTACTTTTTGTTCTTTTGATAAAAATTTGTAATCAAAATTCAATAAATTTAAAAATAAATTATTTTTTAATTAATATTAAAAAATTTTGATTGATTCACAGATTTTAATTATAATACTGATGTTATTTTGATTTCGATTACGATTTCGTACAAAGTTATAAAGTTGACCGTACTTTAAATGTAACAGGTGAAATCATCTCTTTTAAATCTTTTTATTTTTTGAAAAGATGCAAGAATAAATTTCACTGATTTTCAAACAGAAGAATAATGTAATTTCCATTTTAATTTATAAACTTCTCGTTGGTCGTCACATTTAAGAGGACACTGGACTCAAATTTACCACGTTTAGACCTCCGACGAAAGCAAAATTTTGAAATTGTTTTTGAAATAAAAAATATATTAAGCACAAATATTAAGTTTCATTCAATACATCTTTTAGCTACAAAAATTCGTTGATTTATAAAAATCGGTTTATTTATAAGAGAGGCACTATTTCACTCTAGTAGCTTCTCAAAGATTTTAAAATCTAGATGTCAACCGTAAATTTTCAAGTAAATTATTATTAAGACTTATGTGTCTTATAAGTCTTATGTGTAACGTTTACATTCAAAATGCATTTATTGATTTTTCCTTTTTAATTTTTTTTCTAATGGATAATAATATACATAGATAACTATTTATATAATTAATTCATGTTGTAATTGCAAAAAAATGTTCATACTATTATTTTAGCATAATTTAGTACAAGAGGTTGACATTGTACCTAATTTATCGAGTTCTACATCTAATGGGTTTATCAAATATTCCTGTACCCTGTATACTATATATTGAATTTTGTGGTTTACAAATTACACCACACTTATTTTTTTAAATATTTGTGTTGTATTCAGTAAAATTTAATTTTTTTTTATAATTTTCGTTATTTTTAAATTTTAAGTATTTTATAAAATTATAATATAAACTTATAACTTATCAAAACTATTTTAGGTAAAAAATTCGATTCGAATTTTATATGATATCGAAGCAACTAGTAGCTTCATCTTGAAAGCTGTTTTGATTTAAATTAAAATTATTTTTAAATATTAAAAGCTGTAATATTACAAACAAAACTTAATTTAAACACAACTTGATCAAAAAAAAAAAATTCTAAATCGATCCACATTTTCAATTATATAGTTTATTGTTTCAAATGTATTCCACATATTTTTTTTATAATCGAAATAATGGACTCAGTAGAAAAATATAAATATGTATATTTCAATTTACTTCTCTTTGACTGATTTTTTTTTGATAATACATATTTCTAATAAAAAAACTGCAAACCATATCTCACTACATTTTAAATTAATTAAGTTTAATTTTAGTTGAAGCCGATCGTGGCAAAATATTTCATAGGGAATATTTTTGATTTTAGTTAAAAAATAAAAATAGTCTACTGTTAATCTGAAGTACATTTTCAAGACAAAAAGGTTGCTGAATATTTTATTTATAGGACTCTATGTCACTTGAATATACTATCAAAAATAATGAGAGGTCTAATTCGCTTCTAGTAAACTAATATAACAAAGTGAATACTGAAATTATCATAAAATAATTTAAATATTTTTAAGGAATCAAAATATTAATATATCGTGTAGTTTTGGCAAATTATTTTACATGATTAAAAACACTTAGTTGATATTTATATATATCATTTATTTGATTTTTTAAGAACATAATTTTATAGATTAACGCCTTTGAATTTGTAGATTTTAACTTTTTTTCTATTAAACAGATATATATATTTCATATAGAATTTTCCAAAAGGGCAAATAAAATAAAAAAAATTATTATTTTTTTTTGCAACTATTCTATATTTTTATACAAAACACAATTTTTTTTAATTATATTGAAATTCAAAAAAAAAAATTATATATTAAAAGAAACAAAAAATAAATATAAACTAAATTTTTATACGAAAACTTTTTATTGTAAACTATTACAAAATATATATAGATTATATAATTATATAAATAAAAGTGTACAAAAAAATTGAAATTGAAAAAAAATATATAATTGTCATATAAAGTAAATGAAATAAAAAAAAAGATTTAATTTAAAATTATAGATATTTTTTTGTTATTTTTAAAGAAACTTTTAATATTAAGAATGTGCCATTGTTTGTTATAAAAAACATCTCTTAAAAAAAAAAAACAACTTGAAATTTTCACTTAAAAAAAAAAAGAAAAGAATCTGAAAAATGATGAACAGAAATTATTATGGTAAAAATTTGAAAAATTTTATTTAAAAAAAATATACCTATTGAGAAACTATATAAAAAAGTTAAAAAATTTACTGGCATTTTGTAAATAGATAGTTAGTTGCATTTGCATCAAATTGAAACTTCAGTTCAGACAGGAAGTAATATTTGTCATACCTTCTTGGGCGATGCTCCCCTAACTTTGATTATATTTTCTATTTTCTACAAAGAAATTACAGAAGTAAATAGGCACCAACTACCTATTTTTCAAATACTAATAAAACTAGAAATAAAAACAATCTGGTGTTACCTTTCTTACCCCTGTAATATATCTAGTATCTACCTATGCCTGTTTGATCTGAAGAACTAGTGACATTGATAAATATTTAGATTACTATATCTTATGATGTGAAGTTATCCATTATTTTGTAGTAATACCGTTGTGTATATATTACCCTCACAGGGTCACACAAAAACTTTTTTTAAGACGGGCGGCGTAACGAGAAACAGATTGTGGTTCCTGCAAATCCCGTAAAAAAATACACTGAAGACCTTCTACCGCCTAGCCGTAGATAAGTTAACTAACAGCTCATCAGGGACTTGCGAAAATTATTTATTATTTAGATGAATTTCATAAGAAAGGACGATAGTCCCTAAAAGAATTAAATCGCTTAGTTATTCACACAGTTCTTTCAAATCGTGAGTAACTTCACACCGATTTATTATCGAGAATTCTCTTAAAATGTATAATTATGTATACTGCAACGATTGTTTCTTTGTTTCGATTTTTAATGGTAAAATCTTATTCTGTTCTTTATATTCTCAAACCAAATAAAAAAGTATTAAATATTTTTTTTCCATAAATCATTTAATTCGTTTTTAATTAATTTATATCTTTTTTATATTAAATAACATAGTCCAAATATATATTTAATAATGTAAGATGTAGTGTCAGTAATTATTTTTAAAGTTTCTTGGACGAAAGTGACTTGGCCCGAATGTGACAACAATGAACAATGCAAATATCCCATCGAATCTAGTGGCAAATGCTTTATATCCAAAGACTCATAAACTTGGTGAGCTCCATGACCACATCCAAAAAAATTGTAAATTTTCAAACATAATAATTTAACATGAAAATTACTTGGGCTATTTTTTAACACAAATTGAAGAAGACAAAGGGCTTCAAGTAAATGCGATGAAGTTTCTTCTTGAATTGATTTATCGAGCATAATATTAGCTAAAAAATAAAAATAATTGAATACATGTTATATTACTCGTAATTTTTCCCGATTTACTGATAAAATGTGAATATATAATATCTTTATTTCTTTATTGAAACACGCAAAGTTCATAATTAATGAAATTTGGTCACTAACAAAATTACATACCTGCTAATAATGAGTAAGCATCTGAAGTACCCATATCGGTATTTGGTAAATTATTACCATTTTCAGACTCCCTTCAATATCATTATACCAATACAATTTAATCATTATGTACAAATATAAGAATTTTCTAAGAAATTTAAACCCTAATCCGAATCCTTGGGCTCTAACCATTCTTTTAAGTTCCTCTAATCGACATTTCTATCTACTCACATACTTATTTTAATAAGAATTCATTGAAAAATTTATAAAATTTAACATTTTGAAAATTTTTATACGAAAATTAAACTTCATCTCGACTAAAAACTAAGATTCTATCATTTCGGGTTTATAAATTTTTAAAAAATTTAAATGGATTTTAATGAAAATTAATATTTCGATGAAAATTGTTATTTGTATAGGCCAGAGTATGACTAGAAAAAAAAACTTAACATAACTTAATAGATAATTCTAAATTTCCTTCAAGAATTTTTCGAATTGATCCTTCATTCTTGGGTCAAAATAAAAATCGTATTTCATTACCACCAAATATTTAAAATATTTTTTTCCTTTAATCTTGAAATCAATAATAATTTATTAATGAACAAAAAACGAGAATTATTATAAAAAAATTATGCTCTAATTCCTAATGGATTAGATGGTCCTTCATATGGTTTTGATTCTCCAACTAATGGTTTATAATAACCAAAATGTTTTATTCTGTATATTCCGGGCTCTGTATCTTCATTAATTTGCCATGAAATGTACACCACACTTTGTCCAAGTACTGCTGATGTTCTTACCCAACATATTCTAAAATCCACAAAATATTAATTAAAAATTATAAAAAAAATTCTCAAAAACAATACATAGTCTCCCATTTGGCTTCAGTAGCAATAACGCTCCAATTTTCCCCATCTGTAGTTTGTTCCACGGTTAAAAATGTTTTTTCTGTCATCAAATTGTTGCGTAAATTTCCTGAAACAAATGACACAGTTACAGTTTCGTTTACCCAATACAGTGATTCAGGCTGATCAATTACATATCCAAAACTTTGACCAATTGGAGCGCTATCATAAACAACACCTTAAATTCAAAAGACATAAATTTGATAATTTTGTTTTATATTTTCATGTACTTTCTAACCTGGTTGAACTGACAACACTTTATCAACAAATTTTTTTGGTAAAGGACCTTGATCTATGTTTTCCTTAAGAATCATTGATTTAGCTAATTTCTCATACTGATCTATATACAGTGTCAACGTTTGTGGACCGAACATAGTCGAAGCTCCTTCATATCTTTGGATCTTGAATGATAAAATTAATAAAAAATATATTTTTGATAGAATTTTATATAAACTACACCTGATATTCTTCTGGTGTTGCAACATAGCTTGAATATGCATTTGTTAAGCCGGCTAAAATAACTTTTGTTTCTTCGTTCGATTGATTTAAAAATATATTTCTCAATCGATTTCTGATTCTTCTACCAGACATGGTTGTGAATTTTCCGGGAGCTCCTATTATAACTAATTTACCAATTTTCAAAAGCTGTGTTTGTAAAATAGTTGGTATCCAAGGGTATGGAACATTAATCTAAAAAAGTATTTTATAAGTAATATTCAATAAAGTTATTTCCATTTTCATAATGTAGACGCAGTGCTGTGTATAACGCTATTAAATGCTCTAGAAGTAAACCAACATGGACTCCACAATTGCGACAAATTTGTAAGGCGCAAATATGTTTTTGCATTTGTTCTCTCTGAAATAATCATGGATTGAAATTAATAATAATAACTAAAAATAAAAATAAATATTACACTCTGAGGAAGCGTAGTAGAACTTATTCCAGACTGCTTTATTAACACCGATGCCAAATTTATTCGCTGTTCTGGTGTTACTGAAGGTAGAAATAACGATATATCATGTGTACAACAAGGTTTGTCTCCAAACAAATGATAATACTCTGTTACTAAGTCAATAAAACCGCCTAGTAATTCGTCAGCATTTAATTTCTCCAGTCGCATTCTTTTGTAAAGTTCTAGTCTTGCTAAGAAAGGTCCACGAACTTTTTTTCCATCAGATTCAATAAGCTGTAAAAGTATTATTAATTTAGGATTATATTATTTATTTATTTTATTTTTGTATTAAAAAGACGAATAGCCCATTGCTTTCTATTGAAAATATGGATTTATGAACGTCTTTATCTCAGCCATAATTTCAGTTTAGTCATTTAAAGGCCAACAAAATATACCTGGAATCTACTCTGAATATCAGTATCATGTATAGAATGTATAAGCGGCAATGCATAGAAAAGCAGATTAAGCCAGCAGGGTTAACTAAATACAGGACTATTTTTAAAACTTACAACTTAGGGTTTTTTAAACCGAAGAAAGATCAGTGCAAAACGTGCTTGTCTTTTAATTCTTCATCTGAAAAAGAGGCAGAATCAGCACTTTATGAGAAGCATGTTCAGAAAAAAGATATGGCTCGACAAGAACGTGATAAAGACAAAGCCTTAGCTAAAAATAGTTCAGAAACTTTAGCTTTTAATTTTGACCTTCAAGCGGTTTTAACAACACCTAAAGGTTCAGCTGGCGAAATATTTTATTTGAGAAAATTAGCCGTATATAACTTGACAATTTATAACCTTGGTAATCAAGCAATATGCTGCCTTTGGGATGAAACGCGAGGAAATCGAGGAGCCAACGAGATTTCTTCTTGTATTTTCAATTTCATTTCCTCATTCACTGCGATAACTTCTGTACAAATGATGTCTGACAGCTGCGGGGGACAGCAAAAAAACTCAATATTCAGCACAATGTGTCTTCATTTAGTACAAAATCATCCAAATCTGGTTTCTATTACTCACAAATTTTTTGAAACAGGCTATACAGAAATGGAGTGTGATTCGATTCACTCTAAAAAAGCAGCTAAATCCAAATATTCACCCATCTACACTCCAGAAGGATGGGCTCAAGTTATAAGAATGGCAAGACTTAATCCGAATCCTTATAAAGTTGTTGAATATACACATGAAGATTTTTATGATTTTAAAGCCCGATCGTTGAATTTTTCATTTAAAAATATTCTATGGAGAAAGGTGTGTTGGTTGGAATATAAAAAAAAAGAAACAAATAAGTTATTCTATAAGACTAGTTTTGATGAAGAGCTTGAAGTGGCCAACGTTTATATTAAAAAAAGGAGAAATACATCATTTAAAAATGATATAAATCGAGCATACGATCAAAAAATTCCAATATCACAACCAAAATATAATGATCTTATAAAAATGTGCAATAATCAAACAATTCCAAAAACTTATCACGATTTTTATAAAAATATTAAATTTTCATCCAAAAAAAGAGACTGCCTTCCAGAGCCTGATGTAGATGAGAAATCTGAATACGAAATTAATTAATAAAGTTAAGCCGTTTTAGTTTTTATAAAATTGTTATTTTCCATTAAATAAAAATAATAAAATCAATTTTTGATTTTTACACAAAAATTTTATTTTAGGAAAAATATAGCGTGCAACACTCGCGTAACTACTAAAACGTCATAACAGTAAAAGGTATTGCTATGACATTGTCATATATTGACACTATCTTGGACATCTAAAATATAATTTATTAATTAAGGCCAGCCCAGAATTCAACACCAAAAAAGCTTAAATTTTCAAATCCAATTTTCTCAAAACTGTGTTTTTGCAGTTTCGTGATTTTTACATGTGACCGACGATATTGTCCATATGATTTTGGGTTTCTTAAATATTATAAAAAAATAAGTATTCTTATTCTTATTTTTATGAGAAAAAAACTGATGAGTTTTCTATCTCAAATTCGAAGATATTCGAACTCAAATCGAAAATAGATTTTTACCCTCTACCAAAAATCTTCTAACGCGGCTAAAGAAGTATAAACTTCAAAAAAGTTTTCGGGTGAACACATTTTTTCTCTTTTTTTTCATAAATTTCAAATATTAATAACAAAGCCGTCAGAGTATCTTTCTTTCCCTAAATTTAGAGGATTTTATTATATCGGGGCAAAAATTATGAACAAAAAATTATTGTATCAGGAAATTTGCGGAATTTTTTTTATGTGGAATTTTTTTTTTTGATTTGACAATTAGAATAATGCTCGGAGGCGTGTATTTGAAATTCACAACAACAAAAAAAATTTGAAATTTTACACTAACAAAATACATTAGGAATTTGAAATTCAGAATTTGAAATTCTTAAATTTTTTTAAGGGTTAAGCACAAATATTAGTTTTTTTTTTTGTCATGTCAAAGTGAACATAGAATTTGTATTGTATACGCTTGTAGTTTTAAACAAGTTTAACAAGTTTAACCTGAACTGGAGACAAGATATAATAAGGCTGTCACACTTCGGCTTTTTAATGGCTTTTTGAAAAAGCTATCATCGTTGTGGCTATTTCGTGGCTTTTTCCATACAAAAAAAAAGAAAAAAAAGCTAGTGGCTTTTCAAAAAGCCACTAGAAAATCAGGGATCAAATAACAAATGAGCTCTGTGAGAAAAAAATAAACTAACAATTGCATACTTTCAGGAAGTTGGCGGCAATTTTTTAAAAAAAACGAATAAAAAAACAAAAAAAAATCCCAAAAAAAAAGGAAAAAGATATGACAAAACGAGAAAAAAAAAGAAAAAAACCAAAAAGTGCAAGTGTGAACGCATTTAAAAAAGCCGTCATGAGTAGTGGCTTTTTAGTTGTAGTGTGACTCGCTTATAACCTAGTGTTTATACTAGATTTCCAAATTTAAATTTTCAAAGCTGTGTAGTTTTTATTTTAAAATTTAAGCAAAAAACAAAAAAAAATTTTTTTTTGTGTACATTTTTTGAATTTTATTTTTTTTTAGACAGAAATTAATCAAATATTTAATAAAGATTTTTAGTCTGGATTAAAACGAAAATTATTTTCTTTTAAAAAAATTTTACGCACACATTCAAAAATAATTTTAGTTTTAATCTTCGAAACCATCCAGTCTAACTTGCCGTTTACACAGAATGTTTACGAATGTTAAAATGAAGATTTTTTTTGAATGTATTTTCGTAAAAATCTGCGAAATAATTTTCACTGTCCAGATTATAATCTAGATTTTAGTTTGGATTAAAATCTTTTTATTAATAAAACTATTTAAATTTTGATTTTGATTTTAAATTTATATACCTATATTAAAAATAAAATTAAACAAGCATTTTTTTTCGTTTTCAGTATTTTATTTATTTATTTTTTTATCTTTGATATTTCTATTTTAAAATTTTTTTTTTTCCATTTTTTTTTTGACAGAAAATAATTAATATTTTAAGCAAGATTTTTAGTCGAGACTAAAATCAAGATTTTTTCGTTTTATACAAATTTTACACAACGTCAAAAAAAATCTTGTAAACCCCAAGTAAGTAGAAATATTTTTTAAATTTTTTACCTTGATAATATATTATTTGACTAGTTTTTTTGGTTTTTGAGTTATTTTTTAAATTAAATTAATACTTTTTTTAAATTTAATTAAAGAAATAGGAAGAACACAACAACATGCTCTTCAGAAATGTCTCAAAGATAATGAAGGAACTCCCATGAAAATATGTACTGTTGACGGTTGTAACCAATAACATCAATGAGTACACATGTTTTCAGAATTTCGAAAGTCTGCTTAAAAATTCAAATAAGCGTGCGTAAATTTTGTTTGTAAACAAGGCGTGTCGCTAAATTCACTAAATTGCAAGGAATTTCAACAAATTGTTCGTCCGCCCTCGAAAGCTAGCGGCATTACAATTGACTCCCCTAACATTAAAGCGCAAATTAATTTCAATGCGAGTAAAGTGAAGAGCTATCAACCAATTTAAAAAGTAAAATGTTTTGTTGAAAAATGGATGAAGTTACGCGCCGAAATAGATCAGTTCTCATAATAAATGTTCAGTTCCGTGAACTGACATAACCGCGAATGTCATAACCGCGAAATTTTTTTGTCATAACCGCGAACTAGAATTTGTATGAGTAAAAAATCGATTTTTTCATTTCGCGGTTATAACAAAAATTTTTGTTATAACAACGAAACATAAAAATTCGATCATTTTGAAAACTGAAATAAGACCTCGAAAAAAAAATGGTGTGAGGTAAGCACAGGGAGAGGGGGCAACAGGGCGGCGGGCGGTTGGTCAGTGGGATTTGCGGCCCTGTTGCTCCCCCTCTGTGCGCTTATCTATCCCCCTCTGTGCGCTTATCTAACAACATTTTTTTTTCGAGGTCTGGTCAGTGGGATTTTTTGCCAAATTTTTTCGCGGTCATGACAAAAACAAATATAAGACATTTTTCGCGGTTATTACACTTTTATTTTTTATTTCGCGGTTATGACAAAAAAGAAATTTTGACATTTTTCGCGGTTAGTATACTTTTATTTTTTATTTCGCGGTTATGAAATTCGCGGTTATGTCATGTAGCCGTTCAGTTCATATGTAAAGGCTAATTTAAAAATCTATATGAATTGTAATAAATTGTAAAATAATGAAAATATCTATAAATAAAATAAGTACATTGAGCCAAAAAAGGCGTAATGAATGAAAACAACAACAAATATATTTTTTTTATAAAAAAAACCAATATTTAAGTTCTTACGGTATCATATCACGTACAAATTGCTCTAAAATCGTGAAAGTAATGTCCAGTAGCATAATTTTTAGTACCAAGAGAAAACGTTATTCCAAAAATTCTTGAATTAAAATATTTCAATAATAGAAATGTAGAGTGGTGGAATGAAATGCTAAAGACCGAGGTTCGAATCCCGACGAAGGCACATAAGAAAAATGTATACGAGCGTAAGGTATTGGGTTATATTCAGATTCGTAAAGGCCCCAATAAAGTGGGGCTGATAGGCATTCCTCAGCCATTTTGTGATGCAATTAAATTATTTACTAAAGAACAGACCTATCCTTTATTGCCTAATTATATTTCTTATTATTTTTATATTTTCTATTTTATGCACCTGAATAATTTTATGACTATTGCCTAATGGTAGAGTGGTCGATTAAATGCTAAAGACCAAGGTTCGAATCCCTAATAGGGCATAAGAGAAATAAAATAAGAAATTAGAAATAAAGAAAAATAGAAATAAACAAAAATTAAAAAATAGTAAATCATAAAAATGCATTTTATAAAAAAGAACGTTTTTCTTGCGCACTAAAAAGTATAAAATAATTTTACTATGAGTTTCATTTTGGTAACAGACTTTATAACTTTTCTCCGCCTCATTCAGAGGATTTTGGACACACATACTTCAAACTGATTACAACAGTCTATAACTAGAAACGTGGGGCACATTTTTGAGGTAATACTATATAAGTATGTGTTGTAATCAGTAGACTGTTGTAATCAGTTTCAAATATGTGTGTCCACAATCCTCTGAATGAGCCGGAGAAAAGTTATAAAGTCTGTTACCAAAATGAAACTCATAGTGTTTAATCATTTCTTCTTTTTATGTACTAAATTTCAATGAAACGGACAAACTTTTCGTTGTGAAAATTTGATTGTAAAATTTCGCGGGCAGACAAACAGTCGAGAAACTTTTCAAATCATGATTAAAGTGGAAGAATATTGTATTGTCATCGGGTTCAGAGCTAAATTCAAAATTTCGGAGCTGTAGCTTGTCGGAAAGTGGTCTAAAATTTGATTACAAAATTTCGTGGACAGACAAACAGACAAGAAAGTGAGTTGATAAAAACGTTGTAATAAAAAAAAAATTAAAATAACAATTTTTTTTTTCTTTTTTAAAAAAATTATAATCCCAAGAGGCATTGATTTTAGTAAAACCGCCATTGAACGGTTTTTTTTGCGCAAAATACATGATTTTATGCATTTTTACTTGATTAGCACGAATAGCATTATATAATTTGTTCTGTTACTTCATGAAACAAAACATTTTAAAAAAAAGAATATTACGATTAAGAAGTGCGGTAGCAATAAAATTTAATTATAAAAAATCTATTTTTTTTGATTTGATTTTACATCACGTGTGCGTGTGGAGTTATCGCAAAGACAAAATTTTTAAATTGAAAAATTTTATTCACAACGACAACGAACTTAAATGGCTACACGAGCTGAATTAATCAACATTTTAAATGAAGCCGCAGTTTAATTTTCGAATACAGCTACAATTCGACAATTAAGAGCTTTTGTCGCTAATTATGGAATAGTTATTAAAATGATGTTTTTACAGTGATTAGAAAAAAAACGTTACAAATGAATCTAAGGCTCTCTGAGAGGTAAATTTTCACCGTATTTTTGCTAAGAGGTAAATTTTCGCCGAATTTTTGCTAAGACTTTTGGTGAATTAAGCCAATCTCTTTTAAGCCAATTTAAAAGCATGTTAAATTGACAGACTTTATCGTCAATTAAATAGACGCAATAGAGCTAAGAATAAAAAGATTCTTAATTATGTGTTCTGTATGAAAGATTAAAATTACGGCTCGAGGCATCTTGAGTGAAAGCGAGACTATCAGTGCTATTATTACGTGATCACCCAGTATATACTTCATTTCTGTACATTGCAAAAAATTTTGACGAATTGAAAAACTATTGATTAATTATTATAAACAAAGGCTCCAAAATTGCATCAGTCAAACGCTCAAATACCACAAAAAGCTAATCAAATAACACCTAATATTAGTGCTTTCGTTAGATGTTACAATTGTAGTGAGTACGGCCATTATTCCAACAAATGTCAAAAAAAACAACGATCAATTGGCAGCTGCTTCAAGTGTGGATCTGAAAATTAATAGAAGAATTGTACAAAGAAAAACCAAGTTAATGTAGTTGAAGACAATCAAGATATTAGCGCTTTCCATAGTGTGAGTATTGGTTTTAGTGACCTTCGGTGTAAAAAAAATTTAAGAGCCGAACAAATGTGAATTTAATAAGAATTGATTGATAAAATTATTTTAGTCTTAATCGAATCCTGTCAATAAGTGTATCCTGACAATATGGAAGATACATTAGTAACATTACATTGCCAACTCAAAGATTCCCTAACGAATATGGAAGATGTACGCTTCATCAACCTTCAACCATCAAGACTTTAATTGAATGATTGGTTAGATTTATTACCAATCGTTTTACTTGGTCATCGTTCTGTCGTAAAAGAAGACATAGCAGCAACGCCTGCAGAAATAGTTTCTAGAACACTCGTAAGATATGCCTGGAGATTTTTTCGAGCACTCAAAAAAATAACCTGAAATATTTTTCCTCATTCATCTTAAAGAAATAATGAATAAATTACAATCAACGTCAACATCAAATCATGCAAGTAAGAGAACAATTTTCATTCAACCAGCTTTAAGATTGTAAATATGTTTTCGTTCGAAATGACGCTGTATGACTACCTCTTACTCCACCTCCATGGCCCGTTCAAAGTTATTAAAAAGAAAACGCTACTTTCTTCGTTTAAATTAAAGGTAAAAAGCAAGAAATTACACTCCACCGTCTTAAATCAGCATTTGTCAATGGATAGTCAAACGAAGAATCAAATTGTCCATCAACATTTAATTATCAGGCCCCAATGAAAAAGCAAATAACAGCAAAAAAAAGTTTTTTCAAGAACAACCAACCGTATTAACAGGTATAGCAGATTTGGTCGACGCATCCTACCTTCTAGTAAATATATATCGTAACTTCGGTAATGGAGCCAGAGTAATTTGGCGACTCGCAAGCAATTCATTTTTGTGACATTTTTAGAGTGACGTTAAGTAGGAGAAAGATTTTTGTTTATCATTGTAGAAAAAGGATCTAAAATTTTTAATCAAATTTTCTGGAGTTTATTCTTTGTTGCATTTTAGTCTTCTATTGTTCAATGATTTTTATATACCTCTCTTTAACTTTTCATAAGAATATTTAATTTACTATTCAGTCTCTATTATACACTTCAACTATACACAGATTATGAAATAAAATTATTGTTCCGGTTCATGTTCATGCTATTAAAAATCAAAAAGCTTGAAATCCCTAAATTTCGAATTCAGCTGTTTTTATTTTTACCACAATTACTTGAGTGTTATTTTGGAAATGTATTTCGTTTATCTCCAACACAATTATTTTCAACATACTCAAAACATGTAATTTTTCTACTTCGAAAAGATTTACACACACATATGTGGGTAGTTCCACGGAAATTGGCCGATTCGATGTCACCACACTTTTTTGGGCAAACTGTATAAATATTAAAAATTCTAATCTTGAAAATACTTTATATGAATTATTACCATTTAGGACAAATAAAAAAAATATGTAAATATTTACTGTTATTAGCAAAAATTGCAGCATAAAGACTAATTTTGTCATTACCGTGGCTGTTACTAAGTAATTTTTTCGAATTCAAAACTAAAATTCGTTATTTTAATGTTCAATAAATACTTCACAATTTTTTTATTAAAAATATAATATGTAAAAGGCTCTCTAAAATTTAAAAAAAAGTTGAGAAAGTACAGTTATAATTGGTTTTTTTTATTATTTTATTAGTGTTACCGTGTCAGTAAGGGTTTCAAACCTTTTGCAAATTATATGAAAAAAAAAATTAATACAATTAATATAATTGAAAAGCACGATTGCAGTTGGCTCAGTAAACACATTTTTTCTTGATATTATTAGTTGTGATATTTTAATCGAGTAAAATAAACCGGTAGTGAACAGTTATTTCAAAATTTTCTACAATTCACACTTAGAGCCCGTTCCCAAACTGAGACTATTTTAAATCGTAAAATATACCTTTTCTGCTAAAGAAAGTTCCTTTTTTTCAGAAATTGAAAAAGTCTTGACATTTAATTTGTATCATCTGCAACGTCTGCTTAAATTTTCAATTTTTTGTTTTTTTTAAAAATGAGGTGCACTAAAAAGTACACTTATAAACTGAGTTTGTTATGGGAAATTTAAAATTTCCCTTTGCAGATTTTTAAAATATAAAATATCATTTCGGAACGATTTTTACGTCAAAAAATCTTGATTTGTAAAATAATTGTAAAATAACTGCTGTAAAATCGTGTCGTTCCAAAACTAAAAATTCTAGAAATTAAAAAAAATTTTCAGTTTCTAAAATAGTCTCAGTTTGGGAACGGGCTCTTATTTTGTCATTACCGTGGTAAGTGTTTTTTTAATTGAAATAATAAAAAATATTTTTTTCTAAATTTTATTTAGATTTCTCTGTTTTTTTCTTTTAATTTAATTGATTAAGAATTTTAAATATTTCGAAATTTTTCCAATAAATTAAGCAAAAACAGCTTTTTTGTCATTACCGTGGGTGTCATTCCCGTGGTTCGTTTGCTTACACGGGAATGACTTTTCGGTACAAATTCTTTGAAAAATCGAAAAATTCGAAAAATGCGGTGTTCCCTTTGAGAATAAGTTCGAAATTATCTGAAGCATCTAACAAATACTGAATAAGTCTCAAAAATATTTTTTTTTTTTTTTTACATTTTTTATTAAGTTTTGCGCCTATTTCCGTGGAACTACCCATGTATATATTTTCTATTGTATTATACTCAACTTTTTTTTAAATAAATTATTATTATTCAAATCGCTGATCGAACAAAACAAAAAAAGCGAATCCAAGCAATCGTTTTGTTGACATAACCTAAACGGAAGAATAAATTAGGAAATTATTTAACCCACGCCAGCCTGAACCAAACATTGAGAAAATCACACAATCCAAGCCAGACTGAACCAACCATTGAGAAAATTATACAGTCCACACCATCATGAATCAAACATTGGTCCAATCGAACTGGATTTAATCCAGTTAATATTAATTGTAGATTGCAGTTATCATCCAACTCATTGATATAAGAGTAGAAAAGGATGCCACATGATTTAAAATTTTTGAAGCATCTTTTTTATTTCACGATATCCAGTGTCGTAGATTTTTACATAAAAAAGTAATATTTCGTTGGGGCTCACTTTTAAAATTTAAAAGATTATATAGGTGATGGTAAAAGAAAATACCACTTTTCATTAATATCATTTATAGCATATGTAAAAATAGATGGCGAACATTAATAAATTTTTTATTTTCAATTATTTCTGATGAAAAAATTATGCAGGGAAATATTTTTACCTGTAGAATCTCTGCACAATGATATTCCGCAGATGTTCGAACTTTTTCTATATAATTTTATTAATTACTTAATTAATTATAACTTAAATAAAATTTCAATTAGTAAATTTTCATACAAATTTCAAGAAAATAAAAATTTTATATGTTCTCCTAAAAATAAAATATACATATTGTAGGAATTTCTTTTAATTCCTAGGTCCTAGTTGGGTGAATTATGGATACCTTTGGTAGGTCCACAATTCGCTGCACCTGTAAATTGAATAAGTAAGAAATGAGGACACCTTGGGTAGGTCCTCAAATCACTGCACCTGTAAAAACCTTAAAAACTTATTTGTTTGAATTAAAATTGATAATTGATTTATTAATTATTGATTCCAGCTATTTATACAAATTAATTGACTTAAAAACTACATAGGTTGCAGAAATTAGTTGACCTAATTAATTTTCACGAACTATATTATTACAAAACGTGTGGATAAAAATATATATGAATTTTTGCTGACATAAAATTATATTAATTACAAAAGTTATTTGAACTTAAATTTAGACTTATAAAATAAAATCATTAACATGTTGGTTCCGATTTGTAACATTTCTCAACATCCTCCCGAGCCACCTTGATGACATGATCTTGTAGCTGATGTAATTGCCTTCTTTCCTTAATCTCAATGTCCGCTTGCCCTGATGATCTACGCTTATGCTTACACAAAAATATGCCATACGCAACAATGATAGCAATAACGATGATGATCGAGATGTAACTAATACTATATTGATGAATGTCATGATGGGATATCATCGGTTCATTTTCCATTCGTTGAAGTTCCTTAATATTTTCTTCAATGTTACTTATGTTGGAACTTAGTTTTTGAAAAACTGGGTGAAGTTCGTGACTCTTTGGGAGATTCGTTTTTGTGTTTATAATTATGGGTACACTTATGGAGTTCAACTGGGCAGATGATTTGTAACGATTCGAAGTACGGACATTAAATTGTGGATGATGGATGGTACATGATGGTTTTAATTCTAAGATTCCTTGACCATTGAGAACGCTTTGAACAGTTTCATTTGAACCACAGAGTATACAGAGAGAACATGTCAATATATTCCCATAGAAATTTTTTGAAGCACCTTTTTTTCTCTCAAAAAAATATTTTTCTATAGAATTTTTTTTTTTTTTGAATTTTGATATACGACTTCCATGTGCGCCGTTAATTTCTTTGAATTAATGGGGTGGGATTAGACTTTGAATTAATGGGGTGGGATTGACTTGTTACAGATTTTTTATTTGTTATAAGATATGTGTTGAGAAATATTACAAATCGGAACCAACATGTTAATGATTTTATTTTATAAGTCTAAATTTAAGTTCAAATAACTTTTGTAATTAATATAATTTTATTTCAGCAAAAATTCATATATATTTTTATCCACACGTTTTGTAATAATATAGTTCGTGAAAATTAATTAGGTCAACTAATTTCTGCAACCTATGTAGTTTTTAAGTCAATTAATTTGTATAAATAGCTGGAATCAATAATTAATAAATCAATTATCAATTTTAATTCAAACAAATAAGTTTTTAAGGTTTTTACAGGTGCAGTGATTTGAGGACCTACCCAAGGTATCCTCATTTCTTACTTATTCAATTTACAGATGCAGCGAATTGTGGACCTACCAAAGGTATCCATAATTCACCCAACTAGGACCTAGGAATTAAAAGAAATTCCTACATTTTTGGTGACCCCGACGTACAAGATGTGCAATAATGACCAATTGGAGGAAGTTGTCCGTCAACAGATAGTTTTGGGAACTAAGATTTCCACAACGTACATCAACTTCAAGAAGGATTCAAAGGCCAGAAAATCAACTGAGGGCTATTACTCCAAAAAGATAGCCAAATTAACAAAGCAATGGGAGACATTCCAGCGACAGCATAGTCGGTTAAATGAGCTACCTCCAGACCATAATTATGTCAAGAAGGATTATTATTCTCAAGTAAAAAAGGTATACACAATCTTCTTCCAAGTATTACAGAAGGAAGAAGAACCAGCAGATGACTTGAACGACAACACTGAGCATGACGCAACAAAACCAAGGCTAACAGCAAAGGACTTCACTTTAGTCCAGACTCAAGATGAAGGGTCTTTAGTTGGCAAACAACAAGTAGCGATGAAACAATTAATGCGCATTTTGGACAACACTACAATTCAATTGGCAACCAAGCAATCTAAGGCCTTTTTACAGCATAAACAACAAGCAATGTCACAATATTGGGATGATATTCAACGAAGACATCAAGACATAATGTCAAGTTCAAATCAGGAGGATTATTCATTTGACCTTTATGACACATTGGACGACTACCACGAGGTAGCCATAAAGATCCAAGAACAGCTCAATGCCATCTCATCAACACCCAATCATAACAATGCAGGTTTGAAATTGCCAAAAATCAATATTCCTGTTTTTGATGGCAATCAACGTAAATGGAAGCAATTTCAAGATCTGTACGTAAAACTGATTCATAATAAACCATACGACATGATTGAAAAATTCTGCTTCTTGAAAGGGAATTTGTCAGAAGAACAAAGTAAGCTATTATCACATGTACTAGTTACTGAAGACAATTATCTCACAGCTTGGGATATAATTACCAATAGATACGATAACCATAGAGCCCTGGTCTCTTCACTTTTGACTGATCTTTTTTCTGAACCTTCATTAATGGTTGAATCTTCTAATGCATTAAAACATTTTTTTGACTCAACTCGAGAGTGTCTATTCGCGATTCAAAATGTAGGTATTGACTTATCTACATGGGATCCAATCATTTTACAACTGCTTGTGCCAAAATTGGATCCAGAATCTAGAAGATTATACAATGTATCAATCAAAAACCCCCAAGAGCTTCAAACATTAGATGATTTTTATACCTTCGTTGAGCTCAGATTCCAATCATTAGAAGCTAGCAACACTAAACGAAAGCGAGATCCGTCAAAAATAAACAAAGTTTCAACATTAACAACAAGTTCAACCAGCAAAGGTTAAGTTATGCCCACTTTGTAAGGAAACGCATCGTATGTGAAAAGTTCTTGGCCATGGTACCAAAACAAAGACTTCAAACTGTGTTAGGAGCAAAATTATGTATCAACTGTCTGCGACCAGGACACTTTGCTTCTAACTGAATTGTACGAAATGTGAGAAAAAACACAACACTTTACTTCATTTAGAAAACACTGCAAATTCCCTACACACCAATTATTCATTAACAAAACAAGACGAAAAATTTGTATTTTTATCAACAGCAGAAGTAAATATTTTAAACAAATATAACGAACCAATAAATTGCCGTATTGTGTTAGATTCCGGGTCTCAGGTAAATCTCATAACAAAACAATTTGTCAAAAAATTAAGTCTTTTTGGAACTGGGCATGATTTGAAATTGATAGGTATAGGAAATTAAGTTACTCAAATCAACAAGCGGATAACTGTCACATTGCAATCGAAAATTAACAATTTTGAAACTCCGTTGGAAGCCTATATTCTAGAGAAAATAACATGTTATCAACGCGGTTTATTGAAACAACTTCATGACCCATTCCCAGTAACTGGCAGATCCGAAATTCAATGTTCCAAGTTCAGTAGACTTCTTTATAGGAGCTGATTTACTGTTCAAATTACTATCAGTAGGACAAATAAAGCTCGGTAAAACATTACCTTGTCTCCAGAATACTCTACTTGGGTAGTAGCAGGTTCAACGACGGTGGATAGAAATGAAAGCCCATTTTGTGGAATTTCTACACAACAAATGGTTGAATTGGAAACTCAATTTGAAAGATTTTGGCAATACGAAAACACATTTGAAGGGAAAAAATCATTAAGTGATATTGACATGCAAATGGAATAATATGAAAAAACAACTACAAGAGCAACGGATGGTAGATATGTGGTGCAATTACCATTCCTCCCAGGAAAAGAGTCATTAGGAGATTCAAAAAAATTGGCGTTACAACGCTTTTACGCCATAGAAAGATGTTTAGAACGAAATAACTCATTAAGGATCCAATATAATGCATTTAAGAAGGAATATGAAAATCTAGGCCATATGGAATAAGTAAAGGAAGAACTAGTTCCCAAAAATCATTACTTTCTACCTCACCATTGTGTCATTAAGGCAAGTAGTTCATCAACAAAGCTTAGGGTTGTCTTTGACGCGTCTGCAAAGACTACTACTAATGTATCATTAAATCAAGTGCTAATGAAAGGTCCAATAATTCAAGACGATTTATTTACCATCTTGACCCGTTTTCGTTTACACTCTTATGTTACAGCAGATTTTGAAAAATGTATCGTCAAATTTTGGTTAAAGAACATGATACATTTTATCAACTAATAATTTGGAGAGGTTCAAAAATAGCAGGTCGAGATTTTTACGTTGATGACATTTTAACTGGTGCAGAAACCATAAATGAAGTCTTGGAAATCCAACGCCAACTATTGAAATTAACGAAAGCAGGTGGATTTACACTGAGAAAATGGGCAGCAAATCATGAAAAATTATTACGAACATCAATTTTGAAGATAGAGAAAAACAGGTAATAATTGACGGAGGAACTATCAAAACCCTTGGGCTAATGTGATTACCTGAAACTGATCAATTTATAATAAGAACAACTCCGCTTCCTCAACTAAAGGTGACAAAAAGATCAATCCTGTCAGATATTGCGCATTTGTTCGACCCCTTGGGATTAGTGAATCCAGTAATAGTTTTAGCAAAATTATTCATTCAAGTAGTCTGGAAGCTTGGACTAGATTGGGATGAAGCGTTGCCTCAACAAATGCATCACAAATGGGTACAATATCGAAATGAGCTAAACAAATTGAAAAACACAAAATTACCAAGACATGCAATATTTGCTGCCAGCGTTAAAAATCAAATCGATATTTTCAGTGATGCAAGTGAACGTGCCTATGGTGCAGCAATTTATACTAGATCCATTAATCAAAAGGGGGAGGTAACTGTTCGTTTATTATGTTCAAATCAAGGGTAACACCAACAAAGGGATCAACTATTCCAAGGTTGGAATTATGCGCAGCTAAATTAGCTACTCAACTGGCTGAGCAGGTCAAAGGAGCTATGGTCATTCCGGTAGCAGAATGGATATATTGGACGGAGTCATCTATAACATTGTCCTGGATTAATTCAACACTCGCATTAAACCAATTTGTATCAAACAGAGTCAATTTTATACATTCAGTTACAACGAAAAAACAATGGAGACATGTTGATACAAATAACAATCCAGCAGATATAGTATCTCGAGGAGCCCTACCTCATCAATTGCTGCAAACCAAACAGTGGTTTTATGGTCCTGATTTCTTATATCAAAGTGAAGACAAATGGCCAAATTTCGAAGTACAACCTTTAAAGGAACTACCTGAAACCAAAAAAATAAAGTCAGTATTTATTTTAAAAACAAGTCCTGGAGAACTTACCGGAGAAATTCGACATAACAACAATTTCTTAAGAATGGTTGAAGTGCTTTGTTTTATCCAACGTTTTGGGGACAATTGCAGGAAAAAGAAAGAGAATCGTCTCCTAAGCCACAAACCATCAGCAGCTGATACTAATGATGCAATCAATAAAATTTTCAAATTTGTACAAGCCAAACATTTTAAAGATGAAATAAAAAATTTAGAAAAATATAATCAAGTAAAAAGAGACAGCAGATTATCAGATTTATGTCCTTTCAAAGAAGGAATTTTACGAGTTGGAGGCAGGTTGAAAAAGTCAACCCATCTAAGCTTCAATAAAAAACATCAAATAATACTACCGTCATCAGAAGATATCACAAAGTTACTTTTCAAATATTATCATGAGAAAAATTTGCATGCTAGTGCTTTGTCACTAGTTTCTTTCATCAGACAGAAGCTTTGGCCATTGCGTGGTAGAAATCTAGCTTTAAGCACTGTAAGAAAATTGTATGCGATGTGCGAAAGCAAAACCCAAAAACATTTATCAATTGATGGGTGACTTACCACAAGAAAGAATTCAACCTTCAAGAGCATTTATGAATGTTGGAGTAGACTTCTGCGGACCGTTCGAAATTCACTACAAAATCAGAGGAAAACGACCATCAAAAGTGTATGTTGCTGTCTTTGTTTGTTTCGCGGTAAAGGTTGTACAATTGGAGCTTGTTTCAGACTTAACAACTGCCAGTTTTATTGGAGCTTTAACACGTTTTATCGGTTGTCCTTCTAAAATTTTTTCTGACAATGCCACAAATTTTGTTGGGTGCTAACCGAGCTATATGAATTATTTAAAACTCAAGAACATCAATATTTGGTAAGCCAGGAATGTTCTAGAAATTGATTGGATTCAAATTCCACCCAGATCTCCACATTTTGGTGGTCTGTGGGAAGCGGCTGTGAAGGCTGCCAAATATCATTTAAAGCGTATAATAGGTTTTAACTCAGTAACATACGAAGAATTGCTAACAGTCATAGTCCAAATTGAAGGCATTTTGAATTCAAGACCAATAACAAGCTTATCTGTCGATCCAGATGATCTTCAACCATTAACACCAGGCCACTCCTTAATTGGGGCTGCAATGAACTCAATTCCAGAACCGCTGACAATTGAACAAAGGGATAATCATTTAACAAGATGGAAATTAGTTCAAAACATATCTCATACCTTTTGGAAACGATGGTCATCTGAATATTTGCAGCAATTGCAAACTAGAAGCAACAGAGAAATGAAAGTGGTATCAAGTGGTATTAATAAAGGACATCAATGCCCCTCGTTTGGAATGGCGACTGGGAAGAATAGTAGAAATTTTCGCAGGATCTGATGCAAAAACGAGAGTTGTAGAAATCAAGACTTCAACAGGACTACTTAAGCGATTGTGATACCTCTAGGGTATCTTTTATTGAAAAGAACTTATTATAATTTATTTTAATATGATTTATTTCCAAGTGTATTAATCCAGTGTTGATTATAAACTAACTGACTGCTTAAAGCTAAGTACATAGACGTCTTATACTTTCTTATTAACTAATACTATGATAACTTAACGAATAATAATAATAAGAGAAAGAGAGCTTATAATATACAATGTATATAGTATTATGTACATAATGATAAGGGGGCATTACACCTCCCTCCTTTTAGAATTAAGCTTATTTGAGAAATATAATAAGAATATATTATGTTTTAAAAATAAGTTTAATTAAAAAGTAGAAATTTAATTTCAGAAGATAATAAAATTTTTAATTTAAAATGTAATTTATCAATATTTATTTTTAATATTTATATTTATTTGTATTAATAAGAATATATGTTAATAATATATATTAGACTAATAATAATTTTTTTTGAATTTAACAATTATTTTTAATTACAGGCATACCTCGTTTAGCGCTTATGATGCGTTCCTGAAAATTGCTAAAAATTGAGCGTTAACAGAAACAGCGTTAAAAGAGGTGGTATTTACAGTAAAATATGGGGTTACGTTCCTAACCAATTTTTTTTTGGTACTTTGAAGTCAAAAATAAAAAAATTGTGTTTTGTTTTGAAAATTTTTTTTAATTCATTTATACTTTTTTTTTGAAAATTAGAAACTGTCGATCACCGTTCTCAATTCGCCTAATAACATTCATTTTCATCTCCAACGTCAAGCTTTTTCTAGATTGTTTAGCAACATGTATGTTTGGCTCACCCGTTCTTTTCTCGGCCATATTTTTTTTATAAGCAATTGATTTTTTTTTATTTAATGAATTTCATTTATTTCATCAAAATTACTGAGGTCTCTATCAAACCATGTCACTATTTCGAAAGAACAATTAATACAATATTTCATATTAGGATTCCCTAAATTATAATTGTTTTTGAAATTTTGAAAAAGAGGGATTCCAACAATTATAAATATGAAATTAGAAAAATTAAACGTTTTAAAAAATGCTTTAATGCAAAAAAAAATCAAAAGAGCGCTATAGCGAAACAGCGCTAAAAGAGGTAGCGTTAATCGAGGTATGCCTGTATTCTATTTTTGTGGACTTCAATTCTTTTATTTTTATTTGTTAACAATGTAACATTTAATCCATTAATTTGAATTATTTTATGAGGACCAGAATATACATTATCTAATTTTGTCCTGTTTTCTTTTTTTAAAAGAACTTTATCATTTATTTTGAACTGATTTTTCGTTGATTTTTTATCATAAATCTCTTTATTTTTTAATTTTTCTTTTTCTAAAAACTTTTTAATAATCATATTTGTATTTTGAAGATGAAATTTTACATGTTTCGCATAACTATCGAAGTTATATACTGGTTCTACTCTATTGTCTAGTAAGAATTTGTGAGAATTTGGTTCTTTACCAAATATTACCTCGTAAGGAGAGTATGAAAAATTGAAATTTGAATTTGGAGTACTATTATAATTATACGTAAAATATTTTAAATATAAATCCCAATTATCATGGTTTGCATTAATATACGATCTTAGATATTCATTTAGAACCCGGTGGTTTCTTTCAATAGTTCCGACTGTTTCGTGATGGTAGGGTGTTGAAAAACTATGTTCAATATCTAATAATTTAAATAGTTCAGCTATTACACTATTGGCATACTCAGTACCGCAATCAGTAATAATTCTCCTCATTGGGCTTGCGCAATAGTGGTAGCTTCTTTATTGGCTACTGGTATCGTAATTAAATATTTACTCAAGTCGCACATTAATGTGACTGCATATAGATTTCTATTTTGAGTTTTTTGGAACGGGCCGATCGTATCCATGATTATAGTATCGAACGCTTTATTTGGAGTTTTGGTGATTTGAAGTGGTTCAATGTTTTTAATTTTAGCTTTATTTATCTGACAATCTTTACATCCTCTGACGTAGGTTGCTACGTCTTTTTTCATGCCTTTCCAATAAAAACATGATCTTAGTTTTGCATAATCTTTTTTGACCTGCGTGTCCGCCAAATATAGGGTCTTTATGATAACGATCTAAAAGTTTTTGTTTTTCCCCAGTACTAATAATGGGTAATGGACGTGAAACTATCGCGATTTCTAATTTTTTAATATACTTTTTTGCAATGTTAATAAACTCTTTTGTATTAAATAATTTAAAAATGTCATCTTCTTTATTTATTTGAATTTTATAAATGTTTGTTTTAATTATGTTTTCTTCTAGTTGAACGAGAAACAATGCTAGAATTGTTTCTTTTTTTAAAATTTTACTACATCCAGGCTCTAATGTCTGGTAAATATTTGAAATATTATTTTTGTATAGCAATTTACGTTTTTTGTATATTTTACAACTATCTGTTGAGTTAAAAATTAGTTGAGGTATTTTATAATTGAATTTACCCTCATAAATTAAAATTTTCTCATTTGAATCTATAGTTTTTTCTCTATTTTGAATGTTATTACTATCTTTGAAATTATTATTTTGGGATATTTTATTTGATTTTGATCTTGTTGTAACATATACTTTATTATCTTTATTTTGCAAATCTTTAAGTTCGTCGATCGAGATACGGGATAGGGCATCTGCCACCACGTTACATTTTCCTTTAATATATTCTACTGTAAAATTATATTCTTCTATATCTAATCGCATTCTAGTCAATTTTGAAGATGGGTTTTTCAAAGAAAACAAGTAAACTAAGGGTTTATGGTCAGATCTAATAGTGAATTTTGTTCCATAAATGTACGGTCTATAATGTAAAATTGCGAAGTGTATTGCAGCTAATTCCTTTTCTATTGTTGATTTATTCATTTCACCTTTTGTGAAACTACGTGAAGAATATGAAATTGGTAAATCGTTGCCATTGATCTCCTGACTTAGGGTGGATCCTATTCCCAAGTTAGAAGCGTCAACAGTAATGATAAAAGGTTTTGAGAAATTTGGATAATTTAAGATTGGAGGATTAATTAAGCAATTTTTTAAAATTTCAAAGGATTTTTGACACTCTTGTGTCCAAGAAAAATTTACTCTTAGTCTAGTCATATTATTTAAGGGTTTTGCTATGGATGCGAAATTTGGTATGAACTTACGATAATAGTTCATAAATGCAACAAATCGTTTGGTAGCGTCTTTATCTTTTGGTACAGGATAATTTCTTACTGTATCTATTTTGCTACTATCTGGGTATATACCTCGATCAGTACATTTATGTCCTAGGTATGTGACTTCGTTTTTAAAAAATACGCATTTTTCAGGATTAAGTTTAAGGTTAAATTTTTTACAAACTTCGAAGATAGATTTAAGATTTTTAAGGTGATGTTCGACTGAACAGCCAATACATATGATATCGTCGATGTATAGAAAACATTGTAACGGTGTAAGACCGGAGAACGCTAATGCCATCATTCTTGAAAATGAGTTAGGTGATACATTTAAACCGAATGGAAGAACTTTCCATCTAAACGAACCTTTGTCTGTGCTAAAAGATGTTATATCTCGCGAGTTTTCATTAAGTGGAACTTGATGAAATCCCGAGTAAAGGTCGAGTACAGTAAAAAATTTTGATCTGCCTAAATTGTCTAAAATATCTTCTATTCTTGGCAGTGGATATTTGTCTGCAATTAGTTTTTTATTTACTAGACGGTAATCTATGCATAATCTCCATTTCTTATCTGAACCTTTCTTAGGCACTAAAATGATAGGGCTGTTAAAATTGGATTGGCTTGGTTCAATAAGATCATTTTTTAAAAGTTTATTGACTTGATTGTCGATTTCCTGTTTTTGTGAATATGGAAGTCTATAATTCTTCACATATACTGGAGTATTGTTATCTATTCTTAAGTTTTGTGTATAGAAATTGTTTGTTGTCATTTTGTCATCTTTCATATGGAAAATATTACTATATTGTTCACATAAATTTAATAATTTTTCTTGGTATTGCGGTTTGGTATTTTTAGATATTATTTGAAGCAATTCTTTTGTTCTATTTTGATTTTTATTTGTGTCAATTCTTAGGATGTTAAAATTTGAAAGAGGTTCTGATTTAAGTGAAGTGTTTTTAGGAATTATTCGAATTTTATCTGATAAATTTAAAACTTTAATTAAAGGAGTTTTTGAAGAAACTATCGTACGTGGAATGAAAATATCTGGTGCGATTTCTTGATCAAGCACTACACAAGGAGAGTCATTTGGAAGAATAAAAGTACGAATGACTTCACATCTAGAAGGTAAAACAATTGAATTTTCACTAGGGTTTTCTAAAATTGGAATTGAAAAAGAATAAGAATTATTGTTGAGTGTTAATTGCATAGAATCATAATTTATTTGACACTTATAAAATTTGAGAAAGTCTTTGCCTAAAATACCATCCGAAGGGATATTAAATTCGTCTGGAACAACGTGTAGTAAACAAGATAAAATTGTATGTTTAAAATGAAAGTCGACGTTGATTGTACCTAAACTTTTTATAGAATTTTGTGTAATTCCCAAAATGCTTATAATATTGTTAGAATTTAGATTATTTTTTAAGTTAAAATTTGTGTCGATTGATGAAATTTTTATTAGTGAAATATCTGCCTGAGTATCGACTAGAAATGTTGAGCCTTGAAAATTTAATTTAGAATTTAGAATAATGAAATCAGAGAAATTTGGATTTACGTTAAAAACATTTTTTGTAGATACTTTAGATTTATTATATAAATTTGGATAATAATTAGTAGAATTTTTATTTTCTTTTGAAAAATTTGTATTTAGCGTAGCATTTGGTCTTAAGTTAGAATTATAAAAAATTTTTGTTTTATTCGAATTTGAATGAGAGTTAATATTAAATTGTGTACTATCGTACGTAGTTATTTTGATCGTACGTATCGTACGTAGTTATTTTGATTGAAATTTCTATTCGCTTGAGGAAATGCTCGTGGATTTGCATTATTAAAGTTCCCACGATTATTATTAAAGTTACCTCGATTATAATTAAAATTTCTGCGATTATTATTGAAATTACCTCGGTTATTGGACAAATTATTTCTATAATTAATGTTTTGAAAATTGTTATTTAGAAAATTGTGATTTTGTTGTCTGAAATTTCCCCTATTATGATTTCCACGAAAATTATTATTGGAACGATTTCCATAAGAATTTCTAAACGAATTATTATTATTTTTTGTTCTAAACGACAGAACCTGTTTTTCTTGTGATTGTAAATCTATTTCTATTAAAAATTTTGAGACTACTTCTCTAGGATCTTGAAATTGGGTCGATGATAAAACGGCTTTGGTCAGATCAGATCTTGCATTATTTCTGCACATTTCAACTGTTTTTTCAATACAAATTTCTTTAGCTTTCTGTGTTGGTATACCTTCTAAGACAAGTGAACGACGAAAAGCTTCAGCCAATTCATTAGCTTTTTCCGAAAAATTTTGTAATGTGTTCCTATCCGTTCTCAAAGCTTTTATTTTTCCCTCTATAATTTTCGAACTTTCTGGTCTTATTGAATTATTAAGATCTTGTTTAATAAGTTCTACCGTATTAGAAGTATCATCTATCGGTTCGCGAGCTGTACCATCAAGTTTTGATAAAATAAAAGTAGCTAATAAATTTTTTAAGTCTTGTGTTTCTGCTAGTCTGTCTAATAAATTTATTGAATCGATGAAAGATTTAAGTGATAATGGATCACCACTATAATTTCTATTTATTTGTGCACTAGCTGTACGCAAAAATTCAACATTAGAAAGAGCCATTTTGTCAAGAGTATCGTCAAATTTTTCTTCAGAAATATCTGATTCCCCTGAACTCTGTTCTGTATCGCTTTGATATATTTCAATCTGTATCAGAAAATCTTTTGGAATTAGATCTTCGCACTTTAATAGTTTGAAGCTTTCTTGTAACTTATCGTAACAATACTGACGATCTTTAGCTAAAATTTGAGTATATTGTTCTTCGAATGTAATACAAGCTTGAACAACTGTCTGTACGTAGATGTTATATGTTTCTACAATATTTAATTTAATTGCTTTTAATGTTTTTGAATTTGTTGGTTTAAGGTCTTTTTGAATACGTTTGTAAGCCTTACGAAAATTAAGTTTAGCTGTTTGAATTTCGAGACGAGCTTCATCCATAAAAAAAAATTTTACGAAATTAGAATATTTGCGGAGTGGATACCTTGTATTGAAATATTGAAATAATTTAGGAATGGTTACCTTATATTGTAGTCCTATTAAAATAATTGAGGAATGGTTACCTTATATTGTAATCCCCTTAAAATAATTGAGGAATGGTTACCTTATATTGTAATCCCCTTAAAATAATTGAGGAATGGTTACCTTATATTGTAGTCCCCTTAAAATAATTGAGGAGTGGTTACCCTATATTGTAGCTTCCAAAAAAAAATTTGAGGAGTGGTTACCTTATATTGAGGTTCCCTAAAAAAAGATTTGAGGAGTGGTTACCTTATGTTGAAAGTCCCTATAAATTTGAGGAGTGGTTACCTTATGTTGTATATGCAAAATTAGATATGTTGTTATTGGAATATGAATCACTTCCAGCGAAAATAAAGATGTCAAATAAAATAAAGTAATTTTGTTAAGCAAAATTTTGCTTATGTTAAACCATTTTTAATTATGTAATTTTAAATCAAAATTAAAATATGTAGTAACATGTAAAAAGTAATAATATAATAATAATTAGTAATAAGTAATAATAAGAGATATTATTATAACTTTATTTATTTTCGAAGAAGAAAAAAAAATTTGATGAAATCAATTCAAAGTAAATGATATAATATTCAATTGCAAAATTTTTATGTAGAATAATAAGTTCCAAGTAAATTATGTAAAATTATGTAATTCTTAATTATTTAATAATTATTTTTAATTCAAAAATTTTTTTTTTTTCATTTATATATTTAATATATGTATATTTTATATTTAATATTTAATATTTAATTTTTAGTAATTGTAAAATAATATGGGATAATTTTTGTAATATAAAATTTTTGAAACAGTGCACATCCAAATATTAGAATTTAAAAAAATTTGATTGAAATTGAAAAATTTGACAATTATTTACTTAAGTTCAAAAATAAAAATTGTTTATGTAAAAATTTGGATCTACATTGTTTTTAATTGTATTTTATTTAAATTTAAAAATTTAGTAAAAATGAATTTTTTTTTTTTAACAAATTTTATTTGCATATAAAAAATTTTATTTATTTAGTGAAGTACTTGTTGTTGATTTTGCTGCTGCTTCTAGTTGACTGCTTTGCTGTTGATAATTGAATTTTCGTAGCTGCTGCTGCTGTTGTCGTTTCTGCTGCTCATGATGTACAAATACAGCTGTTGTTGTTAATGTTATGTTTATTTTTATTTATGTTAAATTTTTTTTTTTTTTTATTTTTATTTATTTTTTGTTATATAAAAAATTATTATTTTTTTTTTTTTTTCAATTTATATAAGGCGTTCGAAAAGAAATTTCTAGATTTCGATTCGCTTTTTGGAAAATTATTTTTTTTTTTTAAATTTTAGAATTTATTTATAGATTTTTTTTTTTTATCAAAATTTATTTTGTTTTGAAGTGTCACTTTATTTATAAAAATTGTATGAGAGAAAAATGTATGAGAGAAAAATGTTTGAAATGTTTGAAATGACTTCTTTTTTTTTTTTCTTCAAACCAATTTCAGTTTGTATGTATGTGTAATTTTTTTTTGAACTTTTTCTTTATATTTTTTTTTTTCAACCATTTTTTTTTTAAATTGTATTTTTTTTTTTATTTAAAAAAGAAATATTGTTTTCTTTATTATAGATTTTTTTTTTTTTTTTGCGCCTTTTTTTTTCTTGTGGCGTGATTTAATTTTTTATTTGAAAAATATTTTTTTTTCAATTAAAAATTTTTATGTCGCCATTTTTTTTCTTGTCTTTTTTTCTTGTCTTTTTTTTTTATTTTAGGATTTTTATATTTTTTTTCAGGAATTTTAAGGTAGGTAAAGGTAAGTTAATTAAATTTAAAAATTATTTCTGTAATTTTAATTTTATCTTTTTACAAATTTTATTTTTAAATTTTTCTTTTTTTTTCAAAATTGTTTTTTTTTTTTTTTCAAAATTTTCTTTAATTTTAGGGTTATTTTAATAAAATTTTCCCTTTTTTTTAAATTTTTATTTTTGAAAATTAATTTTAATTTTCATTTTATTTTTTCAATTAAATAATTAGGAAATTTGAAATTAATTATTTTTTTTCTCATTTCATTTCTCTCCACATAAAAAAAAATTTCTTTATTTAATAAAATTTTAATCAGATATTGAATTAAAGTTTTAAATAATTTTTTATGAAATTAAATTTAATTTCCTTTTTATTTTTTTTTTTTTTTTTTTTTTTAATTTATTCACTTTTTTTTTTTGAAATATTTTTGAAAAATTATTTTTTTTATTACTAAAAAAAAATCCAGACTGCCTAAATGGCAGCTGTCACGGTCGCCATGTGATACCTCTAGGGCAGTGGTTCTTAACCGGTGGTGCACGCACCCCTTAGGGGTGCGAGCTTGAATATTTGGGGGTGCGAAATTGTAATTTTCCAAATTCACGTGTAGCTAGCAAAATAAAAAACTAATCTTAAAAATTCATTTTGGTTAGTAAATTTTTTATTCACAAAACATTTTTTAAATATGTTTGTAAATTATAAACCATAGAAACAAATTAATTTTTGTATTTTTTCTACAATTACAAAAATTCAAATGCGTTTCTATAGTGATTTTTATATTTCCTCGAAATTTTAGTTGATTGTTGCGATTATTCTTAGAAATATAAATACTGATTCGAACATTACATTGAATAAAGATTTAAAAATAATTGAATTTTAGTGTTGATTATTACAAGTTTGAATTTTTGTGTTGAATATTAAAAGTTAAATATTAATAATAAAACAATTAATACAAGTTAATTTTACAAGTTTAGTTGAATATTTATATTCTAATTATTAGAATATAATTTGGTACATTAAAGTCAAATTCAAAAGGTAAGCTAAAATATAGCAATAATAGATAGAAGTTTAATATTTTTTTAGTGTTTTATTAAAAAATTTAATTTAGTATAAAAAATATGTTTTGCATAATGTTTGTTTTTTAATTTATATAAGTCAATAATTTCTGGTAAGGGGTGCGAGAATATTGTTTGAAAATTTTAGGGGTGCCGGTAGCTAAAAAGGTTAAGAACCACTGCTCTAGGGTATCTTTTATTGAAAAGAACTTATTATAATTTATTTTAATATGATTTATTTCCAAGTGTATTAATCCAGTGTTGATTATAAACTAACTGACTGCTTAAAGCTAAGTACATAGACGTCTTATACTTTCTTATTAACTAATACTATGATAACTTAACGAATAATAATAATAAGAGAAAGAGAGCTTATAATATACAATGTATATAGTATTATGTACATAATGATAAGGGGGCATTACACGATCCATACATCAAATATGTCTCTTACCAGATGACAACATTGAAGTTAAAGGAGTAAATGAAAATGAAATAAATGAAACCACAAATGACACAATGTCCCTATCCAGGAAACGAAAAGGGAACCAACCAAAATATTGCAAGAAGGTATCACTATTGTCATATTTAATGGTGTTTGCATTAATTTTACCCCAGGCAATACAAGCTATTACAATTAAATCGTTTAATAAATCAACAGGAATTTATTTTGATAATTTAGGCCCGGTTTCCACTATTACAGACGAATGGAAGTTCATAGTATATTTCAACATGGATAATTACTGGTTCGATGTATCCACATTACGAGAGTGTCTTGATGGTCTCAAAGACATTTGTGAGGAAATGACCACAACAAAGAGTTACTGTGTCGCAATGCACTTAAATCTCAATCACAAATTAGAGAGGTTGACACAAAACAATATGCTTCTCCAAAATATGAAAATGGCAAGAAGTAAAAGAGCTCTTTTCGACGGGGGCAATATGTAGAAAATTAAATGTTTGGAGTACTTGATCAAAGATACGCTAGAAAACTCGAGGAAGAAATTCTGGATGCTAAACGGAATTATAATGCCGTAATAAGGTCCCTTAAAAAACAGACATCGATCATAGATTCTACTATCAATATTTTCAAAAAAAATGAAGAATTCATAAACAATCAACTTGAGCACATAGAAACGTTATTAAATAATATAACAGCGAATAATCATTTGGAAATAACGGTGGCCTTTACTACATTTATTACGCAGGCTAATGCCATTATAGCCGATTACACAAACATACAAGATGCAGTGTTTGATTTATTAATGGATATTCATCATGGAAAAATTAATCATCTTTTATTAACTCCTGAGCAATTGGACAAGGAACTTAATAACATTCGTGCTCACCTACCCAGTTACTCAAAACTCCCAGCATCAACTCTTCTGAATCTGTACAAATTTATGAAAATAAGTGGACGTTTAACTCAACAACATATAGTGATCGAAATCAGAACTCCTCTTATCACTACTGAGCATCAGCAATTATCCAATACCAACCAATACCAATTCTCAAAGAAACAGAAAGTCTGATTGTCAAGCCCGAAACTGAATATCTAATTGTTAATTTGCATCAGGATCGTTTTATGTCCATGTCCAGAAATGATATCAAGGACTGTATTACACATGAACATACGCTAATTTGCCAACAAAATTACCCAATTTTTTCGAAGGAATCTGAGCAATTGCGATGCGAAATAAATTTATTTCTTCAAGAACCAAACTTCGAATTTTGCCAAATGACTATCATTCCACTTCGAAATTTAATTATTATATGTTGAATTGCAATAAGGTGAATTAATATAATATATAATATTATCCGAATTAAAATACGGCTTAAAAACCCGCTCATATTAAAATAATTTATAACATAAACTAAATAATAATTATGATAATAAATTTAGTAAACGTCATCCACTGAACTTAAAGTGCTTCTCCGTGAAAATTTTTTTTTCTTGAATAAAAATATTCTAGTGCAAAAATATTTCGATAGTGTCAAAAAAGTACAAATTTTACGGAGAATAAATAATTTTATATTTTTTGTTAGTAATTGACAGTTAAAATTAGAAACAAACTTCGTATGAATTTTTTGTTAAAAATTGTTTCTTGTTAAAAAAATTTTAAAAATAAATTAAAATGGACAATTTAAAAAAAAATAGAAATCCATCTAAAAAATGGAGAGAGGCGGAAGAAATTTTGATCCTCGAATATTTAAGAAAAATCATACAGGAGGGTAAAGAAATCGAGGTGCGTGTGAATTTATAAGCACAATTATTATTTTACATTTTTATTCTAATTTTTTTTTTTTGTAGAAACCATCAGCAAGTATATTTTTCAACAAAATGGTTATGGAACTCAAGTTAAATTCAAGCACGTCCCAATTAAAGACTAAGATGCACCAATTAAAAAAAACCTTCACTAAACCTAAGAAGTGGGAGAACCAAACCGGACAAGGAATTGAGAAGGGTTCTGTAAAAGGTTTGATATTAGAAAGCTAGTATTTTACAAAAAAATTTAAATTGTTTTGATTTAATTTCAGATTATATAACAAGCATCTGCCCTCATTATGACCTCTTATCAGAAATTTTTGAAAATAAAAGCAGCATTGACCCTCCTTTTTTATATGATTCTTGCATTGACAAAATACAAACTTTTAATAACAGTGACGAGGAGTTTTCATTTGACCAATATATAGAAGAAGAACCTGAATCAAATCTTGAAATAAACTCTGATATTGTGGTTCCACATTATTCAACAAATTACACTTCTGAAGAAGAAGGAATTCAACAAAATTTTGAAAATAACGATCAAAGATCAACAACCAATTTGGATAAAAAAGAAAAAAAAAAAACTGATTTAACTTCCGTCAAAAAATACAATAAATTTTTAAGCAATACACCCAGAGGCAAACAAAAATTTCAAACCAATGTTGCAGAATATTTAAAAGAAATCCAGAGAAAAAGATTCGAGTTAATGGAGAAAAAAAATGAAATCGAAATATTAAAATTAGAGTCGGAAACAGAATTTAAAAAACAAGAGCTTAAATTAACGCGGGAGAAATTCGAATTCGAAAAAGGGCTGAAAATGAAAGAAATTGAAATGAAATACGAAACGGAATTAAAAATTCGAAAAATGAAAAACGAATTAGCTCTATCCATTGCAAAAATTAATCAAAATCGTCAATAAAATAAAAGTACATAACTTAGTTTAACTTGTAGTGATAACTTTGATGTGATATATGGTAGACGTAGCATTTATTATATTGTGATATCAAAAACAACTTTTTTGAATTTAAAAACTTTATTCTTTTTAATTTTGAGTTGTTCTGTTTAATTTTGATTTTTTCTTTTTTATTTTAATAAAAAAATTAAAAAAAATTAAACAATTTAACATTCCTTTTATTTATTTTATTTATTCAAGAGCACAGCTTCTCACAACTTAGAGTTGCAATTCATTCATGATTGTTGTAAACAAAACAACTTTCATTGCTACGGTTGGATTTATTTTCGAAAAAGTTTGTTTTTTTAAAATAGTCATAACAAATGTTGCCATATTTGAAATGGGATCATATCAAGCACCTTTAGCAGTACATACCTGGAATTTCGAATAGACCTTTTTTATAGGATCCTTGAAAAGAATCCGAATAGCCATATTTTATAATGGGATTATCTCAGTCATCTTTAGGAGCATGAATCTAAAATTGGGTACAGACATTACTTATAGTGTCCTCTTTGGCGTCGATTATGCTTCCTTCAACATTTCCAAAAAATTACATCTATTATCGGAGTTTTTTCTAAAATGAACACTATTTTAGATAAATGTTAAAGGAAGCAAAGTCGACACCAAAGAGGACACTGTAAATAACGTCTGTACCCAATTTCAGATTTGTGCTCCTAAAGATGACTGAGATAATCCCATTTTAAAATATGGCTATTCGAATTCTTTTCGAGGATCCTATGAAAAAGATCTATGTGAAATTCCAGGTATGTGCTCCTAAAGATAACCGAGATTTCAAAATATAGCTATTCGGAATCTTTTCAGGATTGCAAACCCTAGTGTTTGTTTCTTTATAATAGCCAAATAAATTACGACAAGTCACATTATATTTCATTATATTAATTTTATTTTAGGTTGTATTTAATTAAAACGGGAAAAAGAATTAAAGTAACTATTCCAAAATTTTTTGATTAATGATTAAGTTATTATTAAGTTATTTGTTCAATTATTATTGCTGGTTAGATAGGTCTTCACTTAAAATTATTGAACATAAAGCTTCTTGCTTATTTTCTCCTACAATGTTACTATTTGATTCATTTTCATGCTCATTTGTTTCAACTTCATTGTCTTCAACTTCAATATTATTTTCGTGATCTGAAAAATAAAAAAAAAATGAATTAAATCAATTTAACAATATCCAAGCTCAAACCTTTAAAAAAATTCTCAAAATCGTCTTCTTCCCAATGAGGCAAAATAATGCAGCATACCGTTATACATGCACATGCGAATTTATGTGAATTTTTATTTTTTATGTTAATTCTCAACTTTTTTAGAGAACTGAATTTTTCTTTCAGGAAACCAAAACAATTTTCGATTCTCACTCTGTACTTGCTCAATTTTTTGTTAAATTGGCCTTTTTTCGTTTCCTGGATGTGTCATTTGTGGTTTCATTTATTTCATTTTCATTTACTCCTTTAACTTCAATGTTGTCATATGGTAAGGGACATATTTGATGTATGGGTCGCTTAAGTAGTCCTGTTGAAGTCTTGATTTCCACAACTCTCGTTTTTGCATCAGATCCTGGGAAAATTTCTACTATTCTTCCCAGTCGCCATTCCAAAGGAGGGGCATTGATGTCCTTTATTAATACCACTTGATACCACTTTCATTTCTCTGTTGCTTCTAGTTTGCAATTGCTGCAAATATTCAGATGACCATCGTTTCCAAAAGGTATGAGATATGTTTTGAACTAATTTCCATGATTATCCCTTTGTTCAATTGTCAGCGGTTTTGGAATTGAGTTCATTGCAACCCCAATTAAGAAGTGGCCTGGTGTTAATGGTTGAAGATCATCTGGATCGACAGATAAGCTTGTTATTGGTCTTGAATTCAAAATGCCTTCAATTTGGACTATGACTGTTAGCAATTCTTCGTATGTTACTGAGTTAAAACCTATTATACGCTTTAAATGATATTTGGCAGCCTTCACAGCCGCTTCCCACAGACCACCAAAATGTGGAGATCTGGGTGGAATTTGAATCCAATCAATTTCTAGAACATTCCTGGTTTACCAAATATTGATGTTCTTGAGTTTTAAATAATTCATATAGCTCGGTTAGCACCGATTTTTCCCCAACAAAATTTGTGGCATTGTCAGAAAAAATTTTAGAAGGACAACCTCGTCTTGCGATAAAACGTGTTAAAGCTCCAATAAAAGTGGCAGTTGTTAAGTCTGAAACAAGCTCCAAATGTACAACCTTTACCGCGAAACAAACAAAGACAGCAACATACACTTTTGATGGTCGTTTTCCTCTGATTTTGTAGTGAATTTCGAACGGTCCGCAGAAGTCTACTCCAACATTCATAAATGCTCTTGAAGGTTGAATTCTTTCTTGTGGTAAGTCACCCATCAATTGATAAATGTTTTTGGGTTTTGCTTTCGCACATCGCATACAATTTCTTACAGTGCTTAAAGCTAGATTTCTACCACGCAATGGCCAAAACTTCTGTCTGATGAAAGAAACTAGCGACAAAGCACTAGCATGCAAATTTTTCTCATGATAATATTTGAAAAGTAACTTTGTGATATCTTCTGATGACGGTAGTATTATTTGATGTTTTTTATTGAAGCTTAGATGGGTTGACTTTTTCAACCTGCCTCCAACTCGTAAAATTCCTTCTTTGAAAGGACATAAATCTGATAATCTGCTGTCTCTTTTTACTTGATTATATTTTTCTAAATTTTTTATTTCATCTTTAAAATGTTTGGCTTGTACAAATTTGAAAATTTTATTGATTGCATCATTAGTTTCAGCTGCTGATGGTTTGTGGCTTAGGAGACGATTCTCTTTCTTTTTCCTGCAATTGTCCACAAAACGTTGGATAAAACAAAGCACTTCAACCATTCTTAAGAAATTGTTGTTATGTCGAATTTCTCCGATAAGTTCTCCAGGACTTGTTTTTAAAATAAATACTGACTTTATTTTTTTGGTTTCAGGTAGTTCCTTTAAAGGTTGTACTTCGAAATTTGGCCATTTGTCTTCACTTTGATATAAAAAATCAGGACCATAAAACCACTGTTTGGTTTGCAGCAATTGATCAGGTAGGGCTCCTCGAGATACTATATCTGCTGGATTGTTATTTGTATCAACATGTCTCCATTGTTTTTTCGTTGTAACTGAATGTATAAAATTGACTCTGTTTGATACAAATTGGTTTAATGCGAGTGTTGAATTACTCCAGGACAATGTTATAGATGACTCCGTCCAATATATCCATTCTGCTACCGGAATGACCATAGCTCCTTTGACCTGCTCAGCCAGTTGAGTAGCTAATTTAGCTGCGCATAATTCCAACCTTGGAATAGTTGATCCCTTTGTTGGTGTTACCCTTGATTTTGAACATAATAAACGAACAGTTACCTCCCCCTTTTGATTAATGGATCTAGTATAAATTGCTGCACCATAGGCACGTTCACTTGCATCACTGAAAATATCGATTTGATTTTTAACGCTGGCAGCAAATCGTCGCCCCGAAATTATTTTGACGTATATCCCGGAAATCGAGTTTTGGAAAATCGACTTTAAAGTTGCAATGTAAATAAAAAAAAATTGGCCGAAAAACATATACTTTTTTTTCTTTTTGGTGAAAGCTAAAACCTTAAACTACATTTTAAGATCGAAAAAAGAAGTCCTTTAGAGTTCCAATTCCGAGCTACCCCAACTTTTATTCAAAAGTATCTTGCCGTAAGCGCCACTATTGCATGCGTTTCTACCACCTCTTTGCACGTACAACATTTTTTAAAACACTTACGGCACAATAATTCTTAAAAAATAAACCATAATATTAAAATTTTTACACATACGTCATAATAATTGCTGCAAAAATTCGCAATATAGCATTTTATAAGGACATACGGTACAATAGTAGAAATTTTGGCGTATGCGACAGTATAATATTTCCTACTTTATTTGTTTATTTTGTATGAGAATTTGCCGTATATCCAAAAATTTGGTTCATACGGTATTATAGGAGCAAAAAATTTCAATTTTATGGCATTTACGTCAAAGTCAACACTCAATATCTCAGAAACTAATAGAGATAGGATGATTCCGATTGGACAGTTTGATAGAGCTTGAAAAATTATAAGCCTCTGCATACTCAACTCATTTTTTGTCATTTTGTCATGTACGACAGTATAATTGCCGGGCGACGAAATATTATATGTCTTGGTAATTTTGTGTTATTCAATTTGTTTAGCTCATTTCGATATTGTACCCATTTGTGATGCATTTGTTGAGGCAACGCTTCATCCCAATCTAGTCCAAGCTTCCAGACTTCTTGAATGAATAATTTTGCTAAAACTATTACTGGATTCACTAATCCCAAGGGGTCGAACAAATGCGCAATATCTGACAGGATGAATCTTTTTGTCACCTTTAGTTGAAGAAGCGGAGTTGTTCTTATCATAAATTGATCAGTTTCAGGTAACCACATTAGCCCAAGGGTTTTGATAGTTCCTTCTGATACTCCGTCAATTATTACCTGTTTTTCTCTATCTCCAAAATTGATGTTCCGTAATAATTTTTCATGATTTGCTGCCCATTTTCTCAGTGTAAATCCACCTGCTTTCGTTAATTTCAGTAGTTGGCGTTGGATTTCCAAGACTTCATTTATGGTTTCTGCACCAGTTAAAACGTAAAAAAGTGCAACGTAAAAATCTCGACCTGCTATTTTTGAACCTCTCCAAATTATTAGTTGATAAAATGTATCATGTTCTTTAACCAAAATTTGACGATACATTTTTCAAAATCTGCTGTAATAACATAAGAGTGTAAACGAAAACGGGTCAAGATGGTAAATGAATCGTCTTGAATTATTGGACATTTCATTAGCACTTGATTTAATGATACATTAGTAGTAGTCTTTGCAGACGCGTCAAAGACAACCCTAAGCTTTGTTGATGAACTACTTGCCTTAATGACACAATGGTGAGGTAGAAAGTAATGATTTTTGGGAACTAGTTCTTCCTTTACTTGTTCCATATGGCCTAGATTTTCATATTCCTTCATAAATGCATTATATTGGATCCTTAATGATTTATTTCGTTCTAAACGTCTTTCTATGGCGTAAAAGCGTTGTAACGCCAATTTTTTTGAATCTCCTAATGACTCTTTTCCTGGGAGGAATGGTAATTGCACCACATATCTACCATCCGTTGCTCTTGTAGTTGTTTTTTCATATTGTTCTTCCATTTGCATGTCAATATCACTTAATGATTTTTTCCCTTCAAATGTGTTTTCGTATTGCCAAAATCTTTCAAATTGAGTTTCCAATTCAACCATTTGTTGTGTAGAAATTCCACAAAATGGGCTATCATTTCTATCCACCGTCGTTGAACCTGCTACTACCCAAGTAGAGTATTCTGGAGAGAAGGTAATGTTTTACCGAGTTTTATTTGTCCTACTGATAGTAATTTTAACACTAAATCAGCTCCTATAAAGAAGTCTACTGAACTTGGAACATTGAATTTCGGATCTGCCAGTTGGATGTTACTGGGAATGGGTCATGAAGTTGTTTCAATAAACCGCGCTGGTTGATAACATGTTATTTTCTCTAGAATATAGGCTTCCAACGGAGTTTCAAAATTGTTAATTTTCGATTGCAATGTGACAGTTATCCGCTTGTTGATTTGAGTAACTTGATTTCCTATGCCTATCAATTTCAAATCATGTCCAGTTCCAAAAAGACTTAATTTTTTGACAAATTGTTTTGTTATGAGATTTACCTGAGACCCGGAATCTAACACAATACGGCAATTTATTGGTTCGTTATATTTGTTTAAAATATTTACTTCTGCTGTTGATAAAAATACAAATTTTTCGTCTTGTTTTGTTAATGAATAATTGGTGTGTAGGGAATTTGCAGTGTTTTCTAAATGAAGTAAAGTGTTGTGTTTTTTCTCACTTTTCGTACAATTCTTTAATTGGCAGTTAGAAGCAAAGTGTCCTGGTCGCAGACAGTTGATACATAATTTTGCTCCTAACACAGTTTGAAGTCTTTGTTTTGGTACCATGGCCAAGAACTTTTCACACTTATATAAGGGATGCGTTTCCTTACAAAGTGGGCATAACTTAACCTTTGCTGGTTGAACTTGTTGTTAATGTTGAAACTTTGTTTATTTTTGACAGATCTCGCTTTGGTTTAGTGTTGCTAGCTTCTAATGATTGGAATCTGAGCTCAACGAAGGTATAAAAATCATCTAATGTTTGAAGCTCTTGGGGGTTTTTGATTGATACATTGTATAATCTTCTAGATTCTGGATCCAATTTTGGCACAAGCAGTTGTAAAATGATTGGATCCCATGTAGATAAGTCAATACCTACATTTTGAATCGCGAATAGACACTCTCGAGTTGAGTCAAAAAAATGTTTTAATGCATTAGAAGATTCAACCATTAATGATGGTTCAGAAAAAAGATCAGTCAAAAGTGAAGAGACCAGGGCTCTATTGTTATCGTATCTATTGGTAATTATATCCCAAGCTGTGAGATAATTGTCTTCAGTAACTAGTACATGTGATAATAGCTTACTTGGTTCTTCTGACAAATTCCCTTTCAAGAAGCAGAATTTTTCAATCATGTCGTATGGTTTATTATGAATCAGTTTTACGTACAGATCTTGAAATTGCTTCCATTAACGTGGATTGCCATCAAAAACAGGAATATTGATTTTTGGCAATTTCAAACCTGCATTGTTATGATTGGGTGTTGATGAGATGGCATTGAGCTGTTCTTGGATCTTTATGGCTACCTCGTGGTAGTCGTCCAATGTGTCATAAAGGTCAAATGAATAATCCTCCTGATTTGAACTTGACATTATGTCTTGATGTCTTCGTTGAATATCATCCCAATATTGTGACATTGCTTGTTGTTTATGCTGTAAAAAGGCCTTAGATTGCTTGGTTGCCAATTGAATTGTAGTGTTGTCCAAAATGCGCATTAATTGTTTCATCGCTACTTGTTGTTTGCCAACTAAAGACCCTTCATCTTGAGTCTGGACTAAAGTGAAGTCCTTTGCTGTTAGCCTTGGTTTTGTTGCGTCATGCTCAGTGTTGTCGTTTAAGTCATCTGCTGGTTCTTCTTCCTTCTGTAATACTTGGAAGAAGCTTGTGTATACCTTTTTTACTTGAGAATAATAATCCTTCTTGACATAATTATGGTCTGGAGGTAGCTCATTTAACCGACTATGCTGTCGCTGGAATGTCTCCCATTGCTTTGTTAATTTGGCTATCTTTTTGGAGTAATAGCCCTCAGTTGATTTTCTGGCCTTTGAATCCTTCTTGAAGTTGATGTACGTTGTGGAAATCTCAGTTCCCAAAACTCTCTGTTGACGGACAACTTCCTCCAATTGGTCATTATTGCACATCTTGTACGTCGGGGTCACCAAAAAAAAAAAAAAAAAAATGTGGGAATTTCTTTTAATTCCTAGGTCCTAGTTGGGTGAATTATGGATACTTTTGGTAGGTCCACAATTCGCTGCACCTGTAAAAACCTTAAAAACTTATTTGTTTGAATTAAAATTGATAATTGATTTATTAATTATTGATTCCAGCTATTTATACAAATTAATTGACTTAAAAACTACATAGGTTGCAGAAATTAGTTGACCTAATTAATTTTCACGAACTATATTATTACAAAACGTGTGGATAAAAATATATATGAATTTTTGCTGAAATAAAATTATATTAATTACAAAAGTTATTTGAACTTAAATTTAGACTTATAAAATAAAATCATTAACATGTTGGTTCCGATTTGTAACATTTCTCAACACATATCTTATAACAAATAAAAAATCTGTAACAAGTCACAAATTTTCCAAATTTTAATCCCACCCCATTAATTCAAAGAAATTAACGGCGCACATGGAAGTCGTATATCAAAATTCAAAAAAAAAAAAATTCTATAGAAAAATATTTTTTTGAGAGAAAAAAAGGTGCTTCAAAAAATTTCTATGGGAATATATTGACATGTTCTCTCTGTATAGTCTGTGATCCAACTAATTAATACTGTGAATCCAGTTAATCCAAATATTGTTATTAGCTTTCAGCTAATTAATTTGGTGCATCCAGTTATTTTTGTAATTAGCATTCAGCTAATTAATTTCAGGTTTTTTTGATCCACGTTATGTAATTAAAATTGTTGAACAGCTAGCTAAGTGATCCAGACTGTTGTAGTTAAATTATGATAATTCTAGATTTTTTCAACATTAATCAAATCCAATAAGATACTGAATTGTCACTTGCTTATTTACTGATATTTTATCAATTTAATAGTTCTTTTTCTTGAAAAGTTTCTGTTTTATTCCTCTTTATCGTTCTTGGACGTGCCTCATCACACCTCATATCCGAAGTCGCTTGATTTTTTGATTTTCTTTTTTTTAATTTTGGAATCATTAGGGAACGTAATATGTAAATATATATATAGATATGTTTTTTTTTATTTTAATTTTATTTTATTTTTTTTTCTTTTGCTTTAACTGCTTTATTGTTGCTATATTAATGTTGATTTTTTTCACTTTAATATTATTAATTCAATTCAATCTTAGACAAACTATTTGTAATAAATTTTTTTGTAAAAATAAGGATTTTCCTTTAGATTGCTAAATAAATAAATAAATAAATAAAATAAATAAATAAATTATTAATTATTGCAATTAGCTTGTTAGTTAATCCAGATTGCAATAGATCATCATTGTCCAAATTTCATTGTTATAAATTATCGTCATCCAGAATCATCATCGTTATTATTCCCAGTAAACGCTATTTATTAAAAAATTTATTTGTGAATAATTGAAGATAGGTTGTATTGGGTGGAGATAAACGAAAGTTAAGTAATTTCAAATCAAAAAATTAACTTATAGTATAAATTCAGTCGGGTTTTCATAAGTACGATTAAGAAGTTGAGTTAGGTTTCGTTTGTTTTAGAATTTTCATTATGCCTTCAAAAAAAGATATTGTAATTGGCAAAGCGTATATATAGCGTTGCCAAGTTTTTGAAAACTCAAAAGGAGTACATCATGAAAAAAAACTCATTTAAACTAAAAAAATTCATTTATTGCACTAGCAAAATTATAATAAACAAAACAAATGAAAAAGTCATATTTAAGTAGTAGATATTAAAAAAAAAATAAAAAAAATTATTACTATTATTGGTAGTTATATTTGTCGTTGCTTTTAGCAAGCTTTATTAATTTTTCATCAGTTTTTATATCTTCATCAAATTCTTCACACATGAGTGGTTGATTAAAAGATACAATTAATTAGGTTAGATGTACATCGATTTTAATTAGGTTAGATGTACATCGATTTCTTTGCTCACTCCATTTGGCTTTCATTGCAGAAAATATTCTTTCACTGCTTGATGGGATACTTAAAAAAAAATAAATAATTTTATATGTATTTGCAGTATCTCAAAAATTTTGAAAAATTTTAACGTAAGTTCGTTTGTGTTTTTAAATTCTTCAATTTTTAAATCTTTAATACTTTTTTCGACAAGACATATTTCTTCAAATAATTTGTCAATGTCTAAATTTGATATTATTTTTTTTAAATTTAATTCATCAATAATGGCCAACATATCATAAAAATTAAATGAGGTTGATTTTAATGAAAATTTACTTATTTTAAAAAGCCAATTATCTTCCGAAAAATCAAACCGTTCTTCTATATATTTTATAGATATGTTTATGAAATTTATAAAAACATTTTCAATTAATAGTTTTGTTCAATGCCTTTTTTTCACGAAGTTTTTCAAAATCAAACTTCGTAAAACTTTCGACTCTATCGAAACCTTAGAAAACTATGAAAAAAAAAATCTAAACATAGAAAATTAATTATTCTCAATTTAGTATTTTCAAAATTATTACGGCAGAAGGACGTTTTTTTGATTTTTTAAGTTGTAAGTTGATTGAAGCAGTTTAATAATTTAATTTTAAATTTAGATAATAAAACAACCAAAAACTGTTATGTATCTTAAAAATCAGTTTTTAGTGTTAATTATTTCAGATAAATGATTGAATCGTTCAAATTTCTTACTGTCAAACCAAAAATACACAATAATAACATTTCTCCAAACTTCTTATAGTAAATACATCTTTTTTTTCTGCCGTTATTGTAGAATTTTTATCTTTTAGATTGATTTACGTACAATTTAGGGTTTTTGGATCGAGCCGGCTCGATCCAAAAAGCTCGAGCTAGCTCGTCTGTTTTTGCTTGAATGCAGATCGAGTTTTTGTCTGCTAGTGGCTCGAGCTCAGCATTTTTATTGTTTTACATTTTAATAATTAATAATTTTGCAATATTTATTGTTATTTTTATAATTTTGTATTGGGTTAATAATATTGATTAAATTAGAAGAGTAAAGTTGAATTTTATGCTCTGAAATTAGTTTTTTTATTCTTTTGTTTTTTCATATGTATTTTACTTTGAAGAAGGTTTGGGTGCTCGAGCAACCCGATCCTCCTTATACAAAAAGCTGGAAGGCTCGAGCTTACGAAAATGATCGAGTTTCAAAAACCCTGGTACAATTCATCGACTATGAATTCACCTGTAATAAATAGTTCATTGTATAGCAATTTATCGTATAGTAAATGGACCGATCGTACGAACATCTCACGGTATTAGAAATTCATCGTATAATTACGATACGGTGAATTATTATATGGTAAATTATTATTTTTATTTTTTATTTATATATATATTAGTATACGAGATACTTTATTTACAAAATTTTACAATTTATTTATCATTTTATTTATTTATTTATTTATTTTTTTTCGACTAAGCTCTATCTATTTTTAATAAAAATTACGCAATTCCTTTTAAATCTAGAAAACTGGTGTTCAATTTTAATATAATTAGGTAAAGTGTTGAATAATTGTAGACCCCTGTAGAAGAAGGAATTCTGGGCTGCAGTTGTTTTTTGGATTTGTATTCTAAAATTTCCCACGTTCCTCAATCGATAAGGTTGCACCTCTCCCACATAATTAATATGTTGCTTTAAATAATGTGGTGTCATTCCATTTTTTATTTTGAAAACAAAAACTAATGAATTATACTCTAACCGCTGACGTATATCCAGCCATTTCAAACATTCCAGCATAAAACTAATTGGTGTGAGATTACCACATCCCAGTATACATCTCATAGCTTTGTTTTGGAGTTTCTGAAATCTATCTATTTGGCCTTGGTTGCAACAAGAAAAAAGTATAGATGAGCAGTACTCAAAATGTGGTTTTATTATTACATTGTATATGTTTACAGCTGTTATTCTATCTATTTTACACCTTATTCTTCTTAAGAATCCGATCTTCTTCCCTATCTTTTTACATGTGTAATCAACGTGGTCATAAAATTTCAATTTTTTATCAATGATTACTCCTAAGTATTTAATGCTTTCTACCTTTTCGATAATTTCTCCATTTAATTGAATTACTTTATCTGAACTATTATTTATTTCCATCATTTTAGTTTTTTTCTCGTTTAGTTTAAGTTTATTCATGTTTAACCATTTAATTATTCCATTCATATCGCTCATAATTTTACTTATACATTCATCTTCATCATTACCTTCTGCATAAATTAAAGTATCATCTGCATAAAATATGTATTTACATTTTCTTATTATATCGTTTATGTAAATAATAAACAACAGGGCTCCTAGAATCGATCCTTGAGGAACGCCGCATTGAACAACTTCTGGATCCGAAAGATTGTTGTTGACCTTGGTTCGCTGAGTCCTATTACATAAGTAGTTCGAAAACCATTTCAGTTCATTATCCTCAATTCCATAATATTTCAACTTCCTTAACAATATATTCCTGTCGATTGTTTCAAATGCCCTTTTAAAGTCTAAGAAAAGAGCAATTATTTTCTTTTGTTCTGCTTTACATTTCCATTCATTTACAATATAATTCACCGCTGTTTCACATGAATATTTCTTCCTAAACCCTGATTGAAAATGTGACAGAATTTTATTTTCCTCAATATATTTTTCTAGCTGTTCTTTTACGACCTTTTCTAATATTTTTTCAAGAGTTTGCAATGAATTTAAGGGTCTGAACTCTTCACATTTTTTAGTTTTTGGAACTTTTTCAACCGGTGATATAATAGATTCTTTCCATACTTCTGGAAATTCCCCCGTTGTTATTGATTTATTGATTATGTTTAGCAGCCTTGGCCCAAGGAAAACCCAGTTATCTAGGATCATTTTTGGGTTTATTTTATCATTATCTGACTTATTTTTTAGTGATTTGAATACAGCTTTTAGTTTATTCAGACTAATTTCTGCAAATTTGAATTTGCATTGCATTTGCTTAATATGGTTAATGTAAGGGACAATTTCGATTGATTCTCTAATTTCTTCCACACTATTTATGAAGTATTTGTTAAAGTTATTTGCTATATATAAATTATTTTCACATTCGTTTCCTTCAAATATTACACTCTGGATTACACTTTTCTCTTGTTTTAGTACCAAATTTTCATCCACATTTCTTTTTGTCCATTCGCTTTATTAATTTTATCAGAAATGTAATTATTTTTTGAATTTTTTACTTTTAAATTATATTGATTTCTGATAATTTTGTACTGATTCCACGTTTCTCGAGTTTTAATTATTCGCGCTATGTTATATTTCTGTATTTTATTGCTTTTAGTATTCTTAGTTCATTGCTAAACCATTTTTTAGTTTTATTATCACAATTAATTTCTTTTTTATAAGTAAATTTTTTTACGGTATTGTTCAAATGACAGACGAAAAACTCTGCACTTAAATTAATATCACAAGTTAAATCCCTTGACTCATTTACAATATTTAGTTCTTTACAAAATTGCACTTTGTCATATTTAAAGATTTCTATTTTTTTATTATAATTATAGTTTTTCTCAACTACTAAATTTATTGATATTTCAATTAATTCGTGGTCACTAATTTTTGACTTTGGATTTACTGTAGCTTCTACATTTTCGGAATTAGTTATTACATAATCTATAAGTGTTTGTGAGCTTGGAGTTATTCTAGTATACTGAGACACTTTTTGCATTAGGTAGTTATCATTCATAAATCTTTCAATATTTTTCTTTTGAGGCTCATTTTTTAACCAATCAATATTAAAATCTCCCGCAATAATAATGCTTTTATTTCTCTCTAGTAATATCTCAATATTTTTCCTGAAAAAATCAAAAAATTCACCTACAGAACCACTAGGAGATCTATACACTGCAACAATTACCACACTGGATCCATTAAAATTACATTCACATGCTAACAGCCACATTTTTGAGTTAACATGATCGAGTAATTTAACTGTTTTCCAATCATTTTTTACATACAATGCCACCCCTCCAGTTCTACTTGAATTTGATTTACATTGATAGTTTGTATAACCCCTTATGTTTATTTCGGTCTCACTAATGGAATCAGTAATATGTGTTTCATTTAAAATCAAAAAATCAGGTCTTTCATTATCTATTATCAACTCAATATGTAAAAAATTATTAATTAAACTTTGTATATTTTTACAAACACCGTGAAGTCTATCTAATTGTTAGTAACCGATTTTTTTTTCGTTTGGCTTCAAGCTTATGCATGTATACTGGACATGTTCTGCTAAGTGTTATATGGTTATCGTCTAGTCCTAGGTTTAATTTTTCATTTGCTCGCATGCAATTTATACATTTTATTACTCTTTCTTTCTGGCATTCTTTGGACTTGTGATTTCCTAAACACTTGAAACATACTTCATTACTCCTACATTCCGATGATTTGTGATTAAAACCTTTACATTTAAAACAATACCGTATTTCCAGCCCTTCATACACATTACAGCGTTCCCATCCAATATTGAGTTTCTCCGCTGCCAAAATTCTTGGATAAGATTCATGGTCAGTTTCTAAAACCATATTGTAATAAATCCTATCTTTTTTGTTTACTTCGTAATATTTAACATTTTTTAACTCACTATTCATACACACTGCATTTTGTTTCTTTAATCTTTCAATTATTTTTTCAGGTTCACATTTCAACGACATATTTGAAATTGTGATTCGCGGGTTTATTGTTTTTGGAACTTTAATTTCATATTTATCTTTCAAATTTTGTTCTAATACTTTTTTGATTTTATCTCTTTCATTTACATTTTCACTTTCTATTAGAATTACTCCATTATGTCTATTTTCACTGTTCGAAATTTTAAAATTTCTGGATCAACTTTATTATTTAAATCTTCTTTTGTTTTTTTTATACTTTGTTTTTCTTTCGGTTTCACTATTATCGGCGCGTCTTTTTTCAACTCCGGCAATACTATTTCCGGCATTTTAAAGCAAGCTTTATTTTTAATTACGTCAGCGAATGACATTTGTTTTGGATTTTTTTCACTGTTTTGTTTATTAATATTTGCAATTTTTTTTATTTCTTGAAAATTTTTTTGATTATCACCATTATTATTATTTAATTGATTAGATATTAATTCACTCTGTTTCCCAAAATCTTGAGTAAGTTTATATATTTCATTCATTTGAATAACACTATTTTCGCAAGATTCTTGAGCTTTTTTCATAGATTGTAGTCGTTCTGAAAACTTTTTTTCAATTGATTCAAGAAGATATTTAATTTAATTTTCACTTGTTTTTAAAGATTGTTCAAATTCATGTTTATATTCTTTTAAGCACTCATTGTTTTTGTTCACAGTAATTTGCATATCTTTTAGAACCAAGTCTACATTGTGAATGTACAATATACAATAAATTTTACTCTTTTGTTAGTTGCAATCGCATTAATAGAGCTTTGGTCAAGACCCGAACATTTGGTTGCCGAGTGGTAGATTTTACCACAAACTCCGGCACACCTTATCCCACTCTCGCCACGTATTGAAAATCTGCATTTGTCGCATTCCGACATTATTTTTATTAGTTAGATGTTAATTTTTTCTTTGATTATATTTTGTCTATTTTTTGGCGGCAAGCGCCGCTTACTATAAATGATTCACTTAGCTTTATTTAAAAAAAAAAAAAACTTATATTTGAAAAAAAAAATTTTTTGTTTCTTATGATTTTATATTCAGATCTTTAATTTCCACTTATTAATTTATTTTCCATTAACTAAATTCAAAAAAGTTTTATTGTTTTTTGTTATTCTTATTAATTTTATTAAGCACTTTGTATTTTTATTAATTATATTTTATAGAGCTTTTCCGATTTACTTCCATTTTGCTAAAATTCTATACTTATAATCTTATTACATGGTAAATTATTATATGGTTAATTATTATATGTTGAATTGCAATAAGGTGAATTAATATAATATATAATATTATCCGAATTCCTTTTTAAAATACGGCTTAAAAACCCGCTCATAATAAAATAATTTATAACATAAACTAAATAATAATTATGATAATAAATTTAGTAAACGTCATCCACTGAACTTAAAGTGCTTCTCCGTGAAAATTTTTTTTTCTTGAATAAAAATATTCTAGTACAAAAATATTTCGATAGTGTCAAAAAAGTACAAATTTTACGGAGAATAAATAATTTTATATTTTTTGTTAGTAATTGACAGTTAAAATTAGAAACAAACTTCGTATGAATTTTTTGTTAAAAATTGTTTGTTGTTAAAAAAATTTTAAAAATAAATTAAAATGGACAATTTAAAAAAAAAATAGAAATCCATCTAAAAAATGGAGAGAGGCGGAAGAAATTTTGATCCTCGAATATTTAAGAAAAATCATACAGGAGGGTAAAGAAATCGAGGTGCGTGTGAATTTATAAGCACAATTATTATTTTACATTTTTATTCTAATTTTTTTTTTTTGTAGAAACCATCAGCAAGTATATTTTTCAACAAAATGGTTATGGAACTCAAGTTAAATTCAAGCACGTCCCAATTAAACACTAAGATGCACCAATTAAAAAAACCTTCACTAAAGCTAAGAAGTGGGAGAACCAAACCGGACAAGGAGTTGAGAAGGGTTCTGTAAAAGGTTTGATATTAGAAAGCTAGTATTTTACAAAAAATTTTAAATTGTTTTGATTTAATTTCAGATTATATAACAAGCATCTGCCCTCATTATGACCTCTTATCAGAAATTTTTGAAAATAAAAGCAGCATTGACCCTCCTTTTTTATATGATTCTTGCATTGACAAAATACAAACTTTTAATAACAGTGACGAGGAGTTTTCATTTGACCAATATATAGAAGAAGAACCTGAATCAAATCCTGAAATAAACTCTGATATTGTGGTTCCACATTATTCAACAAATTACACTTCTGAAGAAGAAGGAATTCAACAAAATTTTGAAAATAGCGATCAAAGATCAACAACCAATTTGGATAAAAAAGGAAAAAAAAAACTGATTTAACTTCCGTCAAAAAATTCAAAAAATTTTTAAGCAATACACCCAGAGGCAAACAAAAATTTCAAACCAATGCTGCAGAATATTTAAAAGAAATCCAGAGAAAAAGATTCGAGTTAATGGAGAAAAAAAATGAAATCGAAATATTAAAATTAGAGTCGGAAACAGAATTTAAAAAAGAAGAGCTTAAATTATCGCGGGAGAAATTCGAATTCGAAAAAGGGCTGAGAATGAAAGAAATTGAAATGAAATACGAAACGGAATTTAAAATTCGAAAAATGAAAAACGAATTAGCTCTATCCATTGCAAAAATTAATCAAAATCGTCAATAAAATAAAAGTACCTAACTTAGTTTAACTTGTAGTGATAACTTTGATGTGATATATGGTAGACGTAGCATTTATTATATTGTGATATCAAAAACAACTTTTTTGAATTTAAAAACTTTATTCTTTTTAATTTTGAGTTGTTCTGTTTAATTTTGATTTTTTCTTTTTTATTTTAATAAAAAAATTAAACAATTTAACATTCCTTTTATTTATTTTTTTTATTCAAGAGCACAGCTTCTCACAACTTAGAGTTGCAATTCATTCATGATTGTTGTAAACAAAACAACTTTCATTGATACGGTTGGATTTATCCTAAAGATGACTGAGATAATCCCATTTTAAAATTTGGCTATTCGAATTCTTTTCGAGGATCCTATGAAAAAGATCTATGCGAAATTCCAGGTATGTGCTCCTAAAGATGACGGAGATTTCAAAATATAGCTATTCGGAATCTTTTCAGGATTGCAAACCCTAGTGTTTGTTTCTTTATAATAGCCAAATAAATTAAGACAAGTCACATTATATTTCATTATATTAATTTTATTTTAGGTTGTATTTAATTAAAACGGGAAAAAGAATTAAAGTAACTATTCCAAAATTTTTTGATTAATGATTAAGTTATTTGTTCAATTATTATTGCTGGTTAGATAGGTCTTCACTTAAAATTATTGAACATAAAGCTTTTTGCTTATTTTCTCCTACAATATTACTATTTGATTCATTTTCATGCTCATTTGTTTCAACTTCATTGTCTTCAACTTCAATATTATTTTCGTGATCTGAAAAATAAAAAAAAAATGATTAAATCAATTTAACAATATCCAAGCTCAAACCTTTAAAAAATTCTCAAAATCGTCTTCTTCCAATGAGGCAAAATAATGCAGCATACCGTTATCCATTCACATGCGAATTTATGTGAATTTTTATTTTTTATGTTAATTCTCAACTTTTTTAGAGAACTGAATTTTTCTTTCAGGAAACCAAAACAATTTTCGATTCTCACTCTGTACTTGCTCAATTTTTTGTTAAATTGGCCTTTTCTAATTGAATACGAATTTGCCTGTTTCCTGTGTGGGGTGATCACAAATCTGGTCAATTTATAGGCAGAATCTGCTGCCAACCATTGATTACAGAAAGATATGCACTCGTATTCAATCCAATGCTTGAATTAGAATATATTCTCGAATCGTGAACGCTTCCAGGATATCCTACAAAAATGTGTATAAATTTTAAATTGGGATCGCAAACACCTTGCATTTTAATGGAATAATTTTTTTTTCTTGAAAAATACGATGTAGGATCTAATGATGGTGCTTCATCCAATGGGATTTCAGACCCATCTAAATAGCCCACACAATGCGGAATCTCATCCATGTGTTCAGAAATAATAATATTCCGTTGTTCACTATCCGGCCACGTCAAGAATATTTCCTTTAAATCCAGAATAGCAGCAAAAATCCGTTTTGTGATTTGGCCTATTGTTTCACCATCTCCTATACCAAATAATGCAGCAATTCTGGATGAACTGGTACCTTCTCCACTGGCACCTACAAATATAATATAAAAAATATTAGTTACTCCATCCGTGTTTTTTATAATACAAAATGTACCTAAACGATATAATACTACTGCAAGTTGAAAAAAGACACTGTGTTGTAGAACTGCACGTTTGCTGTGAAATACTGGATTATTTTGAATTAATTCTAAAATTAAATTAAATTGGATTCTAGATACTCTCATTAATCCTTTGAATCTGTCGTCATCATATTTTGCTAGCGTTTCTGTGAACCAAAATTCATTTTTTGGAACATTACGCTGAACACCGTACCGAAAGCTTGAAACGATTTGAATATTTTCCAGAAACCCATCCATTATTTCATCTATCTCATCATCATCTAAAACTTAGTCATTTTTTAACGAATTAAATACCTATTAGTTACCACTAATCACAATTACTTACCTGAGTCTACCCAACTAGCAAATTATTCTTGTAAATAAGTGTTATACCAACTATAAGTTGTATAAGATTCTAGTAAAACGATTCGTGATACTGAATCAGTGATCTTGTTATGCAACATTTATAAGAATTCTATAAAAAAAAAATATTTCATCAAAAACTATAATCAGCTCTTTAATGCCGGTTTCGGTCTTCCTATTAGAATTTATTATATCACAAAATTCTTCATCTCTTTTACTTTGTACATATGAGTAAAAAGGAAAAAAAATGCTCTTTAATGCCGGATGTGGTCCTGCTATTAGCTTTTATATTTGTTATAAAAAAAAATGTTTTCTCTTTCACTTCTTACATATGAGTAAAAAGGAAAAAAAATGCTCTTTAATGCCGGCCGTGATCTTGCTATTAGCTTTTATATTTATAATAAAAAGATTTTTTTTCTCTTTTACTTCTTACATATGAGTAAAAAGGAAAAAAAATGCTCTTTAATGCCGGCCGTGATCTTGCTATTAGCTTTTATATTTATAATAAAAAGATTTTTTTTCTCTTTTATTTCTTACATATGAGTAAGAAGGAAAAAAAATGCTCTTTAATGCCGGCCGTGATCTTGCTATTAGCTTTTATATTTATAATAAAAAGATTTTTTTTCTCTTTTACTTCTTACATATGAGTAAAAAGGAAAAAAATGCTCTTTAATGCCGGCCGTGATCTTGCTATTAGCTTTTATATTTATAATAAAAAGATTTTTTTTCTCTTTTATTTCTTACATATGAGTAAGAAGGAAAAAAAATGCTCTTTAATGCCGGCCGTGATCTTGCTATTAGCTTTAATATTTATAATAAAAAGATTTTTTTTCTCTTTTACTTCTTACATATGAGTAAAAAGGAAAAAAAATGCTCTTTAATGCCGGCCGTGATCTTGCTATTAGCTTTTATTTTTATAACAAAACTATTTTTTTTCTCTTTTACTTCTTACATATGAGTAAAAAGGAAAAAAAATCGTGTGATGTGTGTTCGTATATAAGTATAAATAAAAAAGTTGTTAGTGTACCTACGATATATTTTTGAGAAAAAATAATATAATAAAATAAAATAATATTAAAATAAATAATAAATTAAAAAAAATAATTATGAGCTTAATAGACAAATATAAAAAATATAAAAAAAGTGGTACATACTACAGAAAAACACATCCGTATCAAAAAAAAGAAGAAACTGGAATATGGGTTGAAAATCCAATTAACGACCACCAAAATTGTTTGAATCAATCAAGCTTACCGGACGGATGCGATTCAGATAAGAATTATACCGAGAGCAGTGAAGACGAATTTGATCAAGATCAACATAATATTGAAGACATTCAGCGCGATTTGCGATCTTGGGCTCTTTCTCATAATATAAATCATTTAGCAATGAGAGATTTGTTGAACATTTTGCGAAAGACTTTTCCTTATTTATGTAATGATCCACGCACATTATTAGAAACCCCTAATGAGAAGATTGCTCTTATGGAGCTTGGTAATGATGGTGAGTGTTTTTTTTAAACATTTAGCCATATATTTCACAAATTAAGTTTTCAATTCAGTGCTTATCATGCAACTTTGAGCAATCTACAGCTTTTAACTATGAATAATTTAAAAAAATATTATTTTCGGAGTAGTTTTAAGTATTTTTGGTTTTTTTTTTTTCTCATTAATGAATTTACTATTAGTATTACTGTGTGGTTGAGAAGGGTTGATTCTATTCAATTAGCTATCAATACATTTGACTACCAATACATTTAACTGTAGGTTTGTTTAATTTTAGTTTCACTGAATATTATAAATCGATCTCGTTAAGTGTGAGTTAGTGAGTCAGCCGCATGTACTTACAGTCAAATGTAATTATATTTATATTTTATTGTCAAATGACAAAATTCAAATGTACCACTCCTATTTTAGTATTAACATAATTTGCATTTATTAGTTCGAATATGTTATAAATCACTAGATTCTCTTTCGTTTGCTCAATTTTCAACTGTAATTTAAGGATCTTATTGGCATAATGGTGTTGAAAAGTGCTTGCGGTTAAGTTTTCGCGATTTGGATCGCCCTTTGAAAATTGAAATAAATGTAAATATTGATGGTTTGCCAGTTTTTAAAAGTTTAAAGATACAGTTTTGGCCTATACTGTTCAATGTGCATGAGATGGACATGAAGCCAATGGTTGCAGGAATTTTTTGTGGAACAACTAAGCCATCAAATGTCACTGAATTTTTAAATCCGTTTGTGACGGAGTTATCCCACATTCTGAAAACTGAAATTAAAATCAAAGGAAATATTTTGACAGTATCAGTTCGAGCCATTATTTGTGATTCACTTGCTCGAGCTTTTATAAAAGGTAAAAGTCTTAATGTTCAGATAATATTTATCTCAAGATATTATTTCAATAGGTGTAAGTTACTTTAATGCCCAGCATGGCTGTTTGAAATGCACGACTATCGGTGAATATTCGTATGAAAAACGATGCAATATATTCCCGAGAACTGTGTGTCCAAAACGAACAAATGCAGCTTTCAGGGAAAATAAGTACGATGAACATCAAAAAATCGAAACACCATTAAAAGAACTCCCAATAGACTTAATTGAAGATATCGTTGTCGGGGACGAATTGCATTTGCTGCACTTGGGCATAATGAAGCGTTTTTTGGTGGGTTTCAGAGATGGATCTTTAAGTCGAAATTCAAAATGGTCTGCATTTCAAATTTCGAAAATATCACATATTTTGCATGAAATTAAGCTTCCCTCTGAGATTTATCGATCTGTTCGTGGACTAGACTGTTTAGCTCATTGGAAAGGAACAGAGTATAGAACATTTCTGCTATATTTAGCAATTGTAGTTTTAAAAGATTTTTTGCCTGACCACTGTTATAAGAACTTTCTTTCAATGTTTTGTGCTGTCACAATATGTTCAACCGAAGCTCACTCTAAATTACTACCAGTTGCTGAACAATTAATGCAGCATTTTTTGGAAAAATTCAAAGAAATTTATGGACAGCAACACATGACCAGCACAATCTAATTCACAATCTAATTCACAATCTAATTCACTTAGTGGATGAAGTTAAGAGGTAGATATTTTAATTTATGTGTAAAATCAAGTTCAAAATATAATATATATTTGATTTCTTTTTAATTTTAAAGATTTGGAATCTTATCCAGCTTCAGTGCTTATCCATTTGAAAATATGCTGGGATACATTAAGCGACTTTTAAGGAATGGTTCGAATCCACTTGCACAAGCAGCTAGAAGAATTGAGGAATGTGCATATTTTAATCGCATAAAAAAACAACAAGAATCATATCCCGTCTTGGGAAAGCAAAAAGATTACCATGAAAATGAAGAAGTTGAATTTTTATCCATTTTTCCTTCACAAAAAATTATTTCTATTTCGAATAAAATTTGTTTGGGTTCAAATTTTTCTCTTGATGAAAGTTTCAAGAATAAATTTTTCTTAACTTCTGATAAGAAAGTGGTGGCAATGTCCAAGGCAATTAAAACTAACTCAGATATTTACATAAAAGGTTTTAATGTTGAATGTAATTTAAATAGCTTTTTTGAAACGCCAATCGACTCTAAATTTTTAAACATTTCAATTTCAAATAAAACAGATTTAAATTCAGTTCCAAACTTCTACACCATCAACAATATTTTAAGTAAGATAGTTGCTATTCCGTACGGACAACAATTAGTTTTTATTCCTCTATTACATACATATCGTCTAAAAAACTAACTAATTTATAATTGTACCACAATAAATTAAAAATTAACATGCTTTTGTGATTAAATGTTGTGATTATAAATTAAAATTAATGCAAAGCATTGCAAAATGTTAGAAAACCTGTATAATGAATAAAAAAACAAACAAATAATATTTTTGATGATAATGAAATATTTTTCATTTATTAAATTTATTTTTGTGAATTTTTAATAATCATGCTTCATACAAATGAAAATTAATAATGCATTGCAACCAAAATATAAAAAATAAAATAAATTTCCAATTAAAGATAAAAAATAATATAATAATTACAAATAAAAGAATGTTAATAAATGAATATGTAAGATATTTGTCAAAAGAAATTAATAATATATAAAAATACTTGAAATTGAAAAAAGATTTTTCGTTAAAAAAAGTTAAAAATGTTTTATCCAAAATACAAAATAAAATACTTATATATTCAATTAGAAACAAAAATAAATAAGTGGTTTCCATTATTCCCAAATTATAATATAATATTAATATTAATAAAAAATTAAAATTAATTTTATAAATGAATAATAATAAAAAAAATTTGTTTTTAATTCTAAAAAACCTTTTTTTTATAATACAAAGCTATATATAAAATTGACGACAAAAATTCATTAGTGTGTAGAAACGAAAAATGTGTTAGTAAATGTTATGAAAGTACAATTTAAATTGAAAACGTGGAAATATATACCGTGAATCAGAAGTATAGAACCAAACTATACTACATTCTTAAATTTTCTTGATTTTTATATTTAGAGATTTATAGATACAAACAATTAATTAACAAAAGATATCTACGTTAACTTTTGTATCATATGGCCTCATTAATCATAAAAAGATTAAAATTTAAACTTTCCGAAATTTATTTTTCATTGAAACTTTAATTTGAAAAATAGATATTTTTTAAACAAAAAGTTTCATATGAACTTTTTTTATATGATAAAAATTTAAAACTTAGGAAAAAAGTAAAATTGTTGTACTAAAAATATGGCAACGAAGTGGTTCTATATTTTTGAATCACCCCACAGTTAATACATCTAGCATCTAGAAAAAATATTAATGAAATTAACATATTTTAATTGCAAACATTAAATAAAATTAAATACGCTCTATTAAACTTTTGCCGTCGATATTTCAATATATACAGAAGTTAATAAAAATTGGATATAATAAATTAAATAGACAATTATTCAATGACAATTTTATTTGCTGGGATTCTAATTTTAGGACGAGAAGCTCTTTGGATTGGGGTTTCAGCTCGTCGTTTGCTATTTTTTAATATTATTTTGAAAAATTTGTGGCATTCGTTTACGCTGAAAGTATCATCAGCAAGTCTTACAGCATATGTAAAACATTCTATGGTATTTTTATAGACCTGTAAACATAGTCTCTTCTCGTCTTTTTTTGTTGAAGTGCCTGTCCATGAAAATAATTTAAATAAATTTCGGTCAAAAAGATAGTCAACCAATTCATAGCAACATGCCAGTCCTTGACCAATTCGGCGAGTACCAATAATATTTTTTAATTTCGAAGCCTAAGAAAAAAAATTATGAATTTAGATAGGGCATTGTTAAATTGTTATAATAATTTTAAAAAAATAAATAACCTGGATAAAAATGAAAAAATATTTATTAGTTTTAAAATTTTATTTCTGTTATAAAACCTAATAATTTTTAAACTTATAATAATATTATATTTTATTTCAAGAGTAAGAAGAAATGTTAAAAAAAATTTAATACTTAAACCAATAAACATATTAAAATTTCAGTGGTAACTTACCATTTCACCAAAATATTCTTTATTTAATAGCTTTTCTTCAAAATTATTTAAATCAATGATAGAAGCTATTTTCACTAAATCATTATTTACTTGTTTTCCAGCATTATTTTCCTTTAACTGATCACTTATTGCCTTAAGTCCAAACTCAAATTTATTATTAAGTGCATTTATATTATTTTTAGTTTCAGTTTGGATATTAATAATTTCTTGTTGTTGTTGTTCAATCCTTATTAATTTTTCCATTATTTGTTGAAAATTTGGGCAATTTTCTTCTAAAACCGGAACACAAATTTCACTTGGGTCTAATTCGTTTGTTGTAAAAGATTTATTTCTGTCTGATACCTCATTTATATCAGTTGCATCTAACAATTCATTTGATTTATCAATAATTTTTTCAGTGAGATTTGTATTAGCCGTATCTTCAAAACACTTCTTCACTAATTCGTCGAAGTTCTCGAAATTAGGCTTACTTTTCATTTTTTTTTGTTTTTCATGTTCTTCTTCCGTATCAGAATAGTTTATCATTTTTTCTATTATATTTTCAGCTTCTTGAAATGTTGATATTTCAGATCTTTTCACAAAACATGGCATTTGAAGTGTATTTTTATCCGGCATTGAATTCTTATCCCTTATTGATTTTTTGAAATTGTGACCAATTGCCATTTTTGGCCAAAATAATACTCCACCTTCTTCCCATAAATGGGGTATAGCAGTCAGTTCTTTCTGGCCTTTTTCTATAGTTTGAATTATTTTAAACATTGTCTAAATTTTATAAAAAGTAAGCAAAATAAAAATTATTAAAGTTTCATTTTTGTCGTAAATAAATATAATAATCAAAAATAATATTGGTTTAAATTAGATTGAAACGTTGAATAAAATAGATTTTACAATGGTGGGTAACATTTGAGTCCGACTCCCTATAATAACATAAAAAGCAATTTTAATACTTTCAGCTAAAAGCACATACAAAAATGAAAACTAAAATTTTGAATTTAATTATTTTTTATTTAATTTAATTTATTTAATTTAATTATTTATTTATTTTATTTTGAAATTTTTAATGCAAAAATAAAATTAACAGAGTTTTCAAAAAATATATTATTTACCAAAATTACCAACCTAAAAAATAACAAAAAAAAAATAGCTTGATCTCTTTTTCTCCTATACTTTGATATAAAAGATAACAAAAAAAAAAAGCTTGATCTCTTTTTCTCCTATACTTTTATATAGGAGAAAAAGAGATCAAGCTATTTTTTTATTATCTTTTGTGTTGGTGTTTTTTGAGTTACCATTTTGATTAAGAAAATATAATTTTTAATTAATGCAAAATTTGTATAAAATGAATCGTATTTATTAATTAGAGACCAATTTTTTTAAATTTTCTTAGTTATTATTATATTTTTGAGACCCAAATTGAATAAAACTAAGATCATGTTTTATGTGTAAAAAATTATTTCCAAAAAAAAAATTACTTACCTATCCTTTTTTATCCTATTGTAAAAAATATAAATAAGTCTTTTAATGAATCTTTTAAAATCTTTTAATGAATCTTTTAATTAAAATTAATTTAGTTAAATTCAAATTGGTTTGGTAATATTTTTTTTTCAATTTTATTAGGTACTTGTTTCTTTAAAGCAAAACTTACAGCAGCTATCAAAAATGAAACAAAAATTAGTTTAATTTCGTGTTACCAGCTCGGCCCAATATTACTAATCCCCTAACTATATAAATATAACAAGGACTTGAGACAGTGTAAAGTTTGCGAAAATATTACTTTGAAAATATTACATTGACTTTTTTATTATAATTTTGTGTAAATTCTTTGCAGATCGTGATTTAAAAATGCTACACTTATTGTGCGAAAATATAAAAAAATTATTGTGTAGATGATGTTGATTAGAATACATTGCAATATTTAACTTTGTACACTAAAATTTCAGTTCAGGATACTATTTTAAAACTGAGTACATTCAATAAAAAAATTTAAATATATGTTCAGCTTTTATGTGTATGTTTTAATTTAAACTATTTTTTAAAAGTTCAATCAATTACATTCAGTTGGGTATGAAATAAGAAAAGAGTAAGATGGTACGAAAATGTACCTAAAGGGTTTTTAAATTAGACGTATCCTCTGAGAATTTTTGGCGGGATAATGATTATTTTATAAATTTTTATATTTATTTCGACTTATTTCGATAAATAAAAATAAACTACTGAGAATTTAATACCAACCTGCCGTTTTTTTCTATAAATCCGCAGTTTTATCCTTATTGCGTTATCACTCAAAAATGCCTCTTTAAATTCTCTAGACATGGCAATACAGACAACTTGTTAACCATTTTAGTTTTTTTTGTTTGTGTGATAAATAAGTTATAGTGAATAATACCAATGGATAGTTTTACTTCAATAGACTTCTTTCATGTAAAATATCTCAAACTATTAATTTAAAAAAAAATAATTTCAATGTAATAAGGAAAATTCTTTTTTAATCAGTTTTCCATCAAAAATGAAAAACCGACTATCTCATTTTTTCATTTGTTATTTTATATTTTCAGGAAATTAAATTTATTTTTTCTACACATTGAGCATTTTTTAGTATTACAATAGAAAAAATTACAAATAATATTTATACCGCGACTGCCAAACACAAAATTATTTTTAATTTTTTGGTTTTTTCTATAAAATTTTCAAACATATTGAAGCTTATCACTGCCAGGGGTGCTCAAAGGTTAATGTGTGGTGAGCCGCATGTTCGAAAATCGTAAAATACTGTAGAGCCGAAAAATTATCAATGCAAACTTAAATTTAGATTTTATAATGATAATTAATATGTGCACAAAAATCTGAAAAATTATAAGAAAAATATATAATAAAATACAAAATTTCAGTAAAACTTAATAATTTATTGAGCCACAAAAAAATTTCAAAGAGCCGCATGCGGCTCATGAGTCGTAGTTTGGGCTTGTCTGGAATATAGGAACAAAAATACTTAGTGGAAATCCAAGTTATTTAAACGCACAATGTGTTTGGAAGAACTAAAGGCTAAAGTGCCGTTTCCTTGAAACTCTCAGAATGGGCTGAAACTTGGACGGGGGGTAGAGGAAACTAAATAAATATTTTATTATTTGGGAAATTGTTAATTCTTTTTCAAAAAAAATCAATAAATTAAAAACAGTACATAAAAAGAATAAATTTTATTTATTTCTGCCATGGAAAACTATATTTTGCATATTTTGCTTATGTACTTTAAAATTTATCAAAATTATATCATCAAATTTGATGCTTGTTTTAATTTAAAATTATTGAAATATCATAAACTTTACTAGGATTCCATATTTTTCAATCCTACAATATTAACAATTACATTATTTTTACAACTGCATTAAAATCCATTTTCGAATTAATTTTTTCTTCAATAATTATATTTTATTTAATATCTATAACTATAATAATAATTTTTGTAAATACCTTATTTAATACATATTTGAAAATGAAAATCTGTATAAGTTAAATTAAATACAAATGTATTTATTTTATTATTACTTATACTTACCTAAATATTTATTTATTATATAAATAAATATAAATTAATTTTTTTCTGTATTTGGTTTTCCTTTTCTTTTCACTTTTCTCTTTTATATATATTTATGTTTCTTTTTTATAGCTTTCCTTTTCCTTTAATTGATTTTCTCTTTTTTTATCACACATGTATTCATGAAAAAAAGTGTTATACACGCTAATAATCGAGATAATTACATGATACAATAATGTTATTAGCCACTTACTATTCCGTTTGTAGATACTTATATATAAAAATCAGTCTAGTAATTTTCGCCACTTTTCGGGATAAAAGAGGATACAAGCTACTTAATAGATAATTATTAGAATACATAATCTTTCTATTAACAGAACTGAATTCTCTTATAGAGCTAATTTGCTAGTTGGGTAAACACATAATTTCATCCATTGCATTTTCGTGCAAATAAGTAATTAATTGTTTTTTGAAATTTTCCGGCATTTTATATATTAATACTATTCTATAATTTTAAAATTCTACTCCAGCCAGATTCAGATTTAATTTTATTATTAAAATAAGAATTTTATTCGAGATTTAAAATTGAAATCAAAACAACTTTTTGATTTGACTCTAGTTATATTTTTTTGAAGCGAAGCTTCTTTAAGATGAAAACACAATTGGAGCGACAATGACGGCGACAGCGATAGCGACTGTCAAAAACCATATATTTGTATGAGAATGAAACAATTGAGGCAATTTTTTTTTATGAAAAATCGCTGTCGCCGTCGTCGTCGCCCCAATTGTGTTTTCACCTTACGGGGGATATTGAATTTGAATGGGGAGTGAAATGAAAAAAAAGGATGTGGAAGTAAAATCAAACGGAAGTAAACAAACGGAAGTAATCAAACGGAAGTAATCAAACGGAAGAGGCGCGAAAAAAAAATGTTAAATCCTCTAAAATGTTAAATCCGAGACGGATTTTGCGGGAAAGCTCCCATTTCGGAGTTATGGCCTTTCAAAATTTCAATACTTTACTTCATACGTTTTTTAAACAGAACTTTGCCGAGAAATTAATTTTTTTTTTTTGAAAGATTAATTTCTCGTCAAAGCTTTTTCACAAAAAATTTTAAACAGAACTTTGACGAGAAATTAATTTTGCGGCGGGCGGGTGGTCAGTGGCCCTGCAAATCGCACACATTTTTGTCGGAATAGAGAATTCTAGCAGCTTAAAAAAATTTTTTAACATTTATATTAGGTCAATTTAATTTAAAATTTTTAATAAATTCTTATCTATATTATATTTTTGTAAATCACGAACTTTTTACAACAACAATTTCCATACAAAAAAAAAAAATATTAAGTTACCTTAGCTTAGAAAATTCTAAAGGAATTTAAATTTAATAAAAATAATAATAAAATATGTAGGTAACAAAATATTCTTTATATATCGCGTCTTCGGCCTAGGGCGGAAGGGCGGGGCGGATTTTAAGGTGGTAGGGAGGGGCGGAAGGTAGTGGTCGTAAGGTAGGGTGGAAGAGAGGGTCGGAAGAGAGGGGCGAATTTTAATCAAAAAATTAAAGCTTTTTATGGGATATTAAAAATTAGTTTCTTGTTTTTAGATAATCGTGTGTTCATACAGGGGCCACTAGTATAATTATATTTACGAAATTTAATTGATAAATTCGATATTTTTTGATTTCTCATTAATTTATTGACAATTTATTTACTTAATTGGATTAATATAAGTCTGTTGCGTGAATTCAATTTAAAAAACGGAAGCCCAAAAACCAAATTTATTGATATTATATAGTTATAAATATTATATTACTTTGGACTTGGGTTAAAAAATATGTAGTTATAAGTATGTAGTTATAAATTGTGTAAAGTTTATTGCGAAAATTAGAGTATTGAAACCATCATTAGAGATAAAAAAAATTGTGAATTTTCCAGATTTGTCAACAAAACAGAGTCAAAACATTTGCCTCTTATTTTAGCTACCACAAACCAATTATTTCTATGATAGAATGTGATGACTAGTAAATATAATATATATTATTTAAATTTTAAAATTATACTTTTAGGCGTAAGAAGCTTCGCTTCTGTCGGGTGTCCAATGACATCTCATGTGTTTTCTACAGAATATTTTAATACATGCCTAGAGACATGTATTAAAAAATTCAACTGAAAATATTTTTGACTTTTAATTACACTAATACCCTTGCTGCACCGGCAGTCTTAATATCGGTTCTTGCGAAAGACGTCTTTCTTTCAGTTCTCTTTCGTCTTTTGCCATATACAAAAAAATTCCAAGAGCCGAAAGAAAGACTCATCACAGTACATACTTTGTCACTTTGCAGTTTGTTGTTTATTATTTAAAATTAATATTTAAAATATTTACAAGGAGTTCTTATCGATCTTTCAACCGATACAGACGTATATTATAGAGATAGCTAATTACAAACTAATAATTGGTATACTCATTTCTTTTTTTTTTAAATATTATACAATACATTGTATAATTATAAAAAAAAAAAAATCAAAAAGAACAAAACAAAAAAAAAGAATTTTTTTTTCTTTTCAACTTATAACGAAGACAAATACAAATTAAGCCCAAGAGAATCTTCTGGGCCTTCTGGAGTCATCATTACCCGTAGAGGTAATGGTAGACCAAAATATTAAATGGACATCAACTTTCAATCAATGTCTCCAATGGTTTGGTCTGAAATCCCCATAAGAAAAGGTACAAAAAGGAAAAGACTGGATCAAAACCAAAGTGAAACTAACAGATTCCATATACTTAGCCAATTGGAGAAGAAAGTGCCACACAGTAACAATACACATGGTAATGAACAAAATAAAATAAATACTTTAAATAACAATAAGAAAGATAAAATTACCTTTTGTCCCCCAATAATAATGGGTTAAAATAATATAAATATAAAAAAATTAATTGACCACATGAAAACCTACGAAAATAATCAATTTAAATTTTATAATAATGTAAAATCTAACCTAACTAAACTTTATGTAACAGATAAATTAGTGCACACAGAAGTAATTGAATTGTTAAGAAAGAATAAAATTCAAGCACATTCTTATACTCCTCCTGATTTAAAAGGAGAAAATTGGGTTCTTCATGGTATAAACGACAGCTTTTCTGCACAAGAAGTCTTACAAGCATTAAAAGAATTAAATCCTTATTCAAATATTAAGAATGTGAGTGAATTAATTACCCCCAATTCTAAGAAAAATAATAAAAAAACTGGTCTCTTTATTGTGCAAATTAACCCGGGCGAAAAGTCAGAATGGCTCATTAATATTAGATTTTTATTATTCCAAAAAATATCTTGGAGCAAGCTCTACTCATCGGGCCCAATTCAATGTATGAGGTGCCAGGATTATGGGCACGTGGCAAAAAATTGCTCGAGAAACTATCGTTGCGTTAAGTGTATATTAAATCACGGTCATGGGGAATGTTTGTTAGACAAAGAAACTGGACAGCCAACTTGCACTAACTGTGGTGAAAATCACCCAGCAAATTTTAGAGGCTGTACTTACTATAAAGAAATTAGACAACAAAGAGACAACAAAGAGAACAAAATAACACAGAAGTTAATTTTATTGCAAATATTGCAAGTCAATCTACACAAAATTCGTACGCTAACGTAGTAAAAACACATACTCCCAATTTGAATACAAATGATTTTTTCAAACTCTCGCAAAACCTATTTGGCATGCCCCTGATTCAACTTGTTCATGAAATTAATGATTTTATGCCTAAAATAGGAAAATTGCACAATGTTGTAGAAAAGCAAATAGCTTATATTGATTTTATATTCAAAATTACAAAGAATAATGGATATTAGAAACAAAATAATTAAAATAATATCGCTAAACTCACGTTCATTAGTCTCTCTTTCAAGAAGAGCAATGTTAGAAAATTTACTTAGTAAACATAAACCAGAAATCGCTTTAATTTAACAAAATTAAAAAAAAAACACAATCTTTTAATCGACAATTTTAAAAACATAAGAAATGACGCGCAGCAAGGTACAACAATCCTATTTAAACAAGAATTGGACTTCTTGAAAGAAATAATAAATAGTAATATTAACTTACCCCTCACACTTGCTAAAATGATTATTGAGAATGATAAGAATGAAAGAAAAAGTGTACTCTTATGCTCAGCGTACATTAAACCTCAGTGTCCAGTTAATGATCTCAAAGACACTATGGAGTTACTAAATAGCCTCTCAAAAAATTCGACTTTTTCATATGTGGAGGAGATCTTAACAGTAGACATATTCAATTTTCTGACACAACCAATAACCATAATGGAGAATTAATTTATAAATGGTTTCAAAATAATATATCCAATACCGATTTAACGATGATTTCTCCCCGAACCCCAACGTACCCCTCTAGTTCTTCAACATTAGATCATTTTTTGGTGAGTGCAAATTGTATAAATAGGATCGATCTTAACTGGAAAATCGAGACATTTTATAGTTATTCGGACCACTTTTTATTAGAATTAACGATTAATTTAAATGATTTTGAACTTATTTTAGGCCAACCAGAAACTTTCAGATCATTCCAGGAAACAGACTGGGATAAAGTAAAAGCACAGCTTCAAGATAATTTTTTAAATTAATTCCCGCCAGACACCAAAAATCTAACAAATTCAGACATAGATGAATTTATAAACAAATTTGAAACTATATTTAATTCATGCATCGACGATAACACGCAGCTGATCCAAAACAAACCTAAAAAATTCAAAATCTTACCACCTGAAATAAAAAAACTATTAAATATTAAGCATATATGGGCCAAAAAATTAAAGAAAATATATCATCGCCAGGGAAATCGAATATCTATAAACTATAAAAATCTTTCAAGCAAAATATCGTGTTTAAAAAAAATTATTGAAGAAAAAATATGTCTTCACTTTGAGAATCAGTTTCGATGCCGACTAAAAAACATTAAGTCGGGTCCAAGTACATTTAAAGAAATAAATAAAATAATTTGGAAAAAAACCAAACCTAAACAAAAAGTGACAATTAGTGGACGTTTAATCGAAAATCCACAAGAAAAAGTACAAGCATTTTCTTCATACTTTCAGAAAATATATTCCGAAAAAAATCCAAATTACGACATGGTACTTAACAACGCAGTTCACATCAAAGCCGATCAATTTATTCATAAAAATTTGACTAATTTTAAACCAATAACTAACTTCAGTAATACAAACTCATCTAAAAACCCTAATGATTCCGAATTCATAACTTTCGATGATCTCAAAAACTTAATCAAAAACTTAAATAGAAAAAAATCATCAGGACCTGACGGCATTTCTAATTTTTTATTAAGAAAAATTCCAGATAATGCCATTTTTTATTTGGTTATAATAATAAATAATTGCTTAAATAACTGCTATTTCCCTAACAAATGGAAATGTGCCAAGTTAATTCTGCTGCTAAAAAATCATAAAAGCTATTATGTTGAAAATTATAGACCAATCTCAATGCTCTCAAACCTTGGAAAGCTTTTAGAAAAAATTATGGCAAAAAAAATTGATACTCAATGTGAAGAAAAAAACATAATTCCTGATTACCAATTCGGCTTTAAATCGGCTTAAACTTAATAATGACATTATCTCAAATTTAGAAAATAAAAAATGTACAATTGCTTGTTCTCTTGACATTAAAAAAGCCTTCGACTCGGTATGGCAGAAAGGATTAATTTAATTTAGAAAACAGATCTTTATTTGTCAACTTTGAAGGGGCAGAATCAAATAAAATAGGTGTTAGGTGTGGGGCACCTCAAGGCTCAATAACAGGGGCCAAACTCTATAATCTTTTTTTGCACGATTTTCCTCACCAATCTTTAAATATGCGAAGAACAACTGAATCAAATGCTACACTTTTCGCAAACATTACTTTTGTGTACGCACATGCCCATAATCCTGAGCTTGCTGCAAGATATGTGAATAAACATATTGAAAAAATAAAATATTATTACGATAAATGGGGAATAGAGATCAATATTCCAAAAAGTGAAGCAATATGCATTAGAAATGCATCTGGAAAAGGGCCTAGGGATTGCATTAAAAAACTTCGTAAAGTTAAGATTAAAATTGGCGCCAACATGATACCTCTGAAAGAATCAATTAAGTATTTAGGAATAAATTTTAATCAGTTAAAGAACTTATTCGCCCGATACTAATGTATGGATTTCCCATTTGGTTCCAAATATCACCCACCTATGCCGATAAAATTCAAGTTTTTGAACGGAAAATAATAAGAATGTGCTTGAATAAATATTATCAAAATGTAAATAAAAAATATTCAAATAAAACTATATATAATCAATCAAAAATTATTCCATTTATCACATACGCCTTACAGTTACAAAAAAAATATATAAGCAAACTAGAACTCCATCCTAACTTCACTATTAACCAATTATATAACCTTAGAAATAGTTATAGCATTAATAATTACTACTTATCACCTTTAGTAATTTTAGAAGAAGAAAATCAGAATTTGTTTTTTAAAATAGCAGAACATAACAAATCCTTTCTACCAAAATTTTACAAATATTCGAGCATTACAAACAGCAACCATAGGGGATAACAATAGATTAAATTTAAGGCATTACAATAACAAAATCTAGTCAGCTTAAAGCATAACAAGCTCTTTTGGTTTCCAGCGCAAAAACTAAAAATTATTCATGAAAATGGAATAATTATTAAATAAATTTTTTTAATTGTCAATTATCTCTAAGTAAGATAAAAAAAAATGTATACTATAGTAATATTAGGTAATACTTTACAGCCTAGTAGTAAGAATAAATGTGAATATTTAATTTTTAAGTCATTTTTGTAAATATTGAAATTTGAAAGACGCAATAAACTTAAACTTAACTTTCAAAAACTTATATTTCAAAATATTTACAAAATTTTTATTAAAAATTTTCCAAAAAAACAAGGCGATACTTCAGTTTCCTTGAACCACTGGGAATGGGTTGAAACTTGTAGGAGGGATAGAGGCGGTTCCCAAATTCCCTAAACTGAAATCATTTTTCGGGGAAAAGGCCCCCCAAAGTTTTCATACATTTTTGTATGGATTTTTTTTGTGCGATTTGCGGCGTCAAAGTTCTGTTTAAAAAAAGTATGAAGTAAAGTAGAAAATTTTGAAGGGCCATAACTCCGATATGGGGGTTTCCCGCAAATAACGTTTCGGATTTAACATTTTAGGGACCGCCTATACCACGTACCCAAAAATAGGGCAAATCGGGCACAAAAAAAAATCTATTAAAAAATGTATGAAAACTTTGGGGGGCCCTATCTCCCAAACGGGGCCTTTTCCCCAAGAACTGATTTCAGTTTTGGGAGTTTGAGCACCGCCTTTATCCCCCTCCAAGTTTCAGCCCATTCTGAGTGGTTCAAGGAAACTGTAGTTTAGCCAAAAATAATAATAAATAATTTTCAAACGAAACTGAAAAAAAAAATTTTTTTTTTTTTTTTTTTTCGACAATTTGACATTTAAATTAAGGTTTTACACACTGTTAACATAGAGTTTGCGCAAGTCTGTTCGAAAATGTTACATAGTACCGATTATGTCAATTTTCGGATTCTACTTTCGGATCCTATTTTCGGATCTTCAATGCGAAAGTAGATAATTAGATAGTAGACCCCCTGCCTTCAATTAATTATTTTGTGGTGGTTACACTTATACCTGTAAAAAAAAATAATAACAAACATACGTTAATTCATATCGTTTCATAAAAAAATTTGAAAATAAAAAATGGAATCAACAAAAAAAAAGAAAAAGTTTAAGTGGACGTTCGATACCACAGCCACATTTATAATGGTTTGGAGAGAGAAAAACCCAGATCTATTGAAAGCACGAAGAAATGTGCATGTCATCGAGGAGATGCAAAAAATGCTGAAGGACCAGAAAATTGACGTTACCACTGATGAAATCAGAAGCAAAATAAAAAATTTGAAATTAAAATATAGGTAAGTTCTGTCAAAAAATTTTAATTATTATATTTTCTTCGTAAAAAATCACTAAAAATCTGTTACATTTTGCATTAAATTCGTTTTTTAAGACATGAAAAAAAAAATTGTGGGACCGTCTGGAGGATCGCCATCTGATTGGGAACATTTTGAAAACTATAAAGAAATTTCAGGCCAAAGCAAATACTTAAATTCGATGGATATGATGCAAGAAAGCTTTGCAAATTCACCAGGTAATCGAATATGAAATAAAAAATCATGAAAATATTTTCAGGATCTTGTTCTTTTTATTAATTCAGATCAACATAACATAAATTTATTTTGAATTAATTACAAACATAATTCAATATAATTTTTCACATATTTTTGGTTTTAATAAATAAAATTTTTTGCATTCTTTTTAGTCTTATTATACGGATTATTTAATCGATAACGATTCAGAACCTATTTCGTTATCAATGTCCACATCATCGTTGCCATCACCATCATTTGATACATGTTCATCATCAGCAATATCGTTAGAAATCGAATCATTATCAGCAAAATCATTAGGAACATCATTATTACCATCAGTAATAACATCATCACCAACACCATCATCACCATCATCACCAATACCATCATAGGCGACCGGAAGGGGGGGCAAGGGGGGCCTTGGCCCCCCCCTGGCTTTGATGAAGAAAATAAAACTTAATCAGCGATGCGACCTAAACACTAAACTCGTACAAATTAGAAACCCGATTTTAATTTAAATAATATTAGAATGTTTGTCATTTTTCAAACGAAAAAAAAACTTATTATCTCGCACAATAACTTTTTTATAAGAACGCTTGCCCTTAAATTTCACTTTTTTAATGCGCTAAGAAATTTTGAGAACATTTAAATTAGATATTTTAGATTTTAATTTTTTCAGATTTTTATGTCATGCAGTATTTAAATTGTTTTAATAAATTATTCAATTTTTTTGAAGTTTATACTTCTTTAGGCGCGGTGTATGATATAAATGAGTAATTCTGTAGGGGGTAAAAATTATTTTACTCATCGAATTTCGAGTTTAAAAAAAAACGACATGCTGTACCGTTTGAATACTCAAAAAAAATGAGTCCACTCAATAATCATTTGTTATTTATAAAAACAAAATAATTTGGCGCGAAAAATTTAAATTCAAATTATTTTTAAAAATCTTTCGTTTACAAATTTTTTAAAATTTAAATTTTTTTTCAAATTAGGTAGTTCAATAATCTTTTGTCATTTATAAAAACAAAATAATTTAGCGCGGAAAATTTAAATTCAAATTATTTTTTAAAAATCTTTCGTTTACAAATTATTTAACAACTAAAATTTATTTTTCAAAATAGGTAGGTCCGGTGAAATAAAGGGGGGTGTCACGAAATCCCAAGAAAAAAAATCCCAACGTTACAAAATCCCAAAAAAAAAAAAAATCCCAAAATCGAAAATCCCAAGAAAAAAAATCCCAAATTTAAAAATCCCAAAAAAAAAAAATCCCAAATTCAAAATCCCAAAAAATTTAAATCCCAAATTCAAAATCCCAAAAAACTAAAATCTCAAAAAATTCATTCCAAATTTTTTAAGAAAAATCGAAATAATTTTTGAAAATAAAAAATAAACAAATTCTTTTTATTTGTAACTAAATTTTTTAAAATTTCAACATTTTTTTAATTGTTAGTTAATGAGATGAATATTGTGAGCTATTCTTTTCAAATATTCTAATTTCTGTATGGAAATTCGTCTTTTAATAACTCGTTTAATGTTTTTGTATTTTTTAATATTTTTTTTGTTCTTTGGAAATCGTTCACCAGCATTAATTCTTTCTATGTTTGATTTTGAAACAATGAATTCCTTTCCTAAATGAGATATAATATTGTAAAGTCCACTATTATGCTTCCCAACAATAACTTTTAAACGACGGTGCCACGCCTCTACGCTGTTTTGAGTACGGGGGAAATTGCCTTTTGCTGCGTCTTCAACAGACCAGTAACTGGGCTCATAACGTGGTTTTTTATTATCTCCAATGCCGCTAATGTAATTTTTCTTTACCCATCTTGCAATATTTTTTGCATCATCATCAAGATTATTATACAATTCGTTGTAATAAAATGGAATTTCATCTGGAGGAACAAAAGCAAGACTTTTTATCATCCTGATTTGGAGATTAAAATCTTCGTTTTTTCCGTATTTAGAACCCAGCTTACTCTTTTGAACTTGACGCCAAATAATTTGCCCGAAATGAAATAGGCAGCCTTTGAATTCCGTAACAGGAAAAAATTCTTTTGCTGCTGAAAAAATGGCTTTTTCAAAATCAGTAATGATTCTCTCGGGCTTTAACTTAATGTCGTGTTCAATTGCTATGCGATGTAGTTCAAAAAAAAAATCTGAGTAACAATTTTTACTTTTTTTTGTCATCAAGCAAAACACAAGAGGAACTACTTCATTTGCAATTTGCCAATGTACACTGAAGAGTTGAGACATAATAGATGGAACCACATAAAATGTGCCATCCATTAACCAGCAGGAACACTCAGACAATATTTTTAATCCAGGTATGGTTCCAAGAATAATAATTTTTTCATTACCGACATCCTTTTCCACTAGAACGAAAAGTTCATTTTCTAAAAATCGTAAATTGTGTGGTATGTCGATTTCCGATAAGTTTTCTGGCTCTTTGGTTTTGGTGGAACGAATTCTATTAATTTTGCTTTTTTGTGCAGCCTTATTAGGTAGATACGCCCGTGAACTGCTTGGACATCCTACAATTACTTCTCGAACAATTTGTGATGGTTGTGCGGAGCTATCTATTGCTGAATCTTTAAGCTTCGCATTACTTTCAGCAATATTAACATCTGAAGCTCGAGGATCATGGGAATGTTCAGAGCAAATATTTATAATCTTGTGCTTATTATTTTCTGAAAATGTTGTTAATTTTACTTGACAAGAAAATTTTTTTCTGTCTGCACATCTCCATTTAAACAAATCGTTTTTTTCGGAATCTAGGTGGTATCCGAATCCTATATGGAAAAGTTTTATTCCACCTTTGTTATTTTTAACAATTTTCATTTTTTAATAAAATTAATATTCTTTTTTTTTTTTTTTCAAATATTATTTTTGTTTTTTTAATTTAAAATACTAATCTAATTTGATTAATTTTTCAATGCGTTGCTTAGAATAATAATCTAATTTGACAAATTTTTCTAAGCAAGGCATTAAAATACTAATCTAATTTGATTAATTTTTCAATGCGTTGCTTAGAATAATAATCTAATTTGACAAATTTTTCTAAGCAAGGCATTAAAATAGAATCCTAAAAATGAAAATCCCAAAATTTAAAATCCCAATAAAATAAATCTCATTGTTAAAAATAAAATTTTATTTATTAAAAAATGCGCGCGCATTTTTTAATAAATAAAATTTTATTTTTAACAATGAGATTTATTTTATTGGGATTTTAAATTATGGGATTTTCATTTTTGCGATTCTAATTTTTGGGATTTTCATTTTTGGGATTTAAATTTTTGGATTTTAGTTTTTGGGATTTTTTTTTTTGGGATTTTTTTATTTGGGATTTTAATTTTGGGATTTTCGATTTGGGATTTTCAAAATTGGGATTACGTACCCAACCCGAAATAAAGATTACCTGCCGAAAATTTTTTGGGCAGGGACCTACGGTTAGGTCGTGCCGGCTTAAAATATGTTAAAAAAATTTTTTCCTCCGGTGAAATAATTAGATTACCTGACCAAAAATTTTGGGTACGGAGCTACAGTTAGAGTCTTCCCGCCTCAAAATATACCAAAATAATTTTTTTTCAAAATAGGTAGCTCGGGTGAGAAATAAAGATTACGTGCCCAAAAAAAGGAAGGAAGTGAGGGCGGCAGTAAGGGCGGAAGTGAGGGCGGAAGTGAGTGATGACGGAAGTGAGGACGGAAGTGATGACGGAAGTGATGACGGAAGTGAGAGCGGAAGTGAGAGCGAAAGTGGTGGCGGAAGTGAGAGCGAAAGTGAGGGCGGAAGTGAGGGCGGAAGTGAGGGCGGAAGTGAGGGCGGAAGTGAGGGCGGAAGTGAGAGCGGAAGTGAGGGCGGAAGTGAGAGCGGAAGTGATTGCGGAAGTGATTGCGGAAGTGAGGGCGGAAGTGAGGGCGGAAGTGATTGCGGAAGTGATTGCGGAAGTGAGGGCGGAAATTAGGGCGGAAATCAGGGCGGAAGTGAGGGCGGAAGAGAGGTTTGTATTTAGGGCAGAAGTGAGGGCGGAAGTGATATTGGAAGTGCAGGCGGAAGTGAGGGTGGAATTACCTGACCAAAAATTTTGGATATGGAGCTATGGTTAGGGTCTTCCCTACTTAAAATATGCAAAAAAAAAAATGTTTTTTAAATAGGTAGCGCCGGTGAAATAAAGATTACCTGCCCAAAAGTTTTGGGTAGCTAGCTACTTTTAGAGTCGTCCTGGCTCAACATGTAAAAAAAACACACGAAGCAGTCACAGGAACTGCCGAAAGAAGTTTATACTTAAAGCTGTAAACTATGAAATAACAATAGCTACAAATAATGGACTGCTTTTGGACTGCTGGACTGATTTTTATTTTAATTTACATTTTGTACTGAGCAGCCCATCATTTATAGCCACTGTTATTTCATAGTTTAAAGCTTTAAGTATAAACTTCTTTCGGCAGTTCCTATGACTGCTTCGTGTGTTTTTTTCATATTTTTCGATTTTTGAGTCACGGGTAAAAATACAAAAATATTTATAAATTTTGGAATTTCTAAATGCACGGAATTCCAGATATTCCTTTTTCATATTTCGCTTAGTCAAGAGCAACACATTTATGAAAAAAGAATTCCTTTTCTGGTTACTTTTATGATAGAGACATCGTCGAAGTAGTTCACGCGAGTTTACGAATCTACGCCACGCGACGTAAAAAAGAAAATCATCGTTCAGTTACAATAAAAAAATAACTGTTCAGTTACAAAAAAATAAAGCAATTGCATTTCTTAATATTTATGGTGTAGAAATATCTATGGTGTATAAATATAAAAGATTATTTTTTTAACTTTTACGCCGGAGAAGTTCAAATTTACGTGTTTGAGTATAATACGCCTCATAAAGTTTCATATAATGTGTCTTTTTTATGTCGCATACGTGCATGAACTACGTCTAAAATATCTTCGTTGGTTTTGTTTTTCTTCTAATTGGCGAGTTACTGAAAGATTCGGAAGACGGAAGGTATCTGTTTTTTTTTTCTTTATATATGTATTACATATTATTTATCTTTTATTTGTTTTTTATTATCTAATCCAGCAAGTGAATTCGTTTATTAAAAATGTTAATTTATGTTTGTTATTTTTTACTTTTAAAAAGAAAAGATTCATATAAGATACATGTAACTTAATTCTCAACACATTTTTTTTATTTTCATCGTTGAAGAAAAACATATTTATAAGCTTTTTAAAAAAATTTTCTTGCCCCCCCCTAGCAAAAATCCTGCGGGCGCCTATTACCATCATTATCAATCTCATCGCAGGCATCAAAACCGTCCACTAAAAAAAGAAATCGAAATAATCCCATGATGTCTGCTATGTTGGAACAAAATAACAAAGCTAATGAAAAGCTAGAAGCATTTTTAAATATTAGTCAACAAATGAATTCAAGACTATTATACAACAAAGAAAAATTATTACAGCTTGAAGAAAGGAAAACTGTAGCTTTGGAAAAAATTGCAGAAAAATATGCGAACTCCAATTAATTTTAAAATCGAAATCTAATTATTGAAGTAAAAAAGTATGTAAATCTATTATTCCAAATTAATGGATATGATATGAAAGTCTAATTTGATCAAAATTGATGGAAAAATGTACATAAATTTATGAAATTTAATAATTTATTTTCTCTTCAAATTTTGTAATTATGTTATGTCGTTTCTAGTTTTTCTGTACACACAAAAAAAAAATTCAGTATTTCCAACAAAAATATTTTTGTTGTCATTTAACAAAATTCAATTTTTAATTTTAATAAAAAATTTCTAAGAAGAACACAATTTTGTTATGTTAACTGGATAGAAACTGTACCTGTTAAAGAAACCTTCTTTGAATTAACAAAAATTAAAATTTCTAAAATTAACAAATATGATCGTTAATAAAAAAGTTTTTACTTTTACAAAAAAAATAGTCAATTATTATGTGGATTAGATGAAAAATTTCATTGTTGTAAAGAAACTGCAATTTGGTTTTTTTAACAACATTTTTAATTCCAGCAACAAATATTATTTATAGTAGGTATTATTTAAAGAGATGGCTGGGTAGGCAATAAATTTTTTGTTACCAAATTTGTATGTTTAATCGTTTCCTCTTTTTATGTACCAAATTTGAAAGAAATCGGACGAACTTTTGAAGTTCGCCCCCCAGGGGATGTCGCTGGGTAGGTGGCCAATAAATTTTTTGTTACGAAATTTAATATTTAATCGTTTCCTCTTTATGTACCAAATTTGAAAGAAATCGGACGAACTTTTGAAATTCGCCCCAAGGCTAGGTCGCTGGGTAGGAAGCCAATAAATTTTTTGTTACGAAATTTGTATGCTTAATCGTTTCCTCTTTTTATGTACCAAATTTGAAAGAAATCGGGCGAGCTTTTGAAGTTCGCCCCCCAGGGGAGGTCGCTGGGTAGGTGGCCAATAAAATTTTTGTTACGAAATTTAATGTTTAATCGTTTCCTATTTATGTACCAAATTCGAAAGAAATCGGACGAACTTTTGAAATTCGCCCCCAGGCTAGGTCACTGGGTAGGAGGCCAATAAATTTTTTGATACGAAATTTGTATGTTTAATCGTTTTCTCTTTTTATGTACCAAATTTGAAAGAAATCGGACGAACTTTTGAATCGGCTCCCAGGGGCGGTCGTTGGGTAGGATGCCAATAAATTTTTTGTAACGAATTTTGTATGTATAATCGTTTCTTCTTTTTGTGTACGAAATTTGAAAGAAATCGGACAAACTTCTGAAGTCCGTCCCCAGGCTAGGTCGCTAGGTAGGAAGCCAATCAAATTTTGAAATAGCCTATAACGACCCCGCAACTGAGACAAAGACACTGTCTAAGTTTAAAGACGATTGGTGGAGCGGTTTAGGAGCCTACTCGTAAACCACAAAGAGACAAAAACGTTTGAGTTTTACATAATGAACCTCTTGATAAATGAAGAAATATATAGAAAAAGTATTTATTTCTGAATGACCTACGTTGAACTCTAATTTGCTGAACAAAAATTTTTCAACAACAAAAATATTTTTGTTTCAACAACAAAAATTATTTCAAAGTTTCTATTTTAACACAATATTCTGTTTTTTAGATTAATTTTTGTCAGTTAACTGTACTATTTCACTTTTGTTTTGTACAAAAGCCTAATATTTTTGAATTTTTTTGATTTTTTCTCATTTCAAGCAAATTTAAAGTAAAAGTTTATTGTTCATTTGTTAATTATTCGGGGTGGACGGACGAGTGAAATAAATCAATTTTTTTTGTAGGTAAGTATTAATAATTAAAATTTTTTTTATTGAAATTCTTGCTTAAGGTAACTAAAAAATATTTAAAAAAATAAATATTTTGTAGTTTTTTTTGTCAACTATATTTTGGTTTTCCTTAACAATTATAAATTATAAAATTTGGCTAAAGTGCAGGTTATGGAACCACTCAGAATTGGCTGAAACTTGGAGAGGGGCGTAGAGGCGGAATCAGTTCTTGGGGCAAAGGCCCCGTTTCGGAGACAGGGCCCCCCTAAGTTTTCATACAAGTTTCAGCCAATTCTGAGTGGTTCCCATAAACTGCACTTACGCCTAAAATTTTTCTCTGTCCTCCTAAATGTTTTCAATTGACTATTGTACCCAATATATCAAGGATTCCAATATACCAAGGAATCCAAGAAATCTTCTTTCGGAAAATCCTAACTAATCAGAATTTTCCGACGGAAGATTTTTGGATTTCTTGCTATACTGGGTATAATGGTAAATTGGGTTGCTAGTTAAAAAAACTATAATTATTAATATTATTTAAAAATCATATGTTTTAGATACAAAAACATTATAGAAGAGGAAATATTATTTTTTAACTTTGAAATTAAATTCAACTGTAAAGATTACAAACAACCAATTGAATTCAACGCATCTTATAAAACAATTAGTTGGTTATTTAAATACATATTGGAACAAAAGGATCAGGTATGAAAAGTTTCATATTTATATTTATGTATATCTATTTTGAAATGAAGAGTTGGTTCGGTAATTTGATACCGAATCAGTCCATGACAATTTCTTTTTTTTTAATATTATGTAGTTTTTTTTGTGATAATATTGTACATATTAATTAGAACAACTATATTTTGGGTTTACTTCCTCAACAACAATTATAAATTATAAAATTTTTCTCTGTCTTGCTAAATGTTGTTCCCAATTGACTATTGTACCCAATATCCCAAGGATTCCAATCAGCGGCGAACTGGCCCAAAATTCGGCCCGGGCATTTCAAAAGGAACTAGGCTAACGAGAAGAGAAGAATTTTTAAATGCAAAAATGCCCGGAAACAGTAAATAATAAACTATATTTAAATTCCAAAAAATAAAAAACAATTCAAATAATTTTACTTTACATAAGTAAAAATAAAAAATAATTCACTTTTTTGTTTGAAATACGGTTAGCGCAAATATTCATGACGAACCTGAAATTTAAAGAAAAATAATTATTAAAAGAAGAAAGTTAATATTTTTATACCTCACCTTTACATTAGAAGGCTTCGGTGAATATTACTCTTTTCTGCCAGTTTGTTGGTTATTTCATCTGCTTCCAAATTCATAAGAATTTCATTTTGTGTGGACATTAACATAAAGGCTTCTAAGTTGTATTGAGAAATACTGCTCCTTAGTCTATTCTTGACATATTTCATCGTCGAAAAACTTCTCTCACAAGCTACTTGTGTGAATGAAAGCGTAAGTAAAAACTTATACGGTAAACCAATTATGCTATAAGCATCAGTCATTAAATTATACTTTTCTAAAATTAAGTAGCAACAAATCCAACAATTTTTGCAGGCGGAGCATGATTTATTCATTACTTCATCATATTTATCATCCAATTCAGGGCCAACATTAATTTCGTACTCTTCTAAGGTTGAACTTTTTAATTTATCCCAATGTAACGCTAGATTCGTGAGTTCAGATTTTAAATTTTCGCCTGTGGCTCGTTCATCAAATCCTTGCAAAAGTTTGCTTAAATTTTAATAGCACAGAATTCTAAAGTCCATGACTTCTAATATCTGCGAAATTTCTAGGATCTAGACAGGCAAAATCAGCATATAATGTGGCGTTAGAAACGAAACGACGAACCAATTGAATTCAACGCATCTTATAAAACAATTAGTTGGTTATTTAAATACATATTCGAACAAAAGGATTAGGTATGAAAAGTTACATATTTATATTTATGTATACCTATTTTGAAATGAAGAGTTGGTTCGGTAGTCACATCTAGAATGACGTTGTGCACTTGTATTTTATAAGCTTAAATTGGTTCAGAAATTACGTCATCTTCCGAAATTTCTCCTGCCATCATTTTTTTCTTTCTTAATCTTTTTTGGGTAATACAACTTCAGTTTCAAGATCGCAATCTTGCAATAGCAAAAATTTATTATTTACATAAGTACCAAAAACATCCGCAGCTCTCGTTACAGCATCAAAATCTCTAGCGATTTCTTTTAGTTTTTCAATTGTATGATACGACTATCTATTTCTCTAGTTTGTAGGTATTTTGATAATGGTGTGGTTAGCTCAAATATTCGTAGGAAAATTTTAGCTGGAAGAATTGTTTCATATTTTAGAAGGGATTCAAGATACGCCTTTGCTTTTATTCATGCATCGGGTTTTGAATTTGAATTATCTTGAATTCTTGATAAGGTAACAACAAGATGAATATATAAGGAGGATTCTGCATTTGAAAAGTGACCAAAAACTTTTTTTAAAACTGTATGTTTAGCCCACCAGCGTGTTTCACCAATTAATGATATTTTGCGATGATGAATGTCTTGACTACTATTTTCCCATATATTCTTCCGAAGATATGAATCTCGTATAAATACTGCAATTTCATTTAATAAACTAAATAACGATGCACTTGCAATAACGATACTAGTAGCATCTGAAAGTATTAAATGCAAAATATGTGCATAGCACCACACATGTATTTGGTTTGGAGATTCTTTTGACATCCATGCAGAAAAACTTTTGTACTGTCCTTGCATGTTAGCAGCTCCATCAGTGGAACTGCTAATACATTTTTTCATATCTATTTTGCAAGATTTGATAGCTTGAGACTGAAACAGATATTCCCCAGTGGATGATTCACAGCATATTACTGCCAATAACTTTTCGTGTACTCGATCATATCGTACAATAATAGAACACTGATTTTTTGATGTGATATCTTGAGTAGTGTCTATCTGTACTGAAAACATCCCAGCTTTAATAATATCATTTGCAATTAGGCTTGCCAGATAAAAATTTCTAAAAAAACGTACCCACAAAAATTTAAGTGCATAAAAAAGAAAACAAAATATAAGTAAATGTTATATAATTGAATTGCATTTAAAAAAAAAAAAAATTGAATTAAATATAGCACCATTGCAAAATTTTTATTTAATATATGACAGAACCCTTTAAATAAACAAATGGGTAATTTGGCCTTTAAACAAAAACGCTGCATAATATAAACGAGCCAGCAGTATAATATAAACGAAACTGTGTTCGTAATACGAAAATGGTAAATTTATGTTTTCCTTTTTGGGGTATTTATTATCTCATTCGGTTTAAATTACAACAATTTTTAAAAATTTGTTTCAACTTTAAAAATAATCAGTAAAAAACGTACCTTTGGGTACGTTTTCACAAATTTCGGGTATAACGTACATTCTAATTTTGTAAGCCAAAATAACGTATGGTACGTTTAAATAACGTACACCTGGCAAGCCTATTTGCAATACAATTCTGGATGAGATCTCGCATTATTTCTATTATGTTATTAACAGTTGTTTTGGAAAGAAAAGGTACTAAAGATCCTCTTCCACCACTTTCCGAGGAATTTAACGCTTTACTTTTCTGTATAGTATTCTTTACATGCTCACTCAGACAAATATCATACTTGCTCAAGAGTAAAATCATTTCTAAGAAATTACCATGATCAACAAAAATATCTTCTAAATATTGCGCAGACTCAAACTTTTTTGCCCTGTAATTTAGCATTTAAAAAATAAGCTTCTGCACATTTTCTATGCATTGCTTTTTGTTCGTGTTCTTCGAGTCTTATATGAACACGTCTCCTGTCTAACATTCTTTTAATAAATGCATTAGGTTCAGAACTTTTTGCAAAAGCCAAACAAACAGAACAAAATATTAGTTTTTATCGTTGCAATACGTCAACCATTTACGATGTACGCCATCTTTACGGTTAACAGTTTTTTTCAATATCGGATCATCAAAATCTTGTTTTGGATGGTACTCAAAGAAAGCCTTCATCTCATTTTTAGATGGACGAGCAAAGTAATTGAATTAAGAATTTACCTCAATATTATCACTTTCAGAACAAAAAGTAGCAATAAGAGTTTGCTGTTCAACATCGAAAATTTCGGGATTGACTTCTAGAATTACAGAATGTTTGTCCATACGTGCAGTTTTATTAGCATCCTCAGAAAATAAACTAATTGTATCTGGAATTGCTGATGCCATTTCTTCTACATGAGAAGTGTGAGAAGTTATCATTTGTTGAACGAACATCGGATGCGATATTAAATATATTTGTTAATTTTCTACTCTTTTCTGCACTAGCTTCCATTAAATTTTTGAAGTTTATACTTCTTTAGCGGCGTTTGATGAATTTTGGTAGAGGGTAAAAATCCATTTTCATATAGAATTTTTCTTAGAATCGTCATCATTTTTCTCAGAAAAATTAGAATAAGAATACTTATTTTTTTATTATATTTAAGAAAACCAAAATCATATGGATAATATGGCTTAGTGGCTAGAACATCAGACTGTAAGTCTGAAGGTGCCTGGTTCGATTCCCAATGACAAGATTTTTTAATTTCAAATATATGTATATATAGGGCCCAATATTACAACAAAAAAAACTACGGTTAGGTCGTGCCGGAACAAAATATTCGAAAAATTTTTTTTTTTAAATAGGTAGCTCCGGTGAAATTAAGATTACCTGAAAAAAAAATGTTGGGTGGGGAGCTACAGTTAGGTCGTGCCGGAGCAAAATATACGAAAAATTTTTTTTTTCAAAATAGGTAGCTCCGGTAAAATTAATATTAACTGAAAAAAATTGCTCGGGTGGGGAGCCACGGTTAGGTCGTGCCGGAGCAAAATATACGAAAATTTTTTTGTTTCAAAATAGGTAGCTCCGGTGAAATTAAGATTACCTGAAAAAAAATTTTGGGTGGGGAGCTACGGTTAGGTCGTGCCGGAGCAAAATATACGAAAAATTTTTTTTTTCAAAATAGGTAGCTACGGTGAAATTAAGATTACCTGAAAAAAAAATTTTGGGTGGGGAGCTACGGTTAGGTCGTGCCGGAGCAAAATATACGAAAATTTTTTTTTTTTTAAATAGGTAGCTCCGGTAAAATTAATATTAACTGAAAAAAAATTTTGGGTGGGGAGCTACGGTTAGGTCGTGCCGGAGCAAAATATACGAAAAATTTTTTTTTTTCAAAATAGGTAGCTACGGTGAAATTAAGATTACCTGAAAAAAAAATTTTGGGTGGGGAGCTACGGTTAGGTCGTGCCGGAGCAAAATATACGATTTTTTTTTTTTTTTTAAATAGGTAGCTCCGGTAAAATTAATATTAACTGAAAAAAATTGCTTGGGTGGGGAGCTACGGTTAGGTCGTGCCGGAGCAAAATATACGAAAATTTTTTTGTTTCAAAATAGGTAGCTCCGGTGAAATTAAGATTACCTGAAAAAAAATTTTGGGTGGGGAGCTACGGTTAGGTCGTGCCGGAGCAAAATATACGAAAAATTGTTTTTTTCAAAATAGGTAGCTACGGTGAAATTAAGATTACCTGAAAAAAAAATTTTGGGTGGGGAGCTACGGTTAGGTCGTGCCGGAGCAAAATATACGAAAAATTTTTTTTTTTTCAAAATAGGTAGCTACGGTGAAATTAAGATTACCTGAAAAAAAAATTTTGGGTGGGGAGCTACGGTTAGGTCGTGCCGGAGCAAAATATACGATTTTTTTTTTTTTTTTAAATAGGTAGCTCCGGTAAAATTAATATTAACTGAAAAAAATTGCTTGGGTGGGGAGCTACGGTTAGGTCGTGCCGGAGCAAAATATACGAAAATTTTTTTGTTTCAAAATAGGTAGCTCCGGTGAAATTAAGATTACCTGAAAAAAAATTTTGGGTGGGGAGCTACGGTTAGGTCGTGCCGGAGCAAAATATACGAAAAATTTTTTTTTCCAAAATAGGTAGCTCCGGTGAAATTAAGATTACCTGAAAACAAAATTTTGGGTGGGGAGCTACGGTTAGGTCGTGCCGGAGCAAAATATACGAAAATTTTTTTTTTCAAAATAGGTAGCTCCGGTGAAATTAATAATACCTGAAAAAAAATGTTTGGGTGGGGAGCTACGGTTAGGTCGTGCCGGAGCAAAATATACGAAACATTTTTGAAGTTTATACTTCTTTAGCGGCGTTTGATGATTTTTGGTAGAGGTTAAAAATCCATTTTCAAATCGAATTTTTCTCAGAATCGTCATCATTTTTCTCAGAAAAATTAGAATAAGAATACTTATTTTTTTATATTTAAGAAACCCAAATCATATGGACAATATGGCGTAGTGGCTAGAACATCAGACTGTAAGTCTGAAGGTGCCTGGTTCGATTCCCAATGACAAGATTTTTTAATTTCAAATATATGTATTAGGGCTTCTCATTTCGCGCAATTTTCAAATCCCGGGATCCCGGGACAAAATTTTTCATATTCCCGGGATCCCGGAATTTTTTTATAAGCCCAAAAAAAAAAAAAAATTATCTCATAAAATATTGCCATGCTTTCGATCCACTTCAACTTGACATGATGGGGTTACCTAAGTTGATATTTTACATAAAAACAAAGAAAAATACAGCATTATAAAAAATTAGTTAGAAATTTGCTTTCTAATCCTCAAACTTCGATTATTTTAAATAAATTTTAATTCTTCACTTATTTATTTTTTAAATTCTTTATACTGACTTCACTTCGTTTCCACAAACTTAGAAAGTCAAAATTGACCCAGTTCAAGATATCCAATCGTGTTGAAATTTTGCACATCGCTTTGTCGTCGATGACAATGCACTTTGGCATCGACACATTCAGACACACACACACACACATCTTCACCGCACTTTCCACAAACTTACAAAGTTAAAAATGACCCACTTCCCGGTATCCAATCGAGCTGAAATTTACTTTAGCATTACACACACACCTTTATATAAACTTCACTACCTGGTCTCCAAACTCAGTAAGTCAAAATAGATCAAATTTCCGGTATCCAATCGAGGCAAAATTTTGCACATCACTTTGTCGTCGATAACAATATAGTTTGGCATCACAGACTCACCCACACACAGAGGGCCGGCCTTCTATGTTAAGAGGCCAGGGTGCAAATATTTTCTTGGGTCCTCTAATTTTTTTTAATATAACAGAATAAAAGTATACTATTCAAATTACAGTAATATTTATTATTTAAAAAAACGATAAAATGTAGTTCAACAAAAAAAAACATAACATAAAAACAATACAAGTATAAACTTAAATATTTTTAATATGAGCCTTTTTTGTTGCCATATCATTAATTAACATTGAAAAATCACAACTTTTTAGAATAACTAATAATATGTTGGAAAAGATTTCGTCATAATTGTTATTTAAAATATATTGCAGTATATCCTGTGCATTCTCTACATTAGGCTTACTCAAAATCATTGCTTTTAACAAAAAAAATTTTAAATCTGGACCCTTTAAAATCGGGGGCCCGGGTGCCTTGCACCCGTCGCACCCCCAGAAGGCCGGTTCTGCACACACACACACCTTTATATGAACTTCATCACTTAATTAATTCTGTCTAGCTTAGATATAAACCTAAACCTAAAATTTAGTGCAATCACTATTATATTTTTTAATTAAGCGGAAATCCCGGGATTTTTGGTTGAAATCCCGGGATTACGGGATTCAATTTTACAACCGGGATCCCGTTCGAGAAGCCCTAATATGTATATATAAAAAAATTACATATACTACCAATAAAAAAATTATGTTCAAAAAAATTAAAAATTATAATGTTCAAAAAAATTAAAAATTATAATGTTCAAAAGAATTAAAAAAATTAAAAAAAAAATGTATTCATTGGGAATCGAACCTGACACCTTCACTCTTATAGTCTGATGTTCTAGCCACTAAGCCATATAGCCCATATGATTTTGGCTTTCTAAAATATAATAAAAAAATTCTAATAAACCATTAATTTTTTTGTTTTTATTTTATTGTAGGAGAATAAGAATACTCAAAAAAGAAAATAAGAAAAGAATTAGATACTCAAAAAACGACGAGAATAAGAATACTCAAAAAACGACGAGAATAAGAATACTCAAAAAACGAATTTGAAAAATGTACACAAAAATGCCTTTATCAATTTTATAAAGTACAACAACAACTTGAGATTTAATATTATTTAGGTAAATAAATCAAAAATATTTTTTGTATTTTTTTAGAAAGCTAAACTCATATAGACAATATGGCTTAGTAGTAGAACATCAGACTGTAAGTCTGAAGGTGCCTGGTTCGATTCCCAATGACGAGTTTTTTGTGAAATATTTTAATTTTTTTTTTTCATAATAATTAGTTTTTTTGAGATATTTGAACAAACCAAAATGTTTTTATCAGCCACTAATTTGTAAGTTTTTTTTCAATTTTCTATATACATAATCTATATACATATTCTATATACATATTCTATATACACATTCTATATACATATTCTATTTTTGAAGCAAAACACAGAGCTAAGTAAAATTGTAGCAAATTTGGTGTCAAAGGTTATTTTTTGGTTCAAAAAAATTTGCAAATTAGTCGCTCTTTGATTTTTTATTTTAATTTATATAAATGGAAAAAACTTTTAATTAATAAATAGTGTTTTATAATTTTATAATACATATTATAAAATTAAAATGTAGCTAAAAACTTATTTGAGAACTTAGTTTAAAACTGTAAAATTTCATATATGAATTAATGCAATTGAATATTGCTATAAAATGGATGTAAAAAAACACACGAAGCAGTCATAGAACTGCCGACAGAAGTTTATACTTAAAGATTTAAAAACTATGAATAACAGTGGCTACAAATGATGGGCTGCTCAGTACAAAAATATAAATTAAAATATTTTTATTTTAATTTGCATTTTGTACTCACCAGCCTATCATTTGTAACCACTGTTATTTCATAGTTTAAATCTTTAAGTATAAACTTCTGTAGGCAGTTATATGACTGCTTCGTGTTTTTTTTCTTTTTATCGCGAAGCTTTTCCGCACCACCTTTACGTTTTTTTATTCCACCACGATTCATACTGTTATAAAAAAAATTATTTTCAAAATCCTAAAATAAAAGCGTAAGACTTTGTTCTTTTAATAAAATAAATTCACAACTATACACGTAAAACAATTAATGCTTCAAAATTAAAATTTTTTAAATTTCTTAGGTAACTATACATCAAAATTATCATTTTAAACTTTTAAATTTCAGTACAGATAGATACTACTGGGTTTTGCCAATTAAAAAGGAAAGAAACACATTTTTAAAGATACAAACTGTACAATAATTTAAATCGGTCCCATTAATTTAAATATGTAATTGTTTATTTTTGAGAGAATTCTTTCTTGGAGAATTAAATTATTGAAATATTACTTTGAATTCTAGTTTCGTAAGCTTGTAAAGAATAATAATATGTATTAAAAAAAACTGTCGGCCCACCGGGCATTTGCCCGGTATGCCCGACGGCCAGTCCGCCGCTGATTCCAATACACCAAGGAATCCAAGAAATCTTCTTTCGGAAAATCGTAACTAATTAGGATTTTCCGACGGAAGATTTCTTGGATTTCTTGTTATACTGGGTATAATGGTCAATTGGGTTGTTAGTTACTTCGCGGCATTTGTTAATTATTAATATTATTTTAAAATCATATGTTTTAGATACAAAAACATTATTGAAGAGGAAATATTATTTTTTAACTTTGAAATTAAATTCAACTGTAAAGATTACAAACAACCAATTGAATTCAACGCATCTTATAAAACAATTAGTTGGTTATTTAAATACATATTCGAACAAAAGGATTAGGTATGAAAAGTTACATATTTATATTTATGTAAAATCTATTTTGAAATGAAGAGTTGGTTCGGTAATTTAGAACCGAATCAGTCCTTGACAATTTCTTTTTTTTTTAATATTATGTAGTTTTTTTTGTGATAATATTGTACATATTAATTAGAACAACTATATTTTGAGTTTACTTCCTCAACAACAATTATAAATTATTAAATTTTTCTCTGTCCTGCTAAATGTTGTTCCCAATTGACTATTGTACCCAATATCCCAAGGATTCCAATATACCAAGGAATCCAAGAAATCTTCTTTCGGAAAATCGTAACTAATTAGGATTTTCCGACGGAAGATTTCTTGGATTTCTTGTTATATTGGGTATAATGGTCAATTGGGTTGTTAGTTACTTCGCGGCATTTGTTAATTATTAATATTATTTTAAAATCATATGTTTTAGATACAAAAACATTATTGAAGAGGAAATATTATTTTTTAACTTTGAAATTAAATTCAACTGTAAAGATTACAAACAACCAATTGAATTCAACGCATCTTATAAAACAATTAGTTGGTTATTTAAATACATATTCGAACAAAAGGATTAGGTATGAAAAGTTACATATTTATATTTATGTAAAATCTATTTTGAAATGAAGAGTTGGTTCGGTAATTTAGAACCGAATCAGTCCTTGACAATTTCTTTTTTTTTTAATATTATGTAGTTTTTTTTTGTGACAATATTGTACATATTAATTAGAACAACTATATTTTGAGTTTACTTCCTCAACAACAATTATAAATTATAAAATTTTTCTCTGTCATGCTAAATGTTGTTCCCAATTGACTATTGTACCCAATATACCAAGGATTCCAATATACCAGGAATCCAAGAAATCTTCTTTCGAAAAATCCTAACTAATTAGGATTTTCCGACGGAAGATTTCTTGGATTTCTTGCTACTGGGTATAATGGTCAATTGGGTTGTTAGTTACTTCGCGGTATTTGTTAATTATTAATATTATTTTAAAATCATATGTTTTAAATACAAAAACATTATTGAAGAGGATATATTATTTTTTAACTTTGAAATTAAATTCAACTGCAAAGATTGCAAACAACCAATTGAATTCAACGCATCTTATAAAACAATTAGTTGCTTATTCAAATATTCCAATAAAAGGATTAGGTATGAAAAGTTACATATTTATTATTATGTATATCTATTTTGAAATGAAGATTTGGTTCTGTAATTTGATACTGACTCAGTCCATGACAATTTCTTATATAGAATAATTTCGTAAAAAGGCAAAATTTAAAATTACACACGGTAAACTTTTTTTTTAAGAATGGACGTATGTAAATACGTTATATACATAAATACATAAATAAATAATTGATTCCATTTTCGACTTGGTTTCTATGTTCGTCGTAGTTTATTTGGAACAGAAAATAAAATATTTAAAAATTGCTATATTGCCTTGAATCAAATAAGCTGTTTTGCAACATGAGTTCAATGTATCGCAATTTATTATTTATCAATTTATTATGTTAGTCCTTTAAGGCATAACTAAAGGCAATGTTCTATTTTAAGAACAACTTATAAAATTTTAATATTCTAATTTTTAGAAAAGATGTGTAATTTGGGACTTTCTTTGATTTTTAGTTGCTCGAATATGGAAAGCTGAATTTTTAAAAATTCTTATATTTGCTTTTGTTGCAAAGATCGCTTTAATAATTTCTCGACTATGGTAATGCATATGAAATTCATTCATAATTTAAAAAGCGATAGTGAATATATATGCTGTGGTATTAAATGTCACCAACGTTATCAAAATCTTAAGAGTTTTAAAAGGCATGTAACGGTTAAACGTTATTTTGGCATAAACAGAAACGAAACAGAGATTTAAAAACCAAGTAAATGTTCATCAAATGTAGAACCGATGAATTTACAGACTCAAAGTGCTCCAATAACCGGAACTTTTGCACAATCTCAAACATTTAATCAACAAACTGACCGTAATACTCAACTTCCAGCTTTTGATGTGAAAAAAAGTATTTCAGAAATCGTAGCTTCTGGGGTGAATTTTATTCTTGCTTTGCATAATAAAAATAATTTTTCAAGGAAAGATGTAACCAGTATTCAAACCGATGTCTTAAATCTTTTTATAAGGCCAGTCATATCAGTATTACGTGCCGTTCTCCAATAGCTTCCTATCACATAGAAGATATTTTATATGCTATTGAAAATCTTTTCAAATACATCGATTCAGATTACAGTTTATTCAAATACCTTGAAGAAAAAGAATTTATGGTTCCCGCTCAAACATTTTCAATTGATAATAGAATAAGTAATATAATGTCAAAAGGTGAACAAATTTATGATGAAAAAAATATTACTGGAGTGATTTTACCTTTGAAATTTTATTTTCACAAGATATTTGAAAACGAAGATATACTAGAACAGTGCTTGAAAATTAAACCTTGTGAAGATTTAGAACAAAATATGGAATCATTTACTGATGGTAATTTGTGGAAGCAAAAAATATTAGATTATAAAGATAAAAATGTAATTCCATATTTCCTATACCTAGATGATTTGGAGATTAATAACCCATTGGGAGCTCATTCTCTAAAGCAATGAGTGTGTCCAATATATTATTCTTTTCCGACTATGGAAAAAAGCTCAAAACTTCAGAATATATTTTTAGCAGCAATAGTCAAATCGCAAGACTTAAAATTATTCGGCAATGATAAATGCTTTTATTCTTTAATTGATGAAATTAATAGCCTTGCTAAAGATGGAATAACATTTCATACCAAAGACGGTCCGAAACAGGTTTATTTCATTATGGGCTTGGTATTGGGTTATAATTTGGGATTGAATTCAGTCCTGGATTTTTCTAAATCGTTTTGTGCCAATTATTTTTGTAGATTTTGCAAAATGTCAAAGAACGAAACTCATGCCGCGACAACAGAAATCAACAATTTACTAAGGAATAAAAACAATTATGAAAGTGACATAGCAGAAATGAATTTTTGTAAAACAGGCATTACGAAAAGTAGCATATTACACAAGATCTCCAACTTTCATGTTACTGAAAACTATTGTCTGGATATAATGCATGACCTTTTTGAAGGAATATGCCATTATGATTTAAGTCATGTAATTTGTTATTATATTAACGAAATTAAATTATTTTCTTTAGAAAAGTTGAATAAAAGAATTCAAGAATTTAATTATGGTGAAATAGACATCAACTATAAAGTTCCAATAATTAAAGCTGATCATTTGAAAAAGAGCCATTTTAAAATGACTGCCCGCGAAATGATGTGTTTTATTAATTTTTTTCCTTTGTTTATTGGCGAATTGATACCAGAAAATGATGAGGTATGGAATTTCTTTTGTAATTTAAGCAGCATAATTGATATGCTGCTAACGAAAAGGTGGAATACTTCTCTAATAAATCTATTGAAATCAAAAATAAATAATCATCATGAAAATTATATTCGTTTATTCAATGATAATTTAAAACCGAAGCACCATATTCTAACGCATTATCCTTCAATAATTCGAAATTCAGGCCCACCAAAACAGTACTGGTGCTTAAGATTTGAGGCAAAACATCAAGAAATAAAAATATATACTCACGTCATTAAATCAAGAAAGAATATATTGCTAACTGTAGCAAAAAATATTTCAATTGAAATTTGCCTATAAAATCTTGGAGCCTAATTTATCAAATCTTAATTCATTTAAAAAACATCTTATTGAATCTCATAAACAGGACTGGATAATAAATAACTTAAAACTTGCACCTGAAGACTTGTTTGAATGTTACTCACAAGTTGAATACAAGGGAATTGTTTACAAGACCCAATTTTATGTATTCAAATATATTGCTCATACAATACAATTTTACCAAATCCTAGAAATTGTTCTCGAAAAAAAAAAATATTGTTGCTATGTAATGAAATTTCTGTAATTAATTTTAGTAACCACTATCAAGCTTATATTATAAATGATGAGACATTAAATCAACAATTATTTATGTATAATATTGAAGAGTTTAATGGACCGCCTATAATAAAACATAAAAATCAAAAAAATGTATGCTTTTTAAAACCAAAAGATTACTTTTAACATTTTATACAGGATGGCAGAAAAATTTTCAGTTCTAAGTGATTCTGAATTAGGACAAAATTTAAATGCTTTATTAAAGGATGGCAGTAATAGTCCAACTACTGTTAGCACTACTATTAGCTTTACTAGTACGAGCGACTTGTTATCTGATATGAGCAATGTTCCAATACATAATTATGGTAGTATATTATTTTTTCCTGATATCACACAAATTCAAGAATTGATGCGATTATGGGAACTGGAACAATTAATTCCAATTTTTCAAGGTTAATATTTATAGTTAAAATCTGTTTTTTTTTTAATAAAATTTATTTTATTTCAATTTCAGAGCAAGGTATTGATAATTATTGTTTAAGATACATGGATCGTCAATCTATTGATGAATTGTTTCAAGGCCAAAAACTAGGGCTAAAAATTAAATTTATCACTAAATTAACGGAATGAAGATCCAAATTGGATTTATTGGATGTATATTCTCAAAAAACTAAGAAAGATCACATCCCAACGTTGTACTTGAAGAAAATGTTTTGCATTTAACAGATATTTTGGAAAAATCCCCAGAAGGGCTCTTATTACAAAAATATTATGAAATAAATAATGAATTTAACGAAAAAACCAGACAAATGCTAGTGGACTGTATTATCAACTACTACGTATCAAATAAAATAGTCCTACATGTGCTACAACAAACATTATATCAAAACAAATAGTAAAAATGTTTCCCACGGAAATTAAAGTATTATCAATTTAACCGTATATTCAATAATTTCAAAAATTTTGATTTTTTAAGGATATTTATCATGCACCTCGAAAAAATGCAGCAACAAAGAGCAAAATTTTTACAAAATATCAAAATGTGATGAGGAATTTAAGATTATGTGGTTTAATCAGTCCAAAGAAGAAAAAATAAGTAGTAATATAGAACCAGGTATAAATAATTTTGCTTAATTATTTTATTAAATTTAACTTTTTGTTTTCCAAATCATGTATATTCTGTTAATGTATTATATAACTGTTTTAATTTAACCAAATTTTTTATTTTTTTTAGTATATGATAAAGATTGTGAATCTGAAACTGACGGAGAGGACACTAGGTTATGGCTTCTTCATCACAGACAGCCTTGGGATGATGTAAATGCTGCTTGGAAAAAAACCATTAATCATCGTAATAAAGATTTATTAACAAAATTCACTAAATTTAGGTAGCATAATGGAAAGATGGCCTGCATACAAGCACAGCTTTGGAGATGATTTGGTAATATAAAATTAAAATTTTTAATTATTGACAAATATATTAAAGATTTTTTTTTGTACAGGTTGATATTGATTTTAATTTGAATTTTGGCTCCACTTCGGAACACATTTTTGAAAGGTGGATATCCTTGATGCCGAATATAAAACCAATTTTATGCCGAAAAGTTAAACATAGCAGATCTAAAATCTTGCTAGAATCACTTGATTCAGGCACTACTACAGAAGGTACAACCAGTGTTTTAAATTCTTCGGTTGTACTATTTGAAAAAATATGTATTATAGGCCTATTTTTATTTAAGGTCTACGAATGATTTAAGCTTTAAGGCCTCAAAATTCATTTATGAGAGAGCAAAATGTATAAATTTCTCTTTTTCTCAATTTTAATTTCGTAATAAAGCAAATTTAATTCCACACACACCTCAGTAATATATTTTCAGGGTATTTTATAAAATCCTGTTTGATAAGCTCGTTTATTTATTATGATGTTTGTTTTATTACATAAAGTTTATTATATAAAAAAACTGATTTTTTTTCGTTAGCGTTTTTTATTTAATAAAAACAAATTAAATGAATTTTAAATCTCAAACTAATCTCAAAATAATCGTATTGTAGGTATAATAAAGCCAAATACATTTTTAGTCAAAAAGTTTAATATGCACTTGTACAGTACAATACGTTCTTACGATACACCAACAATTGGGTTCGCGCAATAATTCATCGGTACTTAACTCAGGTGGATGAGTTATGTCATTCCAAAGGATATAACTCATCGGCCAATTTTCGGATGAGTTAAAATGGATAAAACTTATCCAAAATCGACAGATGAGTTAAGTACCGGTGAGTTATTGCACTTCGCCCAACAATTGTATGCTAATCCTATGAACCTACAAAACAAAAACAATTTTTCGAGCTACATAGACAAAATGGATTTAGTAAATTTTAAGCATACAAGTCCAACTAAAAATTATGAATCATTTTTTTTTCATTTTTGAATAATGTTTGCCTTTTAATTTTTAAATATGCCGCATACCTAATGCTAGAGATAGAGTCGACGTAATTCACGCGCATGTACGCACGTAAAAAATCAAATTGTATGAAAATGTATGAGACCGGCTATACGCAACGACGTAAAACGTAGCTTACGCGCGTAAAAGTTGAAATATTTTAACTTTCCCAGTATTTTACGCCGTACATTGTGGAAATCATTTGTTTATAATTGTGTTGTTTATTTTGTTGTAATTAGAAAAAAAAATTGTGTTGTTTATTTTGTTGTATTTAGAAAAAAAAAATTTTACAAACAAATAATTATTTAATAAAATAAAAAAGTTCATAAATATAATTATATTCAAAAATAAAAATTAAATAATTATTTATTGCAAATTTATTAAAATTTTTTATGTTTTATTAAGTTATAAATAAATTAAAAAGCATTATAAAAATATTACAAACAGAATATTTTTATAATGCTTTTTAATTTATTTATAACTTAATAAAACATAAAAAATTTTAATAAATTTGCAATAAATAATTATTTAATTTTTATTTTGAATATAATTATATTTATGAACTTTTTTATTTTATTAAATACAATAATTAAAAACTAAAAGATAATAATTAAAAACTAAAATTACTTAAATAAAAGTTTTAAAGAAAAAATAATAATTAAAATAAAAAATGGATCAATTTAATTTCAATGAATCCGATTTTATAATTATGTCGACATTGGCAATTTGTTTTGTGGCATTAAACCATGTTATCAACAAATCCAGAGCCCGAAAAGATATAAAAATTCGAGAGAGAAGATATAGCATTCGCCCGGATAATTTAAATCGCCACATTTTCAGTTTTTATGTCGTTGCGTTTGCAGGAATAAAAAAAAACCCAGAAGAGTTCTTTAAATATACCAGAACCACTGTCCCCCTTTTTGATCTTTTGCTGACGCTGCTACATGAAAGGCTGCAACGAAGGAAAACCATTTACACCATCAGTCCAGAAGCAAGACTAGCAATAACATTATTGTAAGATTTTTAAGAACTTTTTAGTAGTTTTTTTAATTTAAAACTACCCTTTTGGTTTAAGACATTTTTAGTTGTTTTTTTTAATATAAACCTTTTTAGTTATTTATCGCAAGGAGTAAGTCACCAATTTCTTGGGTGGAGCTTCAAAATTGGAGATCTACTGCTCGTAACATCATACTAGACACATGTGCAGCAATATGGGATGTGCTTGCACCAATTTATATTAGTCAATGCAAAGAATATTAGTCAATGCAAAAAATGATTACAAAGAAATAGCTAAAGAATTTTTAAAAAAGTGGAATTTGCCGAATTGTGTTGGAGCTATTGACGGAAAACATATTTCAATAGTCAATCCAAATCATGGCGGAACAAATTTTTATAATTATAAAAACTTTTTTAGTATTGTTCTATTAGCTATTTGTGATGCTAATTGCGTATTTATTATGGTTGATGTCGGTGGATACGGAAGCCAAAGCCATGGAGGTAAATAAAACTAGATACATAATATTTCTAAATAATTAATAATTTTTTTTAAATTTTTAGGAATTTTAAGACAATCAAATTTTGGCAAGAAACTTTTTTCTGGGAAATTAGATTTACCACCTGATGTGGAATTGCCTAAAACTAATTCCATATTTCCTCATTATTTTGTTGGTGACCCAGCATTTTCACTAAGAAAAAATCTAATGAGACCTTATCCAGGAAAATGTTTATCAATAGAAAAGAAAATTTATAACTACAGAATATCTCGAGCAAGAGTGGTGATTGAAAATGCTTTCGGAATTTTGGTAGCTAGATGGCGAGTTCTTCGCACATGTTTAAGCAGTTCACCAAATAATGCCGAAAAAGTATAAATGACCATTTATGATTAAAGATTTTATAATAAATGTTCTTGTAATTATTTTAGATAACATTGGCGTGTATTGTATTGCACAATTTCATTAAACTCAATATAGAAGCATGTAAACAATACTGTCCTCCAAATTATATAGACCACGAAGACGAAAATGGTAATATTATACCTGGTGATTGAACGGCAGAATTAGCAGGGTCTTCAATTTTGCCAAAAATTAAATTAGGTTCAAATAATTCCTCAAAAGAAGCTTTTGCCCTAAGAGATGGATTGCGGGATTATTTTTTAAATGAGGGTGCAATTGAATTACAAAACAAAATTATATATATACAATAAGTTTTAGTATTCAGATTTATAATGTGTTTATGTAAATGAATGTATAAATTTTTATTAACTTTTATTAAAAATTAAAAAATTCTAAAATAAGTTTAATTTTTTATGTAATAAGATGAAATTAAAACTTATTAAATCTTATAGCTTTTTCATCAAAAAATATTTTATTTACTCCACAGCATTTATTTTAAATGTTTTTGCCAATAGCAAAAATATGTAATCTGTAGAAATTTATTAAAGCATGATATTTAACTTGAGTTGTCCAACTTAAAAATTTACTCATCTGTAGTGTTGTTTACAGTGTTTTTGAACAAGTCCTTCGGCCTGGTTGAAAAACATCAAATCATTTTGATATTTTGTATGAGTTCATACAAGTAGAAAGACAAGTATTCAGTGATAAGAAAAAATGTATTAAGAAAATATTGTATAATTAAAATTAATGCATTGAACAATAAATTTGTATGATATTTTATTAACTATGCTGCAATATTTATTCTCTTGAAAGTTTTCGATCAACCATTCCATTATTCTAGCAAAAAAATCGGAGTTTTGTGATTTTTTAAAAAAAGATTCAATATTATGTATCTATCTATTTAAGATATAAGATATATTGTGAAGGTTGGAAATATTTTTTAATTTCATTTGTTATGCGTATTGTAAAGGTACTTCTGTTTAATAAAAATTATGTAAAAATTATGAAAAAAATAATGCTCATCTTCAGCATTACATAAAAAGCTATTAATTTGGAAGTATTTTCTTTCATAGTAATAATTTAATATTAAAACGAACTTTTTAACCTTGTTAGTTAAAATTTAAAAAAATATTTTTATTACAGTATTCGTTATTAACTAAAAGAGAGTTTTTAATTTTTATTTAAGTTACATAAAATATTTTTTACAAATTATAATAAACAACATATAAATTAAAAATTGTATAATCATTAGGGTGGTCCTTATTATGGATTTATCCGAATTTCTTTGCTCCCAGGGGCTTAAATGGTTTCAAATACATAAAAAATAATTGCCTCAAAATTCTAGCTCTTAATATTAAATTTAAGATAGTCCGCATTCCAGTCAAAGTTTTTCATATAAATAACATGGGAAAAATTTCATTTGTTCTTTAGAATTCCGTAGCTCTGCGACAAATGGATCAAAAGTAATTAATTGCGTCATGTTTATTGTAAATTTAACGCCCTACAAAAAAGGTATTTTATTATTTTTCGCTAAATCTATTGGCTTAAGAGTTATTCGAGCTCAAAGTTAAATCATATTTCACCTGTACTTCTATTTTATTATTTTCAAACTCTAAGGACTGTCTGTTTTATTAATTGAAAAATCACACATATTAACCACAATTCCAAGAATAAGATTGTATTCGCTTTTTTTGACCATAAATAATAATTTTATAAGAAATTTTTTTTATATTTTATAAAATAAATAAATATATAATTATACTTGTTAATATTAATAATTATATAATAATTAAACTTTGAGCTCGAATAACTCTTAAGCCAATAGATTTAGCGAAATATAATAAAAGACCTTTTTTGTAGAGCGTTTAATTTACAATAAACATGACGCAATTAATTACTTTTGATTCATTTGTCGCAGAGCTACGGAATTCTAAAGAACAAATGAAATTTTTTCCATGTTATTTATATGAGAAACTTTGACTGGAATGCGGACTATCTTAAAGTTAATATTAAGAGCTAGAATTTTGAGGCAATTATTTTTTATGTATTTGGAACCATTTAAGCCCCTGGGAGTAAAAAAATTCGGATAAATCCATAATAAGGACCACCCTAATAATCATATTGGTAATAAGAATAATACAAATTTTTATTTTAAAATTTACAAAAAAATTAAAAAATGTAGACAGAATATTGAACTACGAATCTATAAAGACGTCATCAACATCACCATCATTTAAATCCATTAATTGACAATGGCATAAATATTGGATAACTTTTTTTTCCGCTTTATTCCTATTGTCTGCACTCAAACCTCCAAGAAGACTTTCAGCTCTTTGCAAAAAATTTTGGATATAACTATGTAAGAAACTCATATTGCTGAATAGCTCCCATTCTGGTTTTAAATTAGCTCCACTTCCTGAAGGTGTTTTCTGCTTAGCTTTTGTTTCTCTAACAAATTTGTCTCTTAAGCTTTTCCATTTTGCCATGACTTCACGTACTAAAAAAATTATAGAAATATTTTATTTATTTAAAATATGTGTTTTTAAAAATAGAAAAAAAATGTAAATAGCTACATTCCACAGGACAGAACGCTGATTACCTATTTTATACCTTACCATTTTTATAATTTATCATTTTAAAACGGGGCTCAAAATGAACAAGCACCAATTAGAAAATAAACAGCTTTTATAATTTACTTTACTTTACATACTATTTTTAATAAAATACCTACTCACCGGTTTTTCCTAAAGTTGAAGCTATTTTTTCCCATTTTTCCGCTTTCAACGCAGCATTTTTATACGATCGACTGCTTTTGTTGTAAATCAAATCATGTTCTTTTATGATTTCAATTAGTTTTTCTGCATAGTCGCTATTATCCATTTTATTTTTCTAATTTAATTTCGGGAATTAGGAATTTAATTTTATTTTTTTAAATTTTTATAAAAATTTGCTTTTTTATTAAAAATTATAAAATTGTAATTATTGTTGTATTTTATTTAATTTATAATTTTATTTTTATTAATTCTTTAACAAGAAGATCAAATTAAAATTAATCAAAAGAAATTAAAATTGAATTAGATTTTTTTTTGAATTTATTTTTCTTTTATTTTATTGTTTACAGTAATGACATTTTTCTCTTTTGTTTTTCGCATGTGAACGGCGTTGAGCATAACAGTTAAAAAAAAAGGTTTTTTTTATTTTTTTTACGCGCGCATACGCGCGTGAATTACGTCGACTCTATCTCTAGCATAAAATTAAAACTCTCCCTATTAAACAAAAAGTAGTGAAACACCATTGTTTCATCAGTGAGCTTTGTTTTTTTCTTCGATGAATTTACTAGTGAATTATGAATGGGCTTGGGCAAAATTTCATTGGTTTCCCCTTCTAATTACTACTACATACAAACATCTATCTCTTTTAACATGAAACAAAACATGCTTACATTCATTAGTATTTCACTAGTGTTCACTACCTACCATCACTGGTGATCACTACTTACCATCACTAGTGAACACTACCTACCATCACTAGTGATCACTACCTACCATCACTACTTTTTCACTATTTTCTTCATTGCTTTTCACTACCTACCTTCACTATTTTTTCACTACTTACCTTCATTGTATATTCACTGCCTACCTTCAATAGTTTTTCACTACTGTATTCATTGCTTTTTCACTACCTACGTTCATTGTTTTTTCATCACTTACCTTCACTGCACTTTCATTACCTAACTTTTTTGTTCTATTAATAATAAATGAAACATATTTGGTTGATCCTCGAACAAATTTTAAAATTAAAGCATTATAAATGTGGGTGGCCAGATACCTTTATTTATATCGATTCTAACTTTAAAATTTGTTCGAGGACAAACGCTTTGATTTTTAAATGAGTGAAAAAAATTATTATATTGTTTTTTTTTTTGTTCTTACAATGCCTTTAATACACTTTTTTTAATTTGTGATTCAAAATTATTAACACCCATTTGGGATCCATAAGCATCTGAAAGAAAAATATACCAATTTAAAAATTATTAACATTAGTAATATAAATTTTTACCATATAAAATTGTTTTAAATAAATTCAGGGCATTTAGGCTTCTTTTGCCTGCACAACCATTTAAATTGAACTCAATATACACAGAATCTACCGCTATTTTCCGTAGTGCCTTGTCAACACAGCTTTGATCCGCGCTCCTATATCTTCTTAGGTATGTTATCTAGAACAAATAAAAAAATAACAATTTAAATTAAAACGCGACCTTATTTTATTTATAAAAATGAAATTATCCTTTCGATAAATTTTATTTTTTAGTCATATAAAATATTTTCTTACCTGCCTCTACTATTTAAGTTTATTACTCAAATTCAGAATAATTGCCTCTTATTTTTTTTTTATATTATTTTAAAATTATATTTTTTTATTTAAATTTTAAAAATAAACTTTAGTTTCTTCCAACCAAAAAGATTTTTTTTAACACGTTTTTTTATTTTTTTGGAATTCGTGTTAAAATGAGATAACAAAATTGAAGAAAAATATTGCTATCAATGTGTCTTACTTTTTCAATAAAAATTCACTGATGAATCACCAGTGATTCACTATTGCTCAGTACGTTATAGTAAATAGTAAATACATTCAAGTTTTTTTATATATAAGATGTAAAAAAACCAACACATTCATAATAAAACTAATTTACATGTATTTGTGACCGATGAAACTGGTGAAGAAATTTTAGCAGGGCTACTATGAAAAAATAATACTTTTGTAAGCACCCCATTTATTTTTTGTGACGTGTTTAAAGTGAAAAATAAAATAAAAATTTTTCATAAAAAGAATAAAATAGATTTTCGAAGTTAATTATTTTACAGAATATTAATTTAATTTAAAAAAATATATATATAGTTAATTAAAATAATCAAATAATAATAATAAATTTGGATTAATTAATTTCAGGTAAGTAATTTTTTTTTTATAGAGCGGAGAGAAAAATTTTTTTTTATCTACAGTAAGCTCTCTATATGCACGGGATTTAAAATAAATATATTTTGATTATAACATTTTTCACACTTTTTATAAACCGTTTTTTCCGGTTGAAGTCATCAAATTTTTTTTTCAGAATTTGCGATAAACATAAAGTCCGTTGTGATGGTTTCAACAAAATTAAATTTATTTGCTTCGTATTTATTTTGATTTTCTTTCACCGTGGTTTATATAAATGCAACGCGTTATAAGAGGATTGACTGTACATAATTGTTTTTTTTCTATCAGAGCCGGCAAACCTTTTAAAATTCAATTTTTTTTTAACACAAGTTTAATTCATATCCTTTGAAAGCTTTTCTTTCTAAATAAGAAAATTCAAAAGATTTAAACTTTAGACAAATGAATATGTCATTAAAATAAATGAAAAATATAATATTTTCGTAATTTTTTTGTAAAGTCAACAGTAAACAATGGATTTATATGACCATGAGACTGACACCCAAACTTCATTTATTTCTGGAAGTTCTAGTGTCGATGAATTGCCATTAAACACCTCAGCACACCCCATAATTGATGTAGAAGAAATTGAAATTTCCACGCATTCATTGAAAAGAAAAAGGAAAAACGAAGGTAAAAGTTTCAGAAAAATAAATTAGAAGCGAAATTGAAAATAAAAATGTTTTTCAGCAGAAACTAAATTTCAAATATTTCTATTAACTAATTATAACATTATTTTTATGACTATTAATAGAACCATCAATATCCAAAAAGTTTCACCTAGATCAAAATGAGATACCAACAATTATTGTAAGTAAAGTACAAGGGTTTCAGCTAAATGTAGCTAAAATTTTCTTGACATGTTTTAAATATAAATATCATATTCTTGAAAAAATTGATGAACATATGACTGCATCTCAAAATTTATTTTATATGTGTGAGTTTTGCTTACAGAAAAATGAAAAGCTTAAACCAAAAAAAGGGACGCAACGCCACATTAAGTACAATACCGAACATCATATCAAAGTATATTTATTAGATAAATGTAGGTGTGATTGAAATATTGAATTTATATTACTTACAGACAGTTCATCCTGAATATTATGAAAGAGCCGTTGCTCAACCACTCGCTGAGAGAAATAGATATCATGGGATTCATAATCCAACTTAAATTAGTTTTGATAATAGATTATAAGATTGGATTGTGAATCAAAATCTTCCCTTCAATACAGTAAATAGTCTACATTTTAAGAAATTTATTGCTTCGTTTGACGAAAAATTAATGGTAAAGAGTGGAAACACGTTAGTTAATAAATGAAACGAACGTAATGAAAGTATAGTAAGGTCAAAATTTATATTTTTCATGCAGCTATGGTTTTTCTTAAATTTTTCGAAAATTCTTTCCAGATTGTGCCTAAATTGCAAGCGTTATTAGACACATTTAACTTTGGAACTATAATTCTAGACATTTGGACTTCTAGAAATAATGATGGAGTTCTAGGAGTCAAATTTACAGCTTTGAATAAACATTTTGAGCGCGTATCTAAAACTGTCGGAATTATCGAATTCAATCAAAGTCACACAGCTGAAAAAGTTCGAGAAAAGTACGAATACATTTTGAATCGTTTTAATTTGAAAAATAAGGTAATTCAATGATAAAAATTTTTACTAAAAAATAAAACTTGAAACGTTAAAACTTTCATGCAACTCAGTTTAGAAAACAAAATTAATTCTTTGTATATTGTTAGATTACTGATATTGGAGATTCCGGAAGTAACATCGTAAAATCGTTTCCAATTCCGCAAATTGAAGTTAGTTATTACGATGAAGTAGATGAAATATCTGTATATGATAATCTTATATCATGTTTGGAAGTTCAATTAGGAGTGGACGAATCTGATTGCAGCCAAGGCTTTGAAGGAGGGCAAGAAAATCAAGAAGATGAAGCTGAAGAACAAGAAAATCTAAAAAACGTTGAAACCACTGAATTAATTCTCTAATCAAACCTGAAGAAGAATACCTTTCTTGTGTTGCTCCCAAAATACAAAACAGTATTAATGCTACCATTGCCAAAAACCAAGACATAGCTGAAATGATCAATCAAGTTTCAAAGTTGTGCAATTTTTTCAATAATAGGATTTTCATGCTTAATAGATTACGTTCTGGAGCTGGCAAGAAACTTCTTAAGCCAGTTATCACGCGTTGGAATTCGAGACACGACGCATGTAAGCGAATTCTGGAGGTATGATATTTTTAAATATTAAAAGAAACTATTTTTAATTATATGAATTTTTACAGGTCTGGCAACCGTTGGAGGAAATTTTGAAAGAAGTTATTGAATCGAATACTATTAAAAAAGGCCCGAGAAAGGGGAAAAAAAAGGATTCAAATATTCCCACAACTCCTAGCTTCAACGATTTTGAAAAAATTTCAGAAATAGTGAAACTTTTTGAGCCATTAGCAATAGCCACTGATATATTACAAGGGAACTATATTACATCTCATTTAGTCATCCCTCAAATAAATATTGCTTTCAAAGGTATGTTCTATATCACTAATTTAAAGTTTTTTAAAATCCCTAATAAAACTATGACTATAGCATATTTGCTTATAATTCAAAAAAGTTTTTTAATTTTAAAATTATAGAACCACTACTTTTAGCAACTTCTCTTTGTTTCAGATATAGCGAGTTTAAAGGCAACTTATTTTGATAATGAAAGAAAATTTTTATTAAAAGATTTAAAAAATCGTTTTGAGCCAGTTCTTAATAAACCGGGCTATATTCTAGCCACAATATTAGATCCAAGATTTAAAATGGTTCCATTCCCAAGTAAATGTAAGTTTTTATTGCTGTAACCAACATTGACTTGTAGAAAAAGCTATCGTTGGTATATACATACATTGTATTATTATATTATAATATTGTTTTTAGTTAAAATTGATGCTATGTCCACCGAAGAATTGGAAAATACGCTAATTTTGCCAACGAAGCAGCGCGTAGAAGATCTTTGTCTCAAGAGTTTTGAGGAAAATCTTGAAGCAAGTGTAGAGGAATTGTCTGATCCGTCGTTGCGAATGTTTCTTTTAGACGACTCAAGCGAAAAGAACACTCCTCAAACATAATTTCAAAAATATATAAAGGAGGATCGGGAAACAAATCCGAGAAATTTGAAAGATTCCGATTATCCTAGAAAATATTGTCAAATGATGGCTAATCAATTCCCGCTGTTGGCAGATAATGCCAAAATTTATTTTACAATTCCTGCAACATCAGGTCAAGTTGAAAGGCTATTTTCTCGCCTTAACCATATTGGTCGAGCAAGAAGGTCGAGAATCAAACCTGATCTGTTTGAAAAAATTATTTTCTTTCAAGAATATGAACCTTGAAAACTGCCTTTTAACTTATCATATTTTGTAATTTGAATTTTATATTAAAAACAAATTTCAAAAAATTTATTATTTTATTTTATTCGCCTACAAATCTGCCTTTTCAGACTCCTTAACTTTTATAACAAATAAATTTTTGAACGGAAAACTTAGATTGGAAGCCCCTGTTCATTTTTTTTTATGAATATGTGTTTTCTTATTCTTATCATAAAAAAAATTGCGAAAGCAATTTTTATTTTGCTGTTCAAAAATACAAATACAAATACAATACAAATTTCCAATCGAAGAAACTTAAAAACTGATAGGATTTATATCACTGGGTACAACAACATTTTTTTTTTTTAATTTATACTTTGGTAGAATTCGATACAGATCTATTTTCCAGTCCATAATTCTTTTTTTTTTTCACAGATGGAAAAATACTGTAGTACTTTGGCTGTTACATGTGATACTACCGCCAACCTCTAAAAAAAATTGTAAAAAGCGATGGGGGCAAAAGAACAACAACCAAGTATACTGTCAGAGACTCGCAGCAATCAATGATTCGGATAGCTAAATCGATTTCAGAAATAGAGGAAGATTTACAAAAGCAATTGGAGAAAGGCTGTAGTATTCAACCCATTCTTTTAGTTATTGGTGAAAGTATAGATGCAGCTAAAGAGTTCTATGTGTATTATGATAACATTAAATACAAGTTTTTCTCCCTTATAAGTGCGTTAGAATGCTGCTTTAAATTATATCATGTATTTGATTTGAAATATCCTATAGAAAGTATTTCAGTTTGGCAATTCATACAACAGGTTTTGTATAAAATGTATACTAAAAATGATACTGTGTTTCCGATTATTAATTTATTACAAAAACAATTGAAATTATAAAATTTTGTTATATACTTTATATCCATATTCTCGACGATTTAGCTCTCAAATAAAATTCAACTTAATTGGAATTTTACAGTGATTTTTCGTTAACTACAAGTTTAACTGAAAGCTAAAAGTTAAATAGTGGAAAATATGAGCATAAATAATTCATGTTTTAATATTTTATTCATGTATCTAATAATACTCTAAGAATATTTAGCTAATTTAGCTAATTACTTTTGCAAACCCTTATTATTTTAAACTATTGGTTGTATTAAAGGATTATATTAGGATAAACCTAAATGTATCTCAAAAAAATTATGTCTTTCAACTATTTAATTAATACTTTTTTAATTTTTTAAAAACTTAAGAATATGTTACTAAAACAAAAAAAAAGTAAATAATATTTAATTTTTGTTTTTTATTATTTTGATGTAATATGGATTTTTAATTAATTTAAAGTTATCAATAAAATATAAATGAAAAAATATTTTAGTAAAAACTTAAGAATATGTTACTAAAACAAAAAACGTGTAAAGAATATTTAATTTTTGTTTTTTATTATTTTGATGTAATATGGATTTTCAATTAATTTAAAGTTATCAATAAAATATGAAAGAAAAAATATTTTATTAATATTGTGTGTTTTTAATATACTTAATTTCAGGCACCAAGAACCATAAAAATACATACTTTATCTTTATATTCTAAATAATATATCATATATATATATATATATATGTGTGGGGGTGTTGTATGTTGCGTTGTTATGTGTTGTGTTGGGTTGTTGTTGAACCTGTTGGTTTTTTTTGTAGTAAAAATGAAACTCCCACAGGTTTCTTTTTTACAGATTAATCACACTTTATTTTCCTTTTTGATTTATTCTTAATTGAATAACATTAATTTTTACTTAATTAAATTTCTTTTAATTTAGTTTATATTTTACTTTAATTAACTTTTTAATTTTTTCTATCAATTTTTATTGTAAAAATTGATTCTTAATTTTATTAATAATTTTTAATTCCATTCGGAATCTTACTTGAGTTTTTTCTTATTTATTTTCTGACGTAGAATATTTGTACTTTTTTTAATAATTCTTTTACATTAATTTTTATTCTAAAAAAAATTTATTTTTAATTTTTATATAATTCTTTTTATGATAAAAAACTTTATTACATTAAATTAATTTTTATCTAGAATTCAAAAAAAAAAATATTTTTTTATTTTTTTCTTCTGACTTCTGTTGTGAATAAAATCTATGAAAAGCATTATTTGGTATTTAGGTTAAAGAATAAAAATGTATGAGAAGCATTATTTAGTATTTAAGTTAAAGAAATGTCAAGTTAAAGAATATGCGTATCGAAGTATATTCCAAAATGCTTATTAAACAATAAGCATTTTGAATTATTATGTAAAGAAATGTTCAATGTTAAATAATAATGTAAGTTAATGTTATAACAAAATTAAGAAATAAAGTTCAGTTAGTATTTTGAGTTATAATTAAAAAGTTGTTTCATTTTATAAGTTATAAGTTAACATTTGGCGCAGCCTGTAAAAGTGAAAAAATTAATAAAAAAAAAAGAAGAGAAAAGTGAAAAAATCTTAAAGCAAATAAAAAATAAAAGTTTTTAATTATAAATAAGAAAATATAGAAATAAAATATAAAATAATTATTACTATATAAATGCAATAGAAAATATTAAATTAAAAATAATTTTTTATATTAAGACTTAAGATCTAATATATAAATCAAAAAAGACTTAAAAATATAAATAAGAACCAAGGCTTAAACACACAAAGAAAAGAACAAAAAATTTATTTTTTTAAAATAAGAATAAATATACTTTAAAAATAAAATAATATAAAGTAAAGTTATATAATATAAAGTAAAGTTATATAAACTAAAAATATTCAGAAATAAATTTTAAAACAGACTTCTTAATTGGTGTAATATTATTGGAGAAACTGATTAAAAAAAAAAAAAATTATAGTGACAGCGGAAATTGTAGAAGAAATTGATTGACAACATTTGGAGATTGTTTGGCGGATTAAGAAGCCCATGATTATTAGCGGAATTGGAAACTAATCATACATAATTTAACATTCATACATAAAATTTGTAAGTGCGTTTTTAGAATACATATATCAAATAAAAAAAAAAAAAAAAATTTAAAAATAAATAATTTTGCTGAATAAGACAAAAATTTCAATGTTAAAGTACATTATATAGAAATATTAAAAAAAAAAAAAAAAAAAACAATGTTAATGAATAATGAACATATGTACTTAAAATACTTATATGTGTAAAAACTAAAAAATTGATAAATTTGTAAAAAAAAAAAATTTGATTTTTATATATTATGATTCATTCTAAATGTTAATATATTTATATGTTAATATATATGTTAAAAATATGTTAATTGATAGTAATGAGTAATAGTAATTTAAGAAACGAAAATAAGGAGAATAAAATAAGTAATAATTTGTCTTTGCGTAGTAGGAAAATAAAGAAACACTTTGAGTTAAGCCCTATTGCAGAAAATATAGAAACTAGAGAAAATTTAGAGGGTGACTTTAATCAAGATTTGGATTGTACACATTTAGAAAGTGAAATCCATTACCCCAGAAGTGAAAGTACTGGAATTTTGGAAGAAAGTTTGAGTTTGGAAGACGAAAATATAACAAAACTAACTGAAAATATATATAGTTTGAGTTTGGAAGACGAAAATATAACAAAACTAACTGAAAATATTGAAAGTTTGAGTTTGAACGACGATTATATATTAAAATTTACTGAAAATATCGATTCCCAAATAAAAATTTCACAAAACTTGTGTAAGAAAATAGATCAAAAATCGAATACCTTTAAGAAAGATATTCAAAATTTTTTGGACAATACTTTAATATATTCAGAAAAGTCTTATAATAAATCAAAAAAAATGACGGAAGCCATTGGACTCACTAGTATTATCACAACCATTAACCAAGCAGTACCAGTTTTCACAGGCGAACCTTTAGAAACTACCACATATGATCTGCATGTTTTCTTAAAAATATCTGGTACTATATACAAATCGTTAACAGAAGTAGAAGATAAAAAAATATTTTTGTCTTTACTACCAAAAATGAAACTTAGGGGAATACCGTATGAAATGTGCGTAAACCATACTTTTGAAACCTTCGAAGAATTGCAATCAAATCTTATGGATTATTATTTTCCCACAAAAGATTTAGCTAGTTTAACGCAAGAACTGCAAAACTGCAAACAGTTTAATCAAGAATCAGTTCGTCAGTTTGGACAAAGAATTAAATACAAATTGAAGGAATGCGAATTATTTTTAACTAAAATCTGTAATGACAATTCTAGCAATTCTATGATCAAACAATATCAGGGAATAGCCACACAAGTATTTATTAAAGGCCTTTTAAGCAATTCTCTTAAACAATTTGCATGTTTGCTCGGAACAAAGCCTTTAGAAGAATTAATAAACAAAGTAGCTGAAATGGAACAACTCGAAAATATTAGTTTTGACACTAGTAACCTTAACTTACCAGTAAACTTTCGCAATCAAAATTATAACCAGTTACGGTCTTATGATAGTTTTACTAACTCTTTTAATATGGATAATTTTACCTTGTTTAGAAATAACAATGTAGATCGAAGAAATAGTGACCAGCAGTATCCCAATTTTGACTCAAATTATGAAACGCAAATAAATACAAACTTTAGACCAAATCACTTTCCGCCGACAAAAACTTATAGAGACAATTTTAATAATTGCGAAAATATGAATAGATTTAATCAGAATCAGAATGCTAATCCAGTGTCTAGTGGATCTGGTTTTGGCAGGAGAATAATTTGTTATTCTTGCGGGAAGAGTGGTCACATTAGTCGGGACTGTAGATCAAAATATTGTACATTTTGTAAGATACAAGGACATAACCTATTAGAATGTAAAAGAAACAAACCAAGCCGCGTGAATCGAATGGAAACTCAATTACATTGTATTTTTTGTCAGAGACAGGATCACACAATCGAAAATTGTGAACCAAAAAGAATTTATGAACAATATCAACTAAATAATATTGCATATACAAATGAAGCTGCAGAGATACAGGGAAACGAGGAGGGACCGAATGTCAACGTCCCATATCGGTCCTAGAAAAAACTAAGCGCAAGAATGTTTCAAAATTTTCACCAACAGTAAATGTAGAATTAGATATTAGTGTTAAACCTGAAGTAGAACTGTTGGTGGATACAGGCGCTGAAGTAAGCATTTTAAATAGTGACGTTTTAAAAAAAGATACAAAAATAAATTTTGATAAATCAATTATATTAAGTTCTATTAATGGTAAAACAGAAACATTAGGAAAAGTCAAAAGCAATTTATTATTACCAAATAACAAAAAATGCGGTCAGCAAAATATAGAAGAATATAAGAATTTAAATAAAGAAAAAGTAAAATTAAAATGTGAATTTAATGTTGTAAAAAAGAATAAAAACATACCAGGGGATGGAATTTTAGGTTTTGATTTTTTGCAAAAACATTGTAACATAGAAGGACCAAATCGAGTTATCACATTTCCTCGCATGGAAACTGAAACTAAAATGGTTATTAATAATCATAATGAGATTGAAAAGGTCAATGATAAGTTTTCTACAAAACTTTTTGCAAATTTTACCGACGAGTTTTTTGAAAATTTCAAAGAACAGGAAGATAAAGTTCCAGTAACGATCCCACCACGTTCAAAGTTGACTATTAGTGTCCCGACCTTGTTGCAAAAGGAGGCACTATGCTTAGCAACAGAAGTTCAGTCTGGTGTGTTTCTACCAAATTGTTTAGTTAAACCAATTAATGGATATGTAAAATTAAATGTTATGAATATTAATGAGGCTCAAGTTACAATAGATAATCTAAAACTAAATACTATGCCATTAAATAAATTTAAAATTAAAAGTATAAATAATAACAAAGAAAATGGTATTGAAGCAAAATCGTGTAAGAAAATAAAAAGGAAAAAACAACATGAAGTTAAAGTAAATTATTATAAAAATTATGTTAATAAAGAAGAAATAGAAGAAAAAAGGTTTGAAGCATTATTAAAAGAAATTAAGTTAGATGACACGTTGAATCAAAATGAAAAGGAATCTATATTAAAAATTTGTAAAAACTATCATAATATTTTTTTTCTGCCAGGGGATAAATTATCACACACTAATGAAAATGAGCATACGATAATAACACCAACAAATTGTGTACCCATAAATCAAAAAATGTATCGGTTGCCTCAAGTACATAAAGAAATAATAAACGAACATGTAAAGGAAATGTTAGAAAATAAAATTATAGAGGTTAGTAAAAGTCCATGGAATTCCCCTTTATTAGTAGTTCCAAAAAAACCTGGGGCCGATGGAAAAAAGAACTGGAGAGTAGTAGTAGATTTTAGGAAACTAAATGAACTTACAGTAGGTGACGCGCACCCCCTACCAAGAATGGAGGATATACTAGATCAGTTAGGACATTCGCGGTATTTTACGACTCTCGATCTGGCTAGTGGATACCATCAAATTTTGATGAGTCGAAAAGATAAGGAGAAAACAGCTTTCAGTACTCCACAAGGGCATTATCATTTTCAAAGGATGCCATTTGGGTTAAAAAATAGTCCTGCTACTTTTCAAAGGACTATGTCGATTATCTTATCGGGTATGGAGGGAATAGATTGTCTTGTATATTTGGACGACATAGTAATATATGCCAAAAACTTAGAAGACCATAACGGAAAACTTATTCGAGTTTTTGAGCGTTTAAAATCAAGCAACTTAAAACTCCAGCCGAGTAAATGTCAATTTTTGAGTAAAGAGGTTGTCTATCTGGGACATAAATGTTCGGCTAGAGGGGCGGAGCCAGACCCGGGAAAAGTTCAATGTGTATTAAACTTTCCAACACCTACTTCAGTTAAAACAGTGCAAAGTTTTCTAGGCCTGGCTAACTATTATCGTAAATTCATTCCAAATTTTTCAGAAATTGCAAACCCTATAAACAAATTATTACGAAAAGACACCAAATTTGAATGGAGTTCTAAGTGTGAAAAATCATTTGTCAAACTTAAAAATGCCCTAGTAAAAACACCGGTTTTAGCGTACCCAGATTTTAGTAAGAAATTTTTTTTGACTACTGATGCTAGTTCGGAAGCACTAGGAGCTGTTTTGTCTCAAATCGATAAATCAGAAAATGAACATCCTATTGCATATGCAAGTCGGACTCTTAATGCTGCTGAAAGAAATTATTCAACTATTGAAAGAGAACTATTAGCAGTTGTGTGGGCAATAAAAAATTTTCACTGTTATTTATACGGAACATCATTTACAGTTTTTTCAGATCACAAACCTATACAAAATTTTAGGAAATTCAAAGATATTAATTCAAGATTAACACGATTTCAACTTAAATTATCCGAATACGATTTTGACATTATATACAAGGCAGGAAAGTTAAACACGAATGCAGATAGTTTAAGTCGTATACCTACAAGAGAAAATGAAGAAAAAAATTGTTTAGTAATTACACGAGCAGAAGCAGCAAAAAATAAACAAGAAAAAGAAAAACTAATTGTTTTAAATAATGATGATAACACTGATGTCGAAAATGAAAGTGGTGATAATTCAGATGAAGAAAATGAAATCTTAGCGAATACAGCAGAAATAGTGAATGATATTAAAGATCAACAATTAATTATTAAAGAATATCATGATTCCATTTATGGAGGACATCAAGGTTATTACAAAACTTACCAGAGAATACGGGAAAAATTTAAATGGAAAGGAATGCATAAGGATATAAAAAACTTTGTGAAGAAATGTCGGAAATGTCAACAAAATAAAAGTTCTAAAAACACAAAAATGTATATGCAGATAACCGATGTAGCAAAATATCCATTTGAGAAGGTCTATATGGACATTGTTGGTCCATTAGAAGAAACATCGACTGGAAATAAGTACATATTGACCTTCATGGACGATTTAAGTAGATTCATGGATTGTTTCGCATTACCTTCGATTGAAACAGAACAAGTAGCAAGAATTTTAGTAGATGAAATTATAAGCAGATATAGAATTCCTAAAGCACTCGTGACAGATCAAGGAAGTAATTTTACAAGTGAATTATTTAAAAAAACATGTAAATTTTTAAAAATCAAAAAAATACAGACAACGGCTTACCACCCACAAGCAAATGGTGCATTGGAACGTTCACATAGGTCATTGGCAGAATATTTACGAAATTTTACTGACGCGGAAGCAAAAAATTGGGATCAAATTTTAAGACAAGCTATGTTCGTTCATAACAATACGCCACATTCTTCAACTAAATTAACACCAATGGAATGTCTTTTTGGTTTTAAATCTGATGTTCCATCAAATTTACGACAAAAAATTCAACCAATATATAATTATGATAATTACTTTTACCAAATACGTTATAAATTGCAAAAAGCTCATGAAATTGCGAGAAAAAATTTAGAACAAAGCAAGAAAATTTCTAAACGACAATATGATAAGACAGCAAACCCAAAACATTTCAATATAGGAGGGAAGGTACTCTTGAAAAATCCTGCATTGAAAGGGAAATTTTCACAGATTTGGTTAGGACCATTCGAAGTAACAGAAGTAAATAGTCCTGTAAACGTTACAATTAAAATTGGACAAAAATATAAAAGAGTAAATAACAATAGATTAAAACATTTTTACGAATAATAGCCTTTAAAAAAAAAAAAAATAAATAAAAATTTTTTTTTAATAAATATAAAACGATTAGCAATAAATAAAAATAGCATATAAATATTGAAATAACAATTTCAATACAATATTTTAACTTTATTAATTTTTATTTTTAGTAAGAAAAATAATACATATACCAATTTACTACTTATGGATACAAAAATGTTCGTGAATAAAGTATTATTGGTTTTAATGTTACTGAATGGGGTACATACATTTCAACAAACAAAACTTGATCCCGCAAACGGTGTTATTTTGGAAAACATAGGTTCAGCCGTTTTGTTCCAAGAATCGTGGACGATAATAACTAACATCAAATTTCCTGAATGGGAACCCGTAATAAGTCATATAAAGTTTTGTGAAATTATGTTACATAAATTATGTAAATATTCAAAGAATTATAACACTAAATCCAGTTGCGAAACATGGGAAAAGATAATAAACAAAATCATTGTTGATGTAGAAGAACAAATATCTGAATTGAAAACGTATGGGAGTAACAGAAGGAGTAGAAGAGGATTAGTAAATATAGTAGGAAGTTTAAGTAAATTTTTATTTGGTACCATGGATGATGAAGATGCCACTGAAATTTATAAAAAATTGAACACACTGAACGCGGAGAATAAAAAAAATATACATTATCAACAAAAGCAGCTAACAATTATGAAGTCAAATTTTGATTTAATAATGGAACCTTTAACTCTAATACAACATCAACATGAACAAATCAAAAATGAATTTAACGCTGTTATAAAAAATGTATCTATTGCAATTAACCATCTGGGAATAGAAGAAAAAGAAAACAAAAACCACTCAGAAAGAAATGAGTTAGCGATAAAAATCCTAACGCAATTACAATCTATTCAAAACATTTTAAATAAAATTTTTACTTTGATAAATGCACTACAACAAAATAAATTACATCCATTATTACTTCGTTCGAGTGATCTACATCAAATATACAATAATATAACTAGTTTAACAAATTTTAATGACTTAATCAAAGATTATTCTTATTTAAATAAAATTATTAAGGTACTTTGGTTAGAATTACCAAAAGAAATTTTAATAAAAATTACTGTACCAATTTGCAATTCAAAAACTTTTAAATTAGACAGTATACACGTATATCCTCGGTTAATATCAAACAATTCGTATGCTGTGGTAGATATAGATTATGATTATATATTGTCTCAACCGAAATTATCCCAACTATGCACTTTTAAAATGTTTGAATTCAATAAATATTGCACAAACTTATTATCATTTAATGAAAAACCTATATACATATGTAAACAGTTTAAACCACTTTCTGTAAATGAATTTTCTAATGATGTTTGTTTTAATATGCCTGGTTTTTACGAGGGTTCCAGTACTTGCAAAATAACTAAACTACTGTCACCTCCCAACGTTGTACATACATTTCAACAAACAAAACTTGATCCCGCAAACGGTGTTATTTTGGAAAACATAGGTTCAGCCGTTTTGTTCCAAGAATCGTGGACGATAATAACTAACATCAAATTTCCTGAATGGGAACCCGTAATAAGTCCTCCCAACGTTGTTATTAAACTAAGTTCACCTAACAACTGGTTATACGTATTTAACAATAGTCAAATAATTCAATCACAATGTAACGAACTTACAACACAAAAATTTTTACTTGGATCAGGAATATTACACTTAAATATAAATTGTTCTTATACTATAGCAAATTGGAAATTACCAGTCGAGAAATCTCATTTTCATACCATACCGGAATATGTTCAAAATATAACTATAATTACACATAAAACTTCTAAAAATAATACCAATCCAATTTCAGAACTAATTCTTCCTCTTATTCACACATCTCAATTAGATTTCAGACAAAATTGGAGAAAAGCCAACGAAAACTTCGAATCTTTGAATAAAGCAATAGAAGAAAACTCAAACTTTTTTCTAAATACTGATACAATTTTGACATATAGTAATTCATTTACATCTATTCTAATTATTATGGTACTGATATATTTTATTATTAAAGTTCTAAAGAAAAATAATATTAGTGAAACCAAACGAGTAGAAAATATTAACATTAATATTCCAACTTCAACTAATAGTCCCTTACAACAATTTAAAAAGGGGGAGGAAAAGTATAATATCGCCGATAGGACAAGCAATACTGTAACACAATCATCAAATAATACGGGAAAAGACGTTATACAATTACGAAATAAAACAGTGAAGGATGATATAATAACGAACACTGTTTCGTTACCAAAACAATTAGGGCCACCACCGCCTCCACCTCCACCTCCAATGGCACCATTAAAATCTTCACTAGTAACTTCATGTTTAGGATCCGTCAAAACTACTAATAAAATTGCAAGTGAATCTATCGAATTAAAAAATACTACTAACAATATTAAAACTCAAAGAGAAGGTAGCAAAAATGAAATTAAAAATATACGCTTAGACAAGAAATATCAATCAATAAAATTACCCCATTTCAATATAAAAAATCAAAATAACAATTAAAAATATAAAAATAAAAAATTGTATATTATTACTTATGTATGTTGTCAAAACATAAAAATATTTTTTGTAATGTTAAATTAAAATAAATGAAATAGTCTTAGATAAGTTAAAATAATATGTTAATATTGAATAATTGTAATAACAATATCAGTTTTAATGAAAAAAGAAAACAGGGTTTTAAAAAATAAATAAATGAATAAATAATTATATATATATAAAAATAAAAAAAAAAAAAAAAAAAATAAAAATAAAAAATAAAAAAAAAAATATTAAAATAATAAAATATATACATTTGAAAATTCAAAAAAAAAAAAGAAGATAATTTTAATAGATATAGATGTATAATATGTAATTAATGAAAGATATAATATTTAAAAATTATTTTTATTCACTCTTTATATTATTATAAATTAGAAATCTTAGGATAGATCCTGTCTTAGATCGGGAGGAATGTTGTGAATAAAATCTATGAAAAGCATTATTTGGTATTTAGGTTAAAGAATAAAAATGTATGAGAAGCATTATTTAGTATTTAAGTTAAAGAAATGTCAAGTTAAAGAATATGCGTATCGAAGTATATTCCAAAATGCTTATTAAACAATAAGCATTTTGAATTATTATGTAAAGAAATGTTCAATGTTAAATAATAATGTAAGTTAATGTTATAACAAAATTAAGAAATAAAGTTCAGTTAGTATTTTGAGTTATAATTAAAAAGTTGTTTCATTTTATAAGTTATAAGTTAACACTTCTTTGAAATCCGGAACCAGAAAAAAAGAGAGTTTTTTTTATTTTGTTTCGTTCTTGATTTATTTCGTGCGGCGTGTCAAGTGAACACTCTGCCAGCTTCGTTAACAACTGCGCAGCTATTAAATGTGCGTTGTTAGCTTGGCTGAGGTTTACTTGACACGGCAGGAGATAATACTTGTAGTGTTGCCACTACATCACCCTTCCTTGAGAAAAGGTTAAATTGAAACTTGGTTGAAATTTAAACTTAGATAATTATAACAATATATCGCGGTTATATTGTGTATAATTGTAAATTGAAATTTTGAAAAATGTCTGAGAATTATATTTGTAACAATGTATCGCCGTTACATTGTACGAAGAGGTAAAAAAAATTTTAAAAAGTTTAATTACTATTAAAAATGTAGCTTGCATGTGTATTATTATGATCTATGTTGTTTGAATTAGGTGTGACGAAAAATTCACCTGGCAGTCGAATTGTCTGACCATAAACCATTTCGGCTGGTGAGCACTTAAGGTCTTCTTTAACGAAAGCTCGAATTCCTAAAAGAACTATTGGGAGTTCCAAACTCCAATTTAGGGAATTTTTACGTGCTTTAAGACAATCTTTAAGTTGTCGATGAAATCTTTCGACGAGACCGTTAGATTGCGGGTGATATGGAGTTGTTCTGGTTCTGTGAACTCCTATCAACGCAGTTAATTCTGTAAAAAGTTTCGAATCGAATTGAGCTGCTTGGTCTGTCGTTAATGTTGCTGGACAACCAAATCTTGAAACCCAATTTGCGACAAAAACTTTTGCTACAGTCTTAGCTGTGGTGTCTGACATGCAATAGGCTTCAGGCCATCTTGTGAATCGGTCGACGATTGTTAAAATGTGGGTAAAATTGTTAGACGGGGGAAAAGGACCTACGATATCCATGTGAATATCTTCGAAACGTCCTGAAGGCATGTCGAATTTGCCTGGAGCTGGAGTTGTATGACGGTGAATCTTTGACTGTTGGCAAGATTGGCAAGCCTTAGTCCAAAGATTGATGTCAGTGTTTATTTTAGGCCAGAAATATCGCGCCGTTATTAGCTTTCTGGTTGCACGAGTTCCTGGATGGGAAATATTGTGCAGTTGAAGGAAAACTGAACGTATTAGCGAAGAGGGAATGTATGGCCGAAAATTGCCTGTTGAGGTTTCGCAGAAAATTGAGGTATCGGGTAAATTGATTTTTTCTAATTTTCTAGTTTTAGAAGGAGAGGTTTCCTGAAGTAAAATTTTAAGTTCGGGGTCGTTTTCTTGCAGTTTGGCAATTTTTTGTAAGTCGTATGGAATAATGTTTTCTGAATTAACTTCTTCAATGTGTGATACGCTATCGGCAACTACATTACTAGCGCCTGAAATGTGTTGAATGTCAGTAGAGAATTGTGAAATGAAATCTAAGTGACGTGTTTGTCGAGGATTACGCTCGGTTTTAGAAGCAATTGCATTGAGAAGTGGTTTGTGATCTGTGTAGATCGTGAAGTTTCTACCTTCCATGGCATAACGGAAGTGTTTTAATGCGGCATAAATTGCTAAGAGTTCACGGTCAAAAGCAGAATATTTCTTCTCGGCAGGTGAAAACTTGCGTGAGAAAAATGCTAATGGCTGCCAAGAATCGCAAGTGTACTGTTGGAGAACAGCACCCATTGCTATCTCGGAAGCATCAGTGGCGATGCTGAACTTAACGTTATCAGCAGGAAAAACTAATAGCGTTGCGTTGGCCAAGGCTTTCCTCGAATCTTCAAAAGGTTTGTTAAGTGAATCTGACCATGTGAAATCTTATTTTTGGATTTTGATTTGCCAAAAAGAGTAAGATGTTTATAAATTGGTGCGACTATTGTTGCGATGTTAGGAATGAAACGATGGTAAAAGTTTATCATTCCTAAGAAACGTTGTGTAGATTTGATTGAATTTGGAATTGGAAAATCTAAAATGGTTTGAACTCTATCTTTTGAAGGTAAAATGCCATCTTTAGTGACAGTGTGACCTAAAAATTTTAAGTGATCGACGCCGAAAACGCATTTAGCTAAGTTAACGGTTATGCCGTACTCTTGTAGGCGTGAAAATAATAGTCTAAGTTGTTTCGCGTGTGTACTTGTAGAGGCTACTAAAATATCATCTATGTAAACGAAAGAGAAATCTAAACCTTTACAAACTTCGTTGATGAAACGTTGAAATGTTTTTGCGGCGTTGCGAAGACCAAAAGTCATGCGTTTGAATTCAAACAAGCCCATCGGTGTAGTCACTGCCGTTTTGAAAATGTCCTCTTTCGCTACTGGTATTAAATGGAATGCACGGACTAAATCGATTTTTGAAAAGATTTTGCATCCATTTAGGTTGGTAGCGAAATTTTGGAGATGTGGGATTGGATACCGATCTGGTATTGTAACCGCATTTAGTTGGCGGTAATCGCCGCATGGTCTTCACCATATGGAGAGGTGATGAAACAGGTGAGGATGAAGGTTCGCAGATACCTAGTTCGTTCATGAGTTCAAATTCTTGTTTGGCTGCTTTAAGACGATTAACGTCTAATCGTCGAGCGCTACAAACGGGAAGTTGACCATTTGTATTGATGTGATGCACTACGTTGTGCAAAACTGGTTTAAAATAATTAGGGGCTTCTATAATTGATGGAAATTCCTTAATTATTGGAGAAAAAATATTTTCGACTAATAAAATTTTGGGTGTAGGAGTTTCTATATTTAAACTTAAGGTGTTTACTTTAAGATCAGTTAGGGGATCGATTAACCTTTTGTTTTTTATATCAACTGTAAGACCGAATTTGTTTAGAAAATCAGCACCTAATATTGGCCTATCTATACTAGCTATAATGAATTGATGAATAAAGTTTAATTTTAGCATTTTGCATCCAAAAGTTTTGATGTTAGAACCATTAGCTGCGGAGAGAACTAAGCTATTTGCAATTACATTTGTGTTTTTCGCTGGTATGATAGAAAGGTCTGCACCTGTATCTATAAGAAATTTTGTGTTGTTAATTTTGTCGTTGATGATTAAGCGACAAGTGTTTGTGCCGCCGTCACTGCTGGTCGCTACAGCAGGTTGGCGTTCTAGTTTGGGGACTGTTGGTCCGGGTTACCACAAGTGCATTTCTTCGCATCTTTGCCAAATTTACGATGGTACCAACAAGCACGATTTGGATTAGAATTTGAATCAGATCTATCTCTATTAAAATTTTGATTTGAATTTGTATTGCGGTTTGCGCTTGAATTGGAATTTGAGTTCGAATTTGCATTTGAATCTGAAGAGTTGCGAGATTTTGATCTACTCTGATGTTGTGACGAATTCGAACGATTTCTGTTTTGTCTTGAGCTATTAAAATTTTTGAATTTTATATCTATTTGTTCTATCATTTTTTCGAGTCTAGATAGTCTGTGTCCGACTTCAGAGTTTGGATTCGATACTTGAAAAAGAGAAGAAGTTTGTTGAGCTTCAAAAATTTTGTCGGCAATGATAGCTAATTGCTCTAGGATTCTGTCTTCAACCGAAATGATTGCGATTTTTACTACCTGAGGAAGTTTACGTAGCCATAAGGTTTTTATCACTTCCTCGCTAAAAGAGTTGCTACATGCCAGTTGACCTATGGATCGCAAAACTTCTGATGGTTTTTGATCTCCTGAGTTTTGGTTGTCAAATAAGGTCTCTAAACGTTTTATGTCAGACAGTGCATTTCGATCAAATTGGGCTTCAGATTGGATGAACCATGTTTTGGCTCTTTGAGTCCAAAATTGTGGCAATCGAATGTTTACAGCATTAATGTTATTATTTGTATTTTGATTTTGATTCGCGTTAGAATTTTGAGCATTTTGACTAGTACTGGGAATGTTATTATTGGGAATGTTAATTTCCTGCTCTTGGTCGTCGTGAATAATTTCTTCTTCATTATCATTTATTGCGTTTATATTTTCTGAAGCGTTGTCAGAATTCTCACGCTTTGAAGAATTGAGAAAACCAAACATATTTTAAAGTGTTGTGCAAGAATGCTTTTTTGAAAAAAAAATTTCGAGTTAGTTTGAGTAAATTATGATTATAAATTGTTTCTTTAGTGAAGAAGAAAGAAAAAAAAATATTTTTAATAATAATAAAAATTTTTCAAAATAAAGTTCGATTAAAATTGTAGCGAGTAATTATAATAATTTTATTTAAAATTTGCAAAAAAAAAATATAAATTTTTGTTGAACGTATAGATCCGGTTTTAATAGAAAGATAATACAATAATTTTGTGGTTTATAAAAAAAATTAAAATATTAGTAATCAAAAAAAAATTTTTGTTAGAATTTAAAAAAAATTTTTTGTTTAAATATCTTTCTATTTACTTTATGTCGTTTGTAACCAGTTGTTATGAAAAAAAAATTTTTTAAAAAAATATTTTTGGTGTTTATTACAAAAAAATATTAATGGTATTGCTCAAAATAATAAAAAAAAAAAAAAAATTTTTGGCGTTTGTTACGTTTCGTAATACACGGTCTGTATGCTCAACATAAATTTATGTAAACATATGTTTATGAAAATTATTTTATAAAAAATTTTATCTTAGTATTATGTTTTATTTATTGAAAAAAATGTTTCTATTTTTTATTTCCGTATACAAAAATTCTAATGTTACAAATTAATATTATTTGTAATATTTTGGTTTTATTTAAAAAAAAAATGTTTGCTTTTATTTACTTACAAAAAAAAATAATTTGATTGTGGAAAAAAATAATTTTGTATTTTTTATTCAAAAGTTAAATTTAATTATGCGAAGAAAAAAAATTTTTGTATTTAATATTACAATATAAATTTTAAAATGTAAAAAAATTTTGAAATAAATTATAAAAATATTCTTTTTGATATTATATGATAATTATAAGAATAGAAAAAAATAATAATTTATTTTTATGTTTATGTTTATTTTTTTTTTTTTAATTTTGACAGCTATGCAAAAATTCTGTAGTCGATTGTAGTTGCTGCTTGTTGTGGTGTGCGCGACAATTTGTTGTATAATAAAAATTAGGAAATTGTACAGCTTACCGATTTGTTGTTTTTTACCAAGTGATGTGTTGCAATGCTACGTTCTTCTACAATTGTCTGTTTGTTGTTTTTCTTTTTTGTACAGACTTTTTTTACACTGTTTGCACTTATGTGCAGAACAATTTTATTAAGTATTTTTTTTCTTTTATTGAATTAGAAAAAAAAATGTGTGTTTGTTAAATTTTATTTTTTATGTTATTTTATTAATGATAAAAAAAATTTAAGTGTTTTTTTTAATCAAAAAAATGTGATTTTTATGTTCGTTTTTTACCAATGATTAATTTGGTAGGCGGGGTCACCAATTGTGGGGGTGTTGTATGTTGTGTTGTTACGTGTTGTGTTGGGTTGTTGTTGAACCTGTTGGTTTTTTTTGTAGTAAAAATGAAACTCCCACAGGTTTTTTTTTACAGATTAATCACACTTTATTTTCTTTTTTGATTTATTCTTAATTGAATAACATTAATTTTTACTTAATTAAATTTCTTTTAATTTAGTTTATATTTTACTTTAATTAACTTTTTAATTTTTTCTATCAATTTTTATTGTAAAAATTGATTCTTAATTTTATTAATAATTTTTAATTCCATTCGGAATCTTACTTGAGTTTTTTCTTATTTATTTTCTGACGTAGAATATTTGTCCTTTTTTTAATAATTCTTTTAAATTAATTTTTATTCCAAAAAAAATTTATTTTAATTTTTATATAATTCTTTTTATGATTGTTGCGAACGATGTGCAAAAATATCAATCCAAACGTTTACTTCTTCCAGCTGAAAATCCCTTGTTTTATTACAATAGATAAGTTCTTTAGTTTGAACTTATGAAAAATTTTCTGTTTAAAGAATTCTTACGAAAAAAAAGAGAAGTGTGTTCAATGACGATTAAAATACAATTAATTAAAATATATTTTCGCTTATAATTTTATGCTACAACAAAATTCTTATTTCTAAATTCTACAATAAAAAAAGAAGAGAAAATAAATTCTCATAAATTTGACGAAGAACAACAAAGAGAAAAATTCTTAAAATTGTACATTGATTTGTCACATAAAAAAAAAATTTTTTTTTGTTTCACAGGAAATTTAACTCAAGTTTCATGCTTTATTTTTTATATGAAATAATTATGAATTGCAAAAAAATGCAGTTAAGCAAAAACTTATCTGCAAAAAATTATTATTTTGCTAATAAAGGTTCCAAAAATGTACATGAATAAAATTATATATAAAAAATTTGTACGAATAAAAGTATAGGTTTTAAAAATTTCTAAAATAAAAATTTTGCCTTTGGCCTCTAACATTCTCCCCGCGTTGAAATTGTGCAATTTCAAAAATCGAGATCGATGAGTCATTCGCTAATCATCCTGTACTTGGCTGGATTTAAACAATCTGCGACGCGGTTTTGGAGGAACTAGGTTGGAGTTACCTGACCGAGATGGTGCATGGATTTTGCCGTTCAGGCATCGTGTATAGGTTAGATATCCTAACAAGAGTACAATTACGATGAGCAAACCAATACCTCCCGATCAATGAAAGGTTTTTATTTTACGATGATTATCTAAAAATTTTTGTTCCAGTTTCAAATCTTCAATACTATGACTCAATTCAGTTAGCCGGGCGATCTGCGTTTTTACAGGTATTATATTTCCCAGGTGTGATCGCGGCGGTATTGGGAGTAAGTCAGTGTCGTTGATCATGGAAGATTCGAAATGAAGTAAGTTGGACGGGTGAGTTATATTCACACTTCCTTCATATGATCGATCCGTAGTGAGAACAACTTGCTGTGCATGTAACTCGCATCCCGCTTCAATACGAATAATGCCTACATTTTGGAGTTCATAGTGTTGTGTCTTTCCCTCACAGTCCAGATGTACTCGTTCAGTATGAGGGGCACAAAAAATCCACGAATTTGGGGTGGCCAGTTGTACGAACATTATCGAATTTATTGCCATGACTCGAGGCTTGCAACTGACTGGAAGCTCCTTTGTAGGGTGGAATAGTTCAAATTCGCAGGAGTGTTTGGAATAAGCAATCTCCAACGCATTTTGATTGGAGCAAATATACACCTTTGGGTTCAACCGGATGCATTGATGCAATTGTGATCTGTGAACTCGTATGAAATAATGCTGATCTTTTCCGATTAAAAGTAATTCTGTATCCGGAATGATGAGGGAGAAAAGAGTTTGATTTAATTGTTTTGGTAAAGTGGTAACCTGATAAATCGAAAAGGGTTTATGGGTGATAACTGGTATGTTTAACAAATAAATAAGTGTGTCGAAGGCCGTGTATATTTTGATGTCTATTATACGTAGAAGCAGATTGATATTTTCAATGGTAATTGCAACGGGCCAATTTTGATTGGGGTCGAATTCTTTCTGAATCTCGATTAATTCGTGTTCTAAAACTTCAGGGAATATCACATAGGGATGTAAATGCCCGTGACGAGCCGATTCTAAAATGTCAAACAAGTGGGTTTGAGTGAATTTGTATTGCCCTGTTAACAAGAGAAACATTTCGAAATTTTCGAACATTCGTGTTTTGAGTTGATCGAGCGCCTGTTCATTTCTTAGCCTATTTCGCAGATCGTGGGACATCTGATCGATCTCATTGAGACCAGTCTGAATTTCGGAAAGATATTGATGTGAATTGTTGAATTCCGATACAATCTTTTCGAGAATGGAGGTCTGTGAGGCGACGAGATGTTTCGTGGATCTTTGCTGGTCTTGTAACTCAGCTAATGTCTCTTGGTATTTCTGGGCGTCGTGTTCGTCTAATGTTCCGAATAATTGCTTGGAAATGGTCCCTACCGCATTAAAAAGTCCGCGTTTCGATCGAGATAAATCGGAAAAACCCATGAATTCTTTTAACATTTGATCGTGCCGTTCGATATTTTGCATGGTTTGATTGGCCTGTGTTAAAAACCTATTACATGCGTCCCTCATATTGATTGTATCTTGAATTTTGAGACATAGCGCACCCATAACGTCGAATAAATTGTTAATGTTGGTCCTGTGGGTTCGCATCTCAATTAAATTCGTTCGGACAAACAATTTCCAATGTGTGTTTGACAAAAGCATTTCCCCGATCTGTTCGTAGTAGAAACCCCATTGCCCTTCTAGGTTCGTTACAGTCATTGATGATGCTGATGCGATGGTCATGCACCCCATGAATAACACCGTGGCCATATACATTTTTTTTACTTTCCAATGTGACGCTAAAACAAAGAAAAATAAACTTGTCGTTCTTTAATTGCGTATACAAATTTTTTGGGTGAAAGCTAATGGTTTGCGATGTTATCGAAAACTAGTCGAACCCAGTTTATAAGTGCCGTCGTGATTGCCGAAAGAACTAGAAGCAAGAAGGAATTTTTTCTAAAATTCGCAAATTGCAATGTTTCCAACGTTTGGAGGAAATTGACGACAGGTATCAAATTATGTTAATACGGTTGTAAGATAAACTTGAAGGGATTACCCACATAAATCGAAATGTGAAACTACCTAAATTTTATTTATTTAAAAAAAGTATTGGAGAAGAAGAAGGTTATTGCGGTGAAGCTGTCGTGGCTTCTTTTTCCGATGGTAAGAGACACAATTTTGTAATAGGTCTTTTAATCTCTCCGTCCGCGGTCCTTAAGGTTACTACTCGAACCAGTCCATCGTTGCCGGGGTGAACCGCCGTGATTCTACCTAGCTTCCAGAATTGGGGTGGTGTTACTTCATTTTTCACGACCACTAGGTCCCCTATTTCAACGTTTTGTCTTTTACACTTCCATTTGGGTCTTTGTTGCAATTGCGATAAATACTCCCCCTTCCATCTGGTCCAGAATTCATTTTTTAGCTGTTGTAATAATTCCTTCATTTTAAATCGTTTAGATTGTTAATCTCGTGAGATGGCAAGGGTAGTGCTAACAGAGCCTCCCCTCTCAAAAAATGACCTGGCGTTAACGGATTTAGATCATTGGGATCGTCGGTTAGAGCTGTTAATGGCCGAGAGTTGAGACAAGCCTCTATTTTGCAAAGTAGCGTGCTGAGCTCTTCATATGTGAGCGTGGCTCTTTGAACGACCTTCCGTAAGTGAGTTTTGACGCTTTTCACCCCGGCTTCCCAGATTCCTCCAAAGTGTGGAGCTCCGGGTGGAATAAAGTGCCAGTCGACACTGCGTGTTGCAAGAGACGCGGCTGCTTCCGTAGTAGCTTGTTTGATCGCCAAACGATATTGTTTTTTAAGCTCGGAGCTTGCCCCTACAAAATTGGTACTGTTGTTGGAATAGACATTGCGACAGAGCCCACGTCTTGCAATAAATCTTTCGAACGCGTCTAAAAATGTTTTAGTGGACAGATCCGAAACGGCTTCTAGATGGATTGCTTTGGTCGAAAAACTTACGAAAAGAGCTATATAGCTATATAGTTTTGCTGCAGGTATGCCTAAAATTGATTTAATAGAATTTAATAAATTAGATAACAATACTGCTCCACACAGCTCAAGACGTGGAATAGTTAATTGCTTACTATCCTTGGGCGTTACTTTAGTTTTGGCCATTATTAAATTCACGTGGGTAAGCCCTTGAGCATCGGTTATTTTAAGGTATAACACAGCCCCGTAGGCCTGTTCCGAAGCGTCGCAAAATCCGTGGACTTCAATTTCGTTTGCAGGGTGATATTGTAAATACCTATTAATTTTAAGTTTTTCGATTACCGGGAGGTCACTCATTAACAATCTCCAGGTTTGGAGTCGGGCATAATTTATCTTGTCGTCCCACTCCGTCCCATCGGCCCACACTTGTTGCATAAGAATTTTTGCCTTAATAATAATAGGACTTAGCCAACCCGCAGGATCAAAAAGTCTAGCTATATCTGAGAACAACTGACGTTTGGTTATGGTTCCAGGAATTTCCGTACGATTTATTTTAAAAGAAAAATAGTCATCTTTTTTATTCCAATAAATACCTAACGTTTTTTGATTGGGATTAACATCGAGATTTAGGACCGGGTCTGAAATTTGATCTTGTACAGGAATGCCTTCCAAGATCTCTGAGACATTTGCTGACCATTTCTTTAGCTCGAATCCTCCCGATTTGAGCATCCCTCTCAATTCAGTTTGTGCTATTATCGCGTCTTCAAGATTATACGCACCTGATAGAACGTCGTCGACGTAAAAATCATTCCTTACAATTGGTTCGGCCGCAGGAAAATTCTTTGCTTCGTCTTTGGCTAGTTGTAACAAAGTGCGAATAGCAAGATAGGGAGCGGACGAAACGCCGAAAGTGACGGTGTTTAGTTGGTAATCTTGGACAGGAAGACTTGTATCCTTGCGATACAAAATTCTTTGATAGGGTGCATGAGCAGGGCTAACCCAAATTTGCCTATACATCTTTTCAATGTCGGCGGTAAATACAAATGGATATTTTCGCCATCTTAGAATAATAGACATTAGATCTTGTTGTAAAGTAGATCCTACTTCTAAAATATCATTTAAGGAATTACCATTACTCTATTTACAAGAAGCGTCGAAAACTACTCGTAATTTTGTGCTTGTGCTGGATGGCTTAAGCACGCCATGGTGTGGTAGGTATCCGTACTCCCGAGTTTGGTCTTTTCCAGAATTTGTTCGAGTTAACTCTGGATTTTGTACTACAGACATGTGACCTAATTGTATATATTCCTGAAGAACTTTATCATACAGAGCTTTCACCGTTTGGTCCTTTTCAAGCCGTTTTTCAAGCATGTAAAAACGATTAAGTGCTATAAAGCGCGAATTTGCCAAATACCGCTGGCTTGGATATTCTTCTTGAAAAGGTAAGTTGACCACATAGCGGCCATCTGTGTTTCTTTTAGTGGTCGTTTCATAAATTTTTTCACAATATTGATCCTTGGAGGAAAGAAATTTTGGGGGAGTGACCTCTTCAATTTCCCAAAACTTCCGAAATTGCTCTTCAATTGGTATATCTACTTGGTTAAAGTAAGACCCGAAATTGCACTGAAATGATTTTGTATTCTCGCAAGTTCCTGAAATAATCCAGCCGAACATGGTTGCTTGAGCTACCAATTGTTCGTTGTTAAACTTTCGGGTACCGTTCTGCAAGATTTGTGGATACACGTCTGCTCCGAGAATCATCTCAATTTTTTGGGGCTTGTAAAAGTGACGGTCTGCTAATTCGAGATGGTTGAGTGACGAAATGTCAACGGGCTCGACGGCCTGAGAAGGCAACCCTCCGGTTAATTTTCTCAGAATGAATGCTTCTAAACTAACTTGTTTAGTTTTATTTCGTGAAAGTAGTGTAAAGTTTGCGACCTTCGTAGATGCAGCCGTTTGTGTGCCTCCCATTCCAGAGATCGTAGCAGATACTGGTGTTGTTGGTATACCTATTTTCCTCTGAACCGATTCTAGAAGCAAGGATACCTCTGATCCCGGATCAATAAGAGCTCGCAAGCTGTGGGTCTGATGATTATGAATGATGGTAACTATTGCGGTGGCTTATAAGATTTTTTTCTTTGTGGATTGGCTAGTAACTTGAGCGTTATTTGACTGAAAAGTAGGGGGCTCTTTCGTATTGGGTGTTTCTTTAGGTCCTGTTTTGGGCGATGTGCTCGACGCCTTGGACACATTAGAATTATGCAACATCGTATGATGTTTCTTTTGGCACTGTTGGCAAGTAAACTTGCTAGAACAATTGGCCACTGTATGGTTTGGGTTTAAGCAATTAATGCACCCCTTTTTGGCTTTAATGAATTGGAACCGGGATTCAACGCTTTGCTCTAAAAATTTTGGACAATGTCGCAGAAAATGGTTTTGAAAGGATTTTGAAGAAGAGGCCTGGCCTCCAGATTTTGCTGTCGAAGTATGCGAACTAGGATTTGATCGCGTAATAGCTTCCAAGGTTCTAAATCGATCCAGTAAAAAATCTTTTAAGTCCACAAATTTAGGAATATTCGTTTTAACCGTTAAGGTTTGTTCCCACAGCTGGTGAGTATCTTTTGGGAGTTTTTGTGAGATGATGAATACGAGAATTGCGTCCCAATTAACCGTATCAATTTTTAAATGTTTGAGCCTCGAAATTAATTTATTGATTTTATCATACAAGTTTTTGATCTCGTTGGCATTTTCAGTTTTAATAACAGGTATAGTCATGAAACTGTGAAGTTCATTATTTACCAGGACTCTGGTGTTATTAAACCTATCGTTTAGCATTTGCCATGCACTGTCGTAATCTCCGTCAGAAACAGTGTAGTCAGCTAGTAAGTCGGCCGCCGGGCCGCTGAGCAGCGATTTGAGAGTCCACAATTTTGTGGCATTTTTCATGGGAGTTTCATGTACACTGGCCAGGAATAAATCTCGAAATGTTAGCCACGAATCATAATCTCCCTTAAAGTGTGGGATTTGAACCCTTTGAATTTTAAACTCATTGAATGGACTACAATTCTACCCGTTCTCTGACGTCGAGGGACTAGACGGTGGGTTTGAGATCAACAGAGGAAATTTATTGATAAAATCTCCCTGAATTGTGTCATAGTATTGTAGATATGAATTTTCCAAATCCGAAAAAATATTTGTAGCAAAGTAAAAGGTCGGAGTGTACCGACTTTATTTTTGAAAAATGCTCTTCTAAGGTTAAGAGCCTTTTTTCGAAATATACTTTTGTTTTTCTGTCTGCCCCGTCCTTTTTATAATTTTTAAAAAATTGAGTTAAGGAAGCTTTATTCTGCTCTTGCAGAAACAGCAGACTTTCGAAGTTCTGAATGGGTGGCATTATTTTATTTGCCTTAGATTAACCGTCGATCCAGCCAAATATAAAAAAAATTAACGAATGACTTACCGAATAATTTCCTATTGATCTTCAAGATTTTCTGCAGCTATTTGTTGGGTTGATCGTTGATCGTCTGGCTAGATGATGGAACTTGAATTATCCGTACAATTGAAGATGAAATCTATAGTTGTCGGATCCCAATCTGTCGTTGCTTCGTATCCAAATCTATGGTTGCTTTCTCAAAAAAATTTTTATAATTTTTCTTTCTCGAAAAAATTTTTTTTTTTTTTTCAAAAATTTTATAAAAATATTTTTTTTTTTTTGAATTTAAAATTTTAAAAATTTAAATTTGATTTTAAACTTGAACGACACTGTGTCTTAATTTTTTGAAATTTGGGAAGCTGAAGAGTTGTTTGGTTGATGAATTGGTTTCTGAGCAGTGCCGGCAGCCTCACCGTGACAGTTGAATTTTTGTCGCTTATTATACTCAGAATCCGGCTCGAAGGACCAATGTTGCGAACGATGTGCAAAAATATCAATCCAAACGTTTACTTCTTCCAGCTGAAAATCCCTTGTTTTATTACAATCATGGGCGCCGGCAGTATGGTGCAAGGTGGTGCAACTGCACCACCTTTCTTTGATAAAAATGTTATTAAAATTTTGATAAAATTGTTAATTTTGACAAAAGGATTCAAAATTCCGGGAGAAAAAGAAAGTAAAAAAAACGTGGAGAAAAATTTTAGGAAAATATTTTTTTCTGAGGAAAATTTGAAGAAATTAAGAAATATTGTACTAACGTTGGCAGTCAACAATATTTAAAATTTCAGACTCGTAAATTTTTTTTACCCTAATGATTTTAAGAAATTGATATCATTACGATATTCTTCTACGTACGTTGAACTCAAAATCCATTGTTGAAAGTAAACTTTTTGATTTACAACATATAAGTACCGTATAAAATCTAAACACATTAAAAATTTGAGGAAATCTTGCAAAAATAAGTTGTTTTTGGGGTAAAACTGCAGTGAGTAAAACCGTTAACAAATTTTTTTTTCTAATTTAGGGCAAAAAAAATTTTAGTACACAAAAATATAAAAAAAATAATTTTGAGGATTTTTTTTAAAAAAGTGTCTGTTTTGGGGAAATTTTTTAAAAATTTGAGGAAATTTAATTTATTCCATCTGGCAGCCCTGGTGAGAAATAATCTTAAAAAGTTTTGAGCATCGCATCAGCATGCTGAGATGAATTTTGTCATGAATTCAAAATATTGTTTTGCAAATGATTTTTCCTAAAATCAAAATGTAATTTAAGTTAAGGTTGTTGGAAATTGTAACTTAGTGATGAACCCGCAATATGTCAAAGACTTTGTAAAATTAAAATAATAATTTTCACATGCACCACCTTATAAAAAATCCTGGCGGCGCCCATGATTACAATAGATAAGTTCTTTAGTTTGAACTTATGAAAAATTTTCTGTTTAAAGAATTCTTACGAAAAAAAAGACAAGTGTGTTCAATGACGATTAAAATACAATTAATTAAAATATATTTTCGCTTATAATTTTATGCTACAACAAAATTCTTATTTCTAATGCTAGAGATAGAGTCGACGTAATTCACGCGCGTATGCGCGCGTAAAAAAAATAAAAAAAACCTGTTTTTTTTACCTGTTATGCTCAACGCCGTTCACATGCGAAAAACAAAAGAGAAAAATGTCAACAATAAAATAAAAGAAAAATAAATTCAAAAAAAAATTTAATTCAATTTTAATTTCTTTTGATTAATTTTAATTTGATCTTCTTGTTAAAGAATTAATGAAAATAAAGTTATAAATTAAATAAAATACAATAATAATAACAATTTTATAATTTTTAATAAAAAAGCAAATTTTTATAAAAATTTAAAAAAATAAAATTAAATTCCTAATTCCCGAAATTCTGTTTGTAATATTTTTATAATGCTTTTTAATTTATTTATAACTTAATAAAACATAAAAAATTTTAATAAATTTGCAATAAATAATTATTTAATTTTTATTTTTGAATATAATTATATTTATGAACTTTTTTATTTTATTAAATAATTATTTATTTGTAAAATTTTTTTTTTTCTAAATACAACAAAATTATACAATTTTTTTTTCTAATTACAACAAAATAAACAACACAATTATAAACAAATGATTTCCACAATGTACGGCGTAAAATACTGGGAAAGTTAAAATATTTCAACTTTTACGCGCGTAAGCTACGTTTTACGTCGTTGCGTATAGCCGGTCTCATACATTTTCATACAATTTGATTTTTTACGTGCGTACACGCGCGTGAATTACGTCGACTCTATCTCTAGCATAAGTTCTACAATAAAAAAAGAAGAGAAAATAAATTCTCATAAATTTGACGAAGAACAACAAAGAGAAAAATTCTTAAAATTGTACATTGATTTGCCACATAAAAAAAATATTTTTTTTTGTTTCACAGGAAATTTTAACTCAAGTTTCATGCTTTATTTTTTATATGAAATAATTATGAATTGCAAAAAAATGCAGTTAAGCAAAAACTTATCTGCAAAAAATTATTATTTTGCTAATAAAGGTTCCAAAAATGTACATGAATAAAATTATATATAAAAAAATTGTACGAATAAAAGTATAGGTTTTAAAAATTTCTAAAATAAAAATTTTGCCTTTGGCCTCTAACAATGATAAAAAACTTTATTACATTAAATTAATTTTTATCTAGAATTCAAAAAAAAAATTTTTTTTTTATTTTTTTCTTCTGACTTCTTCGAAATCCGGAACCAGAAAAAGAGAGAGTTTTTTTTATTTTGTTTCGTTCTTGATTTATTTCATGCGGCGTGTCAAGTGAACACTCTGCCAGCTTCGTTAACAACTGCGCAGCTATTAACTGTGCGTTGTTAGCTTGGCTGAGGTTTACTTGACACGG